>JBBPCS010000001.1:24416818-24441470 GCA_037974645.1 Hollardia meadi | reverse complement strand
ACACACACACACACACACACACACACACACACACACACACACACACACACACACACACACACACACACACACACGATTTCAGGGCTAAAAGGGGGTAATACAGTAAACCCCATTTCCTTTTTGATAACTCACTGAAGTGCGGCTCTGTTGGTCGCCAGCATTAACAGGTCCCAAAGTGAGAAAGAGACGGAGATGAAGAAAGATACAGAGGAGTGGGGGAAGGTTTGTCAAGGTACATTTCAGCAGGATGCCGGTGTTAATGGTGTGCATGGGGAAACCAGAACAGAAGAGGAACACTGGATCCTGTGTGTCTGACGCCCAGTGGGAGAGCCGTGAAAATCCATCTCCATCTGTAGGCCCATCTCAGTGAAGCCACGGTTAGATCTGGAGCTCTTCCCCCGGCTCACAAAGAGCTGATGGTAATTCACAGCGGGGCGAGCAGCGATGCTCCTGGAGTTGGTTTGGAGATGTGTTGAAATTGGCGTGTTCAAATGCTGTGACCGTCAGCCTCGCTCATCAGCCCCTTGGTGAGAGAGATGTCAGTGGGCCACTTTCGGGGCTCCCAGACTCTGATATGATGTATGAGCCCCGCAAAGCAGCCCAGAACAGGTCTGAGAAGAGAAATCCACTGTTTTGCTAGTCCCAAACCCAACCCAACCCAACCCAACCACTGCTGTGATGAAGAATGTTGAGTGGAAAAAAAGCCCTGCATGCCAATAATAATGGCAAATCTCAAGTCTCTCTTTAATGTGTCCCCTCACATAGCGTGGTTTAGCGACACCTTGTAACCATTTTTTACAGTGACACCAACTGTAACATTAGGGTCCAATTTGCCAAAACAGGCGACTATTGAATGAAGGAAACAGAACAACCTATGAGCTAACCTATGAGTTACACACCAAGTCATTTAAATTACGCTACTTCAAGGCGCATAAATCTACGAGTCAATATTTTATGTTCCCTAAAAATAATCTGTATATTTCTGTCTTGTGTAGAGTCCAAACTGTGTGTGCGCAGAGTTTTATCCATCTGGTTCTGGTGCTATTCGTCATTGTTACACATTCTTCTGTAAGGATGTAATTTAATTGTTTCTTGCCTCACTTAAATGATAAATCTAACACGTGTTATTTAGTTATCACAATGAAGTGGTTCCAGCAGGGCTCTGGAAGACTTTAGAAGAGAGGAAAGGGAAATGTTGTTTCCGTGGAATCATGGAACTAGATTTTCTTTGGAATTGTGGGAGACCCAGCGTAGATTCCACAGGAAGGAGACAGTCGATTTGTCCTCAAATGAAGCGAATCTGCTCCAATGCACTATTGTTTTCCATTTAATAATGCAGCTTGTGCATAGAATCTGGTCGCGTTAATGCTTTTTTGATAGTTTGTCTGATAGTTTTCTTTCCACCAGTGTTGCTACTTGATGAGAGCTGTCAAACTCGTATAGACAGACACCTTCACAGTTTAACTGATGTTGATGTAGGCGAGGACTAGGACACGTGTGGACATGCGTCTGTGTTTGCACATGACCTGTGTCCCTATGGAGAATACCACACACAGACACACACACACACACACACACACAGACATATGAACACATATTCCCGGAAAGGTACTGAAAGTGTGAAAACATGGCCTTTTAGTATATGTAACTTTCTAGCAGTTGGTGTTAATGTCACACACACGTGGTGCGTAATATATTCAGCATATGGCAGATGTGGACGAAGAGAGCTTTCGTCACCTGAGCGACGATGTAGTACGACAGCCCGTCAGTGTAAAATATGAGGAAAGAGCAACCAGCGTTTCCAGCGTCTGCTATGTTTTATCAACAGGCATCCAACAACTGGGAGACAGATGGAAAAAAAGAGGGAACGGGAGAGACAGTCGGAGGAGGTAGATGATGCTGCTCACCACTGCAAATCTTTTTATTTAACTGTGATTGGACAAGTAATGATAGGATTTTGTTTGCATTGAGCTGAGCATTCTTGTTCGTTGAGTTGAGTCCTGCCTGTTTTGTTTTTTTATCCACTTTTTATTTTTTTTAAAATTGGCATCGCTCAGCCACGCTTTTAGCATCTCTTTGGATGGCAATTCATTCTGGTAGCTGATTGGTTGACTACATGTGCACCACTTTGGTCCTGACAGAAATATCTCATCTACTATTGCCATGAAATTTGAAACTTTTAATTTGCCCCACTCTTGAGTTTATGACCTAACATTCCCATCAACCTCAGCTGTACTTTCATTTCAGTGCTAATCAGCAAATATTAGCATACTAACGTGCTAAACTAAGATCTTAAACATGGTCAACCTAATATTTTCTGAACATCAGCACATTAGCGTACAGTAAGACAAGTATAGAACTCCTAGTCCTGTTGTGTTAAAGGTTAGTCTTAAAGGTCAACATGTTTAGGTGTTGCACCACTGGCTACAACCTCACTAGTGCTGTTGCAGCAGGTGTTCATCATCAGCTGTTATAAGGCAAAACACCTGCTGTGACATCCCTGAGAGGGGCGTGGCCAAAAGCGCAACATGCTTGGAATATTTTACTCCACAGAGAACAGTGTGTCAACAGTTCTGTCTTAAAATAAACAACTCAGCTTTATTTATATAGCATTTTAAACACACGGCAGTCAGCCCAAAATGTTCAGCGCAGACAGACAGAAAGAAAGAAAGTAAAAGCAGGAGAACAATGTAAATATAATGAAATTTGACTTTATCTCCAACATATAAAGTCAAGCACTCTACAACTCTCTAAATATTGAAATTAATTCTCTTGCACAGGTTTAATAGAGTCCAAGTATGCTAGATAATTATGTTTTATTACTCTTGGCTTTGCAGTGCAGTATTCATTACAAACATTAATCGCTTTACAAGATTTGCTGTCTCCTCTGTCATCGTGCATTATTTAAATTACTTCCTTGTGTAACTTTCACTTCCAACCATTATAGAGGCTCACGTTTAAAGACACCGTCTTCTGACCAGAAGTAACGAGAAGGTGTGTGGCGAAGTAGCGTTATGCGTGATAGCGCGGTTGCCCAGTGGCTAGTTAGCTGTGCCGTTGACTCTCATTTGACACTCGATTGGCTCAAATGACACTATTACCATGTCTGCATGGCTAATGGCTTTCCCTGGGGGATGATGCAGAGGGGGAACATGCGTTTGGCGTGTCAGCTCGAGGTGAGAACACACATGAGCCAGAATCGGGGCCCCCGTCCGCACCCAAATCAATCCTGACACCTCTTAAGAGGCTCTCAGCATCAATGGCACTCCGGTGCAATTACCCCGTCGGTAATGACATAAGCACCCAGTTCCTTCCTGCTTCTCTCTTGCCGGGCAGTGACCAGCTCCCTCAGGCCAGATGGAAACTTTGTGGACCACGCTGGCCTTAGAACAGTTGTTATTTGATCCCTTCAGGGCTAAGAGATGGAGAAGCTGCCCTCCACGCCGGTGAGAGAGCAGCTGTTATCTGATCTCCGAGGCTGTGCTTGAGCCTGGCCCTCAGTCAGATTGAATGTGATGTAGCTCATTTAGCTGTCAAGATAACCGATTTCTAAGCAGTGACTGAAGAGGATATCCTCTGAAAGCTTCAGGTTTTAATGATTAGTTATGATAACCTTGAAGAGTGCAGCTGGGGAACATATGATCGCCGGTCAGATTTGAGGTGATAACGCAGAGATCCCATGGGTTTCGTGCGGGAATGTTTCCTGTCCAGCTGTTGCTATTTACAACCTATCAACACATCGTCAGCTTCATGCTAAAACAAACTTAACCTCATCCAAATTGTGGGGGCATTTTATTAAAAGTGATTAAATGAAAATTAGAATATCAAAGTCAAGATGCGCTGGATATATGCAAACAATATGTCAGATCAGAGAATTTAACAAAAGTTTAAAGGCACCTAACTGAAATCCACCGATGCATTTTAATTGGCCAAAAATACTATTCATGATATCAACTTCAGGTTTTGCTTTGGGTCCTGTGGGACCAAGTGCACCCCCATGTTTAGGTGGGTGGTACGTGTCATCCACATGAATGCCAGGACCCCAGGTTTCCCAGTAGAGCATTGGATTGTAAAGAGATGATCAATCTAATTCACTTCACATGTCTGTGGTTTTAATGTTTTGCCTGACCAGTGTGTGACATTAGCGTTTAAATAATACTAATTTGATACAGACAACATGAATAAATAGTCCTCAAAATGCTCAGAAGAGGGCACATGACAAAGCGTTGGTATGCGACAACCTGGGATGAGAACGGGTTGCATTGTTTTGTAAATCATCACCATCTTACTCACTACCATCAATTTACTCAGTACCAGTTTTTAGGGCCCTGTTCAGACCAAAGCATAGTGTCAAAAATGGAGCCTCCTTAGTTATTTCACCATGGCCCAATGTGATGACACACTGGGGTCTGATGCAGAGAGCTAGGCCAAAAAAAAAGAGGATTTTTTTTTCTGCAAAAAGTTGAACTTGGCTAAACGTGTGCTGCAGTTTATTCAGCAGCCCAATGCATTGCCAATCAAAAGCATTGAAAGTGCTTGAAATTCCTTGTAGATTACTGCGACTGCAGAGTCATCTGACGCGGGAAAGAATGCCAAATGTACCATTTCCCACTGAAGACAAAAGCCAGATGTTCGTGGGATTTTTGTCCAGTAAATTGGTATTAATGTTGCTTACATGAACAACATAATAACTACTCACCAGGGATATGTTGTACAAAACTAGATTTCCTGGTTTGTATTTCATCATTCCCACTGGTATCTGTAGTGGCCTACAACAACACAGCCCCTTGCATTTTTTACATGCGGTGCTATTTTCAGTCTGAACACATTCTTGGTACGTACAAAGGTCCCTGGCATTGCTGGCCCCTCTGTTATCCTGCGTCTGGTAGACCTCCTGTGTAATTCTAAAGCTTGTGCATGTGGAGGTTCATCTTATATCAATCACATATTCCATCTCCCCACCCCATCCAGGACACGATCCCTCACCACCTTTCACCTATGAGTTAGAGTACCCGGCCAAGCCACAGCACCACGCCTCTGCCGGGAACTGAACCCTTGCCTCCATGGTGAGCAGGCAGGCCGGCAAACACTTTGTCTTTTTAACTGCTCAACAAAAACAAGTTACAGTCTGTTTTTTCTGCTCTGTCAGACACTAATCTACTGTGAAATGGCTTTGGTTTTTGGATGCCATTGCGGTTTCACGTCTCATGACAGGTGCCGCTCTGCTTGCCCTCTAATTGTATTCATGTGGTGCCACAAGCAGTGGTTTAGAATCTTCCAGCGGGACCAGTTGAAAGCCAAGGTTCAGTGGAGTGGGCCGATGCCAGAAGAAATGTGGCCAGGTCTGGCCTGGCTCTGCAGAGAAACAAAATATTTGCCCAACGATACAAACGCAACGAGTGATCTCCCTCTTTCTTTCAGAGGGGTGAAGAGCCCGCAGCTATCCTAGCTCCAGCTCTGTAAAATAACGTCCTTGTCATGATGTTGGTGATCTGGTTGGTTCCATGTTGTATGGTGTATTTTATATTTCTGCGGTTCTTCCATCTCTTTCAGTGTCCCTCCCGATGTGGTAACGGAGGCCTTGAGTTTGGCTGGATGTATATTAATTATTGTTGGCCAGTGAGGTGATGCATTCTTTGTGCTGGGTGTATTTGGGAGAGAACAGAGGTGCTAGCCATGGAGTTAGTGTTTCGGTAATACAAGCATGACCGCTGCTGGCCTCCAACCTGTCAGAAGTTTAACACTAACACTTCAGTCTCAGGGTTTTTTTTTCTAGTTGTGACTTTCTCACCTTTTCACATCACCCTCTCTATCCAAACACGAGTTTCTCTTCACCATTTTTTGTTTTTCTCCTGTCCGTTATCGTGTCTTTTCTCTTGTCTTTAGTTTAGGATTTATTATCGCTACTATTAAGCACAGAAGACATGATTCAGGTGTGTACATTCTTTATTTTAAGAAACAACAGCACTAATAAAAGTATGAGTTACAGGCTATGAAGCATTTTGAATATATTTTTTTAAGATGATTCTGTCAGTCAGCATCTTTTAAGTGCGATTAAAGCTACCCTAAGCACATTCCCTTCTTTCCCAGGGGCCTCCAGGAGGTGGGCGCGTATTCTCGGGGATCCAGCCGACTGGGGTGCCGCACTTGGGCAACTACCTGGGTGCCCTAGAGAACTGGGTGGCCCTGCAGAACCAGTATCCTTCAGTGCTCTACAGCATTGTAGACTTGCACTCCATCACACAGCCTCAGGACCCGGCTCAACTTAGGAGAAGCATACTGGACATGGCGGCCAGCCTGCTGGCCTGCGGCATCGACCCGGAGAGGGTAATACTCTTCCAGCAGTCTCAGGTGGGCAGGAGAGGAAGGATGGGTAGATGGTGGATGGATGGATGTCTGCTGTGTTTCATTACAAACTGGAATTCAGATTTTCCCACCTGAGCCCAAAAAAAGGCAAACTAACAGGATTTTCTTTGTGTTCTCCGTGTAACTACTTCCATGGTAACATCAAGTAGATTATTAGCAAAAATGTACATGTACTTTTTATTTTGCTGCACGCCAGTTGTACATCTTTTTAAATTTACTACACAGGTGATATAACAGATGTGAGTGTTGCTGAAAATCAATTATAATTCAATTGTAATTATTACGAACGCAACGTCTCATAAATGCGCCTTTAAAATGCCAGAAAATCTGAGTTTCAACTCCAAAATAATAGTTTGTGGGCTCTTTAATGTATTTTTCCTCCTCGGATGTTTCAGTTTTCTCATTTTGCAGTGCCATTTGAGTGAGTACAGAAAAGTACTGGTGACACATGATACATGACGTGCTCTTGCCTGACGTATGTTTGTTTGCACATATTTAGCTCTTGTCTGCACCTCTATTTCACACATTCACTGTGGTTACTGAACAACAATTCAGATCTTAACATAATCAAGCTGCCGTGTCTGCTTATGTAGTTAATATACAGTGTATATATCTAGACGGTCAGCCATCTTGGACTGTTTATTTTACTGCTGTCGACTCTGTAATGTTTATCTGCTGACCGGCCTGAAGAACGCTTATTTGATCGCTCAGATTCTTATCTCCACCGTACACTCTGCACACATACAGTGTGTGTGTGTGTGAGATAAGTTCAGTCCATCTGTCTGCCTCCCTCCTCCTCTACACACACACACACACACACACTTACAGTCCTATTTTTATTCCTGTTTAGCTTTATGCCACATAACTTGGCAGCGAGGCGGCCCTCCTGTTGAGCACGCCTGCTCCACGTGTAAAAATACGACGGCTGCCCAAAGAAAATACTCGACTTAATTGAAAAAAGAAAAGAACAAATCTGGTGCAAGCTGAAGTCAGAGGTATCAAAAAATGAAGTGAATCAATCAGCAGATCCACAAATCCTCTGGATTTTAAAGAAATATTGAGGAGAAAAGTGGATTTACTGTGCCGGGCCAACTGTAAGCTGTTTTCTAAAACCCCATCTTTGGTCTTAAGGAGTTGTTGCCGTGGCTCTATGATAGTTCACTATCAGTATAATGCCCATATTATCTGTAACATTAGCATACCTCTTGTTGCATTGCATTCTTGCCATGGAGCATGAATGGAGGTCTTGTTCTTCCCAAGCTTTTAAATAATTTATTGCACTTCAGACCATATCCATCCCTGTCTGAGCTGTCATCGACATCTGTCCCATCTCTTGTCTGTCTGCAGTGTGTAATCAATACCGGCCCCCTACATGTTGGCCTGAAATCCTGGTTTATGTCCCTGCTGTCTGGTGTTAACGTCACACTCCCCAGAATGCTTTTCAAGCTACGAGGAAGAGGGGACGGCAATATAGCCAGCGTCCATAAACTTTAATTCGTGGAAGCAGAAGGGGATATTTCCTTCATCCCCACACACATTCACTCTTACGCATACAGTGCATTAAGGACATCCTCCATGATAGCAGATATGTCGGGAGTTAATTTATTACTGTCAGATGCACAAGACACTCTAAATTAACATTCATCCATTCATTGCCTCACAACACACAGCATGTTATCATTACTGCTAATGTATTTGACCTCATGCAAAAAAACAACAACAACTCAAAACACAAAGAAATCCCAAACATGAAAAGCTAATTCACATATCTGCATATATCAACTATGACTTTCCCCAAATAACAACCACCAATGTGACCACGTCTGATCACAGTCCGGGATTGTTTCATGTCATTCGTGCCCCGCAAATTCATAGAAATGTGCAATGAAATGTGGCAAAGCAAGCAACATATCAGCACAGGTGACGTTTTAACGGTAAAAACGCAGGTGTGGGCCGGGTGCATCTGTGTGCCTTGGAGTGGAGGATGATGTGGGAGAAACATAGGCTGGCAGTACTCTTCTGTGCCACTTGGAGGCATTAGGGAGTTACCCTCTTCCTCCACCACAGCTGTCCCGTACCAGCACTCTCATCAATCATCTGTGTTTGTTTAATCTGTCGGCTTAATTGATTTGTCTTTTGTTTCTCGCCAGTGCTCCTCTGTGGTTACAAGTGTTTTACTATAACACACAGACACATATAGAATACACATGTATGTATGTAGATATATTATTTGTCCGTTGTGCAAGCATATATTATTACTGTCTACTAATTTTTGAACACATGCATGTTTTTCCTCATCCAGCCTTCCAGACCAGTTGTGCAATTTCTATCTGATGTTCTGGAGTTGTAGTAAAGACATCACTTCCTGTGTTTAAATTTTGAAGGGTCAGGATTTGTCCTTTGAGGCCCTAGTAGACTGGTTGCACTGCAGACATGTTTGACATTCCAAAGTTAAACATCAGGAAAGATCAGGAAAAACTGACTGGAAAAATATGAAGGATCCAAAATTCACTAAAACCCAGTAAAATCAAGTTATTACATTTGGGCAAATGATTGATTAAATATATGTTGTGGCTAACTTGTTGCTGGATGTACTTTAAGATCTTGAATAATTCAGCACCACACGTATGAATTGCATCAGTGCAATGTTAATATATATGTGTGTGTGTGTGTGTGTGTGTGTGTGTGTGTGTTTTAAGACGATCCCCTAACGGTGACATTGGATGTGTCCTCACCCTTCCCCACCCGTCTCTCGACCCTGCAGGTGCCCGAGCACGCTGAACTCTCCTGGATCCTCGGCTGTCTGACGAGCATGCCCCGCCTCCGACACCTGCCACAGTGGAAGGTTAGACTTTAAAGAGTCCCTGCAGCGGACGCCCACACATCCACATACAGTTTAATTATATCCCTGCTTTGATAACCACAGCACGTAGCTTACTGCTCTATACTGGAGGTATAGTTTCTTGTAGATTTTCTCTATTGACACATATAAAGATGGACTAGTTAGAGCACCCCAAAAGTGAAGCCAAAACATCTTGATTGCCCCCTGGTGGCTGCTTGCAGTTGAGGTCATAAACCGTGCCCCCTCTATGTTAACATATTGGACATGTAGTACGCGTCAAATAAAGAAGGTTTCTGTCATTTTAGGTAGTTCTTATTACACTGATGTATCTTCAATTGTACATTTTTTTCTGAGAGGAAGAGCTGAAACTTGGTGATTGACAGCTGAGCACTGCTTGGGATTGAATCAGGCGGGTGCATGGCCGGGAACTCCATCCAGCGGCTCCACCGCCCGATCACTGCATGACCTCACCAGCACCCGATGGCAGCGCTCATATTTGGGATGTATTCGCTTCATTTTTGTGCAGTGGGAGGAAGCGGAGATGCGAAAAGTCCAAAAGTTATTTCTCACTTAGTGAAGTTTAAAAGCTGTGAAGACAAAAAGCTGGTTTTGTGACAAAATGGATTAGACTGACTTTATTTGAAATCAAAACAAAACCAAATACCAAAATATCTTTATCATTCCTTAGGTGTGGTCGATCTGACAGGTTTAGGTTGCCATTGATCTTGAAAGCATCCACAATCTACTTTTCATGCAAATCGTATAGATTGCAGTTTTTAATGTCCTCTTGGGACCTGTGTCCGCATACCGTGTTTTTCCTGACAGAAAGGCTCTGGCTATAGTCCACAGGGTATTTCAAAATTGAGGAAAAAACGATTGCAATTTAGATCATAGATCATGGTTGTGATTTAATAGATTGTGATATGATTTTTTTAGGCAGTTCGCACACCCCCGCTGTCACTCAATGCTGTCAGATCTGTTCTCGTCTAAACATATCGCTTTTTTCATAGCTGAAGACTGAGAATTACCATAAAATTCATCTTGGATTCTGACTGCAGAAGTTTCTCTGCTGCCAAATATTTTAACAATCATACTGCAAAAAATGAAGATGGCCTCATTTCTAGTCAATGACATATGTTCTATGTATTATTCATGTTATCAAAGGGCCTCCTCTCTCCCTCACTGGTTCAGCATCATGCTGATTTAATTATTCCCACTTCTGTGCTTTACTTCAGTTTAATAGTTGCAAATGAAGAGAATTCATTTTTCCACTCCCTCTGTGTGTCCGGCATTCATCCAACATCCCTATTGTCTGTTTTATTGTTTTGTTTCTCTGTTCCACCTGCCAGATATTTGAAAAATCTCAACAGTTACAGCTATTTTCCCAGCCACATGCAGTTTTAATACATGTTGAGACAGAGCGAGAGAGCCAGCGGTTTCTCGCTCTCGCTCCCCGTTGCTACATAGAAAACACCTTTTGTGTACCCGACAGATGAGTTGATCTCAAACATGGTGGAAATGTCACGTGAACTCATCCGTACCCAGTTTGCCTGAGAATCGATGGGTCGTAAAAGTGAAAATGGCTTTTTATGGGGGAAAGAAAAAGACGAGAGTCAGTTTTTCTCTCTGTCCACCTTTATTAGGGCCCGAGCACCAAACGGTGCAAAGGCCCTATTGGAATTGCTCGGATTATTTTTCCTTCTTCATTTTTCTTCTATTTCAACTTGCTCCCCCCCCCTTCTCAATCTTTTCCTCAGATAAAGAGCAAACTAAAGAATGAAGGCAGTGTCGGTCTCTACACATATCCTGTCCTCCAGGCTGCTGATATCCTTCTCTACAAGTGAGATCTTCACACAAGTAGACTAAATTTATTGGCTGTCTAATTTCCTTATATTCCATTCTCAAGTAAATCTGAGCAGTAGAGCCCGTGAAAGGATCGGCTCATTGTTTTTCAACCCAAGTGCATTAAGATGATCTTTCTTATAATTCACGTTCCTCCTTTAGGAGTGGGTCACAAACAGAAAAATTGAGCCAATACTTTGATGTAAAAAGCATGTTTTGCAGGCATTTTTATTGTGAGAACATATAGACATGTTTGACCATAAAATGCTGATTTATCTTTGTATTTGAATGCCAAAACAATCAAAAGTAAGCCAATGGCAGAAGCTCTGGCAGGGTCATCAGTTTGTTGTTGATGTGGTTGTGCCTTGCATAATAATAATACAATATAACAGGAATGGAGACAGAAATCTAAAAGACAGATATCTTAAAGCCTGGACAAATAAATCCACTAAGTCAGAAAATGTGTTTTTGTTTGAGGCAGCCCTTTAACACTCCTTAATGTATTTCAAATGGAGCAAACCAAGCTGTTTTGCTCGTTTTTGATGTTTCATTTAAGTCTCGGTGTCAGATTTTGGTGCCGAGATGATGCAACATTGTGTTTTTTATGTATGAAACGCAATTTAATGCGCTGCTGCAGCTGCACCAGTAGACCTCAAGGTGAGGTGAGTTTGTGAAATACTTGCAGGATTTATCTCTTCAGTGGTTTGAACCATCAGTCAAAACCTAATTTCCTGGAAAAAAAAAAGGTGAACTAGAGAAGAAAACCTCTTTTTTTTAATTTTTTTAATGCTCTCTATATTTTATTGAAAATGAAATTAATGGGTTACTTCCTCCCGAGTGACAGTTGCAAAAGTAAACCGACGCTGAAGAGAGCTCCAGCAGTAACTTCAAGTGTGTCCAATTTGTGATCACATCTTGCAGTGTTGTCTGGGTGTGTACCGTTGTTTAAGAAGCTCATGTCGTCTTCTGGGTTCATCTCTCAGGACCACTCACGTCCCTGTCGGTGAGGATCAGATCCAGCATTTGGAGCTGGCTCAGGATCTCGCTCGCATCTTCAACGGCCGATACGGAGACCTGTTCCCTGAACCCAGCGCCCTGCTCAGTAAGAACACATACGTACACACACGAGGTTTAATGGATCTCTGGTAGCCAATTATTGGTGTCAGAATTCAGCAGAGAAATCAGCCCATTATCACAAATTTGCCTCATGTACAAAATGTATTCAGCAGTTTTCTAAGTTTTCTTTTATAAACGTGGAAAAACACATAAATGAGGCATCACCTCTTAAACTGTAGATAGAATTTATATTTTGTAATTACTGAGTAATCAGTCATGTTTCATAGGGACCAGAGCGTGTTGTATTTTAGCTACGTGTTCATGAAATGTTATTTTGTTTTTCCCATTTACGTCCGTAACAGAGAACTTAAAATTTTAAACCTGCCAGCGCGCTCAGAATATTTCAAATAATATTCTGACAAATGTCAATAGCTGTGTGTTTCTATAAAGGTTAAAAAGGTCCTCAGTTGGATCTGAAGCGGGGACGTGGCAGTTCAAGGTTTGCATCACTGAAAAAGTTTGTAACCGTATTTCAAAGAAGCCCTTTTACTATAATTATCTCATATGAAAAGACACATAATTATGGGGCCAGAACAGGAATTGAAAACAAAATTTGCCATTGAAAACAACACCCGAAGTGAAAAAAGAAACATTGGCATTGAAACAAAAACACATCAAAATTCAAAAAGATATCAATAAAAATGAAATAATTTTTAGTGTCTGTGTTTAATGACTCAGTGGAACTTTTCTTGGTGCCAAAATATTTGTGTCAGTGGCAATTCAACTTTCTCACATCCAAACGTTTCAATGCCAATGTTTCCTTTTTCGCTTCAGGCTTCGTTTTCAATGCCACATTTTATTTTTTGATGCCAAAATTCGCTGTCGCTGTCGCGGCTCCGTATATATCGCCAATTCTTGGATAACGATGAATAAGACAACTTTCATGTTTTCGGCTTCGGCAACTGGAAATAATCAGGAACTTAAATTAAGGGAACTCATCTTTTGCCAAATTCAATAACATTTTATATTCTTCAGTAAATGATTCAATTTTTAATTGTCACTTTACACAGCTCTTTTTGGTGTGATTTGTTTTTTATTGTTTTGCCTGCAACCATCCAAATTAAATTTAAAATTTTTTTAAAAAATACATCGACAACAGAGTGAACAATCACAAATTCAGGGTAATGACCTTACCATGACATTATTAATATTAATTTTAAACGATTACTCTGTGTTTTCCGGTGTGTACTCACAGTTTTACACACATGTAACATCCCAGTTACCCAGTTACAGATCCCAGTTTCATCCTCCTTGATTATCTGCATAATAAAAATACAAGATGGAGTCAGTCATGTGTGCAGTGCAGCCGCACACTGGTGGATTCCATCCTTCTTTCTTTGCTGTCTTTGGCAAAGCCAGAGTTGCCAGTCATCACCTTCCCTAGAAACCAAACCAAAGAATCAAAGAATTTTTAATTGAATTGAACTGATATAAAGACGTCTCAGTGGTGATAAACATGGTGCGACATGTCGGCGGGTGTGGACTACTAGTATGGGATGGAAAAAGAGCTGGGGCTTGCAAGATTGCGGAAGTGTGGGTTTGATAAATAAGGAAGGACAGGAAATCTCAGTTCCCGCTGCCTGCTCATCACTTCACACTGAGACAAGTCTGCTTCATACTGGGACGTTTTCACACACACGCACACACGCACACACACAAACACACACACACACACACACACACACACATATTGGTGTTTGTACGTCGTCTTTGATTTAAACCAGCAGGTCGTCTGAATCTAAGTAGTTTGAAAAGTTTGTAAAAATCACTTTTAATAATAATAAAAAAAAATTCTATTTACCATCTGAGATACATCAGTTGATATTAAAAAAAAAAAACTAGACACAGAAGGAGACTAGTGCAGCTTTTCATGAGATAGTAAGTTGATTTAAATGAAATATTGATAAGAATGTGGTTTCTTTCAATTTCAATAAGATTTTAAAGTCCAGGTTCTTCAGCTGCTGGATGTTTGAAATGAATATATAACGTTTGGAAGCATGTTTTTTTAAATCATCACACTATAAGGTTTCCTCCATCTGATTTCCTCCCACAGGCTCTACACGAAAGGTGAAATCCCTACGCGATCCTTCTTCCAAAATGTCCAAATCCGACTCCCAGACGATGGCGACGATTACCATCACGGACTCTCCGGATGACATCGCCCTCAAGATTCGCCGTGCCGTCACTGACTTTACCTCTGAGGTCACCTTTGACCCTGAGACGCGGCCAGGTGTGTCCAACCTGGTGACGATCCATGCTGCCATGGCGAGGATCGGTGTGGAGGAGGCGGTGTCCCAGGCCAGAGGGCTGGACACAGGTGCCTATAAGAAGCTCGTAACTGAGGCAGTGATCCAGAGGTTGACGCCCATCAGAGAGGAAATCGAGAGACTGAGGTTGGACCGGGCTCACCTGGAGGGAGTGCTGGCCCAGGGGACTCGCAGGGCTCGAGAACTGGCTGCACCGGTCCTCGGAGAGGTCCGACAGCGAGTGGGATTCTGCTGAGAGGCAGCTAGACTGCAGAATAAAGCCACACTGATCGTTGGACGACCTGCACTTGTTTTGAAGACTTTGAGGCTTATTTATCTTTCACTTTTAACTGTGTCTTTCCCCAAAATAACACACGAACGATCTTTTTGACATTCTTTACAATATTTTGTCTTCATGTCTTTAATGCAAACTGCTATGTACCACAAACTCTTATTCAAAGAGATATTCCCTCCCACTTATTCGGTTCGTGTGTTCAATTTAGGTTGCAGGTGTTGAGGTCTAATGTTGCAGCACACGCTCACATGAGCAGCTCAATCAGATGTTTGTCTACGTGGATTGGCTTCATGAAATCTGGACTAACGAGCACAAAAACATGACAACAGGTTGATTGGTGGTTTGAAATCGGATTTAAACGTTTGTTTTTGACCGGATTTCTGTAAACGCAGCACGGCGCTTTGAAAAAAAGCGCAAACACATGGAGGAAACGAGAAACTACAAATGAGCTTACAAATGCGAGAAAAGGCTTTTGAACATGAACAAAGAAGGTCACAGTGAAAATGTATCTTTCAATGTGAGCACAGAACACTTTACGATGAGCAATAAAACTGAGAGAGATGACTTAAAGGGAGAGCTTACCCCAAAATCAGAAACACACATTTATCCCTCTACATTGTTTTGGTGTGAGTTGCAGAGTTTTGTAGATGTCTGCCTTCTCTCCTATATAATGGAACGGGATGGAACTTCGCTTGTGGCGCTCAAAGCACCAAACACTCACATTTGAAAAACTCGACAGCAATGACTCTTTCCAGAAATCACGACCCGGTTACTCAAGATGATCCACGTTTTCATGGAGGAACTATTTCCTTTCTGTATCACCGCGTAAGTGTGAACGTTAGCTAACTAAGCTAGCTAACGCGACAGCTCAGCCGAGGAGGACGCCTTTAATGTTTACGTCCCACCCTGTCACGAGCCCCTTGCCCACGAGTAGATGCACGCTTCCTTCTGCGGAATGATCCGGTGTAGTTCGGTAGAAAGAAAATAGTTCCTCCATGAAACTGCTCACAACAAGCTGTGTGGATTATCTTCGGTGAGCGGGTCATGATTTCTGGAAACGGACATTGATGTTGAGTTTTACAAACAAAGGTAAGTCACTCCTTTCCTCTACTATTGTGCTGGAGATCGCGGTTTCCATTTCACACTGTTTACACACCATTCAAAGCACATCACACTGTGGGGACAGAAATCTGCTGATACATTATGACGTCAGCAGCAGAGTAATTGTCCCATCAGCTGCAGGGAAGCCTTCAAGACAAACCATCACACCTCATGAGGAATCCAAATGTAAAAGGCTTCAATTGAGAGGTAAAGACTTGAAAGTGAGCGCTGACATTGTCTTCTCTTTGTGTTGGAAAGAAGTGGGAATACATTATTGGTTTTTAGTTGTTTCCTGGGACACAGATGCATTTCTGAGTACACAAACTGATATGTAACGCACAACCTTACGCTTAACGAGTTCTTCCTTCCTTTATACTCCTTCTCCCCACAGTTCATCCTCCTCCTGCTACAGTTTTAACTTCCTCTGCCATCACACTTCCTCTAATTGAAAATGCATTTCTCTACTCCCATAATATTCCCGCAGGGACTCGGACTCTGCGCCCTGGAGCTGGACTGCGCTGGTGGTTTTTCCATCTCGGGTGTTTACCTGGGAGCAGAGCGTGTCCTCGCTCGGCTTATTTCCCCTTTGGTCCCCCTCCTGTTGGCATTAGCAGCTGACAGAATATAAATAAGAATATCGAGACTGCACATGCACGCAAAGCACCAGGCTGTAAATCACAGGCGCCCTGTCGGACCGCGGCGCTGCACTGATATCGGCCTGCTGGAATAAGTCTGCTTCATGTGAACGCGACGCCGTCACCGAACCGTTTTATGCGCAGAAGTAAAAACTTTAATAGAGTCGTAATAAGTGTTATTTTAAAGAAACTGCGGTAAATGGAAACAGCCATACGGTCCGGAGAGAGAGAAAATAAATATTAAAACGAGCCTTTTTATTGATGTTGAACGAGCAGGAAACCAGTATTAAGCCTCTGCACCTTCACACACTATTTAATCATGAACTGCGTTGATTTTTACCCGAACAAATAACACTTTTTTTTTATTTTTATCGCGCTATAGGCAATTATCTGAATTTAGGATGTAATTATAGGCTTATGACTACATGCAATTATTGGAATTTATGGAATTATATCGCTCTTATTTGTGTTATAGGCTCAGGGGTGTATCACACTTAAGATATTAATATCTGTGATAATCCTATAATATTCCTAAAGGACATTAGCTGTGATAACTGTCATTTTATTCCAGGATAATCGCGGCTCTTTTGGCATCCGGAGCTGAGCGGTCTAGACGTTTATATTGAGCTACAGCACGTATTTCATTTTACTAAAGAAAAAGAGAAAAACGCGCATCTGTTCGAGTTCCGCATAATATTTTCATATGTAGAATAGGTGGAGTATAACTTCCATAAATGCTGTAGCTGCGTGGTATTTTTAATTTTACAATCGCATCTGCAAAACATCCGTTTAATTTATTGAATCCGACTCCACAAAACAAAAGCAATGGTTTCACTTATAAAACGATGGCGATCAGTGTGTTATTATGAGCTATTTTCCATTCCTTTATATGTGGCTGGTCTAGAGTGGCTAAAATGGTCTTTTAAAAATATATCTCTAATTACAGTGTTTTGTCGAATTCTAACCCATATGTCTTCATAAAAAAAAAAAAAAATCCCTTTCATGTTGCAAGACAGCTCAAACGCGCATAATCAGACCGCTTCTTTCCTGCGTGTCGATTCTTGTTTTGATGCCGTTTCGTGCATCCTCTCATGAGCAGTCATGGATGCTGCCCAGATTTATAGGCCTATATACGCCTAAATGAGCCATCAAGTGAGAGTATAAAGGATCTTTGCGCACGGTCTCAATCCTTATTTTCAACTTCTCGGTGTCTGCGGCTCCTGCAGTTGCTCTCCACACTAAATTTAGAGTTTAGTCCTGCATGGGTGGGGGGTGGGGGGGGATCGCAGTCCTTGTCCCCGGGTGGAAGGTGCTGAAACAAACCGGCGAGCTGCTGTCAGTTTGGATTCTTTACTGCTTGCATGCAGGCTTTATCCCCGGGGTCAGGCGGGGTCAAAAGCTTTCTTTTACTAATTGGACATTAACGTCACGTTTGACCATTTCCACCCACGGTGCACGTGTCTGTCTGGGAGGACGTGGTCAGAAAACAAAGGTTCTACGGTGAGATTAGGGGTTTATGACTTTGCGTTTTGCGTAAAGAGTCTAAGAAGTCTCCAGTTGGATAAAAACAAAACCGTCACGAATGTTTTATGAGTCTTATAGTGTAAATACTGCATTGCTGCTAGATATATTCAGATTTTTTTTTGGGGGGGGGGGGGAATTCATATAAACCTGCAGAGATATGTATCTGATTTAGTTAAAAGGGTCTCAAACGGTTCAGATGTGCCCCTTATGCTTTAGTTTGGGGTTAATGAGATGCTGTCGGGGCTATAATTGGGATCTAAACAGTTGGTTTTAGCTTTTACTGCTTGTTTTTAACGAGTCGTCTTCTTCCACAGGTATTTAAACACACACGCACGCAGGATATTTAGCATAATTGTTTACTTTGCCAGAACTTTACGCGGAGCATTAACTCGCCAAAAATGACGCACGGCTTGTAGTTGTATAATGACAGCTCGTTATTTAACACTCCTTAATCGTCATGGATTCTCTAATTAGGCCTCAATAGTTCGATTTAACGCTCATATTAAATGGTCTAATTTATTATTTCCATTGAAGCAACTAAAAATGCACACAGCCTATATCCTTGATCGATGCAGAACAACACCAATTTATGTAACATGAAACTTTTAACTGACGAAAAGTCAATTTACTATAATATTTTTCGTCGTGACATAAAGTGTCGGTACGAAAAGAAAAATTTTGTGAACAACTTTTTATTAGTTCATGTTGACAAAAAAAGGAACATGTACGCATCTACAGATACAGTTTTAAAATTAATTTGAACATAGTATAATATAAGTCATAGTATAATGTGCATGTGAGGCAATATACACACATGCACATCCATATGTACTTTAACTTGAATTGACGTGCATGCACAGATACAAGCGTCCATCTGCACGCATGTACAAAGACTTAAATCCATTATATAAATTGCATACTTACACGTGCACGTACACGTACACAGGCATGCGCGCCCGCCCACACACATACACACACATCTAAATGTCATGACATCTAAACACTTTTGATTTTTTTTAAATATATATATAGGTTGTGGGATACTCTCAGTAAAAAAAAAATCTTCCAACAGCAAATCTGCAATATGTTTTTGCTTTTTAAACATAATTAGGATTTTATTAGTTGTCTCGTTATAGATTTTGCTGAGTTATAAGCCAGGTGCGCACTTAAATATTGGTTTTAAAAATGACAAATGCACACAGGCGACCCCAGGAAATCTTCAGTTTCGGGAGCCGCAGGTTGAACTCAGGCCTCCTCGATGAAAACAGCCGCCTTCCCTCTGACGGATCAAACCAGCAGCAAACATCCGCACCTATTTTTCCCCCCCGATCTGACGGGAAATGTGTAAAATGTTTGTTTGTTTTTTTCTTGTGGGACCTTGTGCGTCTGTATGACACGCCGAGGGGCGTGACAAAGCATCGGTATTTGAAGACCTGGGAGTGAGAACAGGTTGTCTTTTCCCGGGTGTGTGCGCCGCTTCCTGAGCATCAGGCCTGCACATTAATCCCGGACAGCTCAGAACAAAGTGTCAGCAAAGCGACTCTGAATTTTAAAAAGCAATATTTGATCATTGGAAACCGAATATCGTTTGAACAAAAGCTTTTATTATTATTTTTTATTATTGTTGTTGTTTTTGTTATTATATGCATTTAATTATTATCATTATTTTTATTTTAATATTTAAAATGAGAGATAATTATTATTTGCATTAGACCAAAGTCAAAATATTTTACTTTTATTTTCATTCATTCTTATTATTTCATGTAAAGATTAAATTTCTCATTTTTTAAATAGTTGAATTGGTCAATAACCAATCGAATAATTGCCCTTGAGTCCAATGTTGTTATTTTAAGGTAATTTTGCTCCAACCTTGTTTACATCATGCGGCGGGGATTTGGCTTCAATGTGTTTGACTAATAGTACATTTAATGAATTAATAAACTAATAAAATAAATACACTCGCTAATCTTCTCGTTGCTTTTCGTGTCCGACCACGCAGCCCTGAGATCAGCCCACCTGCCCTGCTGCAGCCCCGCTCTGGCTCCTCAGCTGTTGGTCACACAATGAAGCAGTAATATGACTTTTCCTACAATCCCTGGTAATGATGGACTCAGCGGCTCAGACCCGCTTGGTGAAAAGAAGGATATTAAAATGACTGGATGTTCGCGAGGGCCTCGCATCGGCCTTGTCTGACAGACCCCTAAACCCGGATGATCAACCGTCTGAGTGTCACAAAGGGCGACTGGTGAGGTCAATAAATGCATCATTTAACTCAAACTGACACAAAATGTAATACACGTATTATTAATTTTGCATTGGAATATGTAAAGCATTAAGTATAATGAGGAAAAAAAAAGATAAGCTCACGTATTTTTCCATAGGCTACATTATGGAGTCAGTTCATTACTGCTGCAATCCGGATAACGGTTCCTCTTTCAGGACGCGCGTCTCCCTCTGCTGCTATTGGACGAGACACTTTGTCTCGCTCTCTTTCCTTACTCCTCATTGGATGCCGGGGTTTGACAGGGAGCAGGAGGGCCGCCACCCCCCCTCCTGCGCCTGGGAAAAAAAATCCCCTCCAGAAGTGAGTATCAATCAGAGAGAAGTTAGAGGGACAGAAAGAGAAAAAGGAAGACGCGGAGTGGAAGGACGGAGAGACGCGCAAAGCGACAAACCACATCAAAACTATCCATCGTCCCGTCTCGATCTCATGCGCAGCCAAGATGACTCAGTCTGCCTTCAAAAGTTTGACGCAGCGTTTCTAGTCACAGTTGGGATTACTTTGGACACTTGGTGAGTTTGCGTCCCGCTGTAAACACTGACGTGTGCATTTTTTTTTTTTTTTTCACTGTTTTGCTTCACTGCGTTGGACGGACGGAGTGGGTTTTTCGCCGCGTCCTCCCCCCGTCGGGTGGATTTGAGAGAAATGAGTGAGAGGAGGCGATCTGCCGCAGCTCTGAGCTCTAGAGCCCACGCTTTTTCCGTGGAAGCCCTGATCGGCTCCAACAAGAAGAGGAAGCTCCGGGGCTGGGAAGAGAAGGAGCTGGAGTTGTCCATGGAGAGCCTCGCCACGGACGGAGAGGACCCGGCGCACTGTCTGGATATGGACCCGGGTCAGTGCGCAGACATGCACCACACCGCTCAAATGTCCGGATCTCCGTTATGTCACTGCAGGTCAACACAATCCGACGAGTCCCGAGTCAAAACATGGCTCCATGACCCAACCCACGTCGGGGCATGTAGCCATAAGCTCCGCGGTCTCTATGTGAATGTTGTTTTCTTTGAATTCAGTGAGAGATTCTGCTCGGTGCTGCAGCGCTGTCACACACAAAAAAGTTTGTTGTAGATCGACCTGATGCACAGGCCTGCCGAGAAAGTCAGTCATGCTGATCTATTGTCAGGAGTATGACGCAAAATATGCTTCTATAAAAATTCCTTAAAAGAGACCATTTACATCGATAATCAATCAAACTATCAAAACAACGTACAACAGTTTAGAACTAAATGTAAGGCTGATTAATTAGATGTGTCCTTTTGTCATTGCGTGATGGTTTGTCCAGGTTTTGACGCAGGGACGCAGGATTCCACTATAAGATACTAGTGATATGAAACAATGAGTCAGAGCGTAAAGTTGTGTTGCTGCTGGCTGTTTGCTTTGAGTTTGGCTGCAGGCCTGCTGGGAGGCCTCGGCTTATTGCGAGCAGGTCTGCTGGCATGAAGTGAACGATGCGTTCAAGTCTCGGAGCGAAACAAATTTCAAACATGCTCAATGTCGCTGTCCACTGATTAGAAATGTGTGAATAAATCATGCGCTGGGACAGTGAAAACGCGCGGCACGTGTAAAATCAATAACATCAAATACAAAATAACACTTTTACAAAAGAATCAATGAGGGAATTTTAAAAAAAAAATTAAATTAAAATAAATGACCATTTGTAGAAATTAAGATAAAAACTGGGAATATTTTTGTTCTTTCTTTATAACAAGCAGGACATAAGTCAATTTAGAAAACAGCAAATATTATGTAAACAATGAATTTATATATTTCTGGTATTTTTTAATCACGGATAATTGGCATTAAACGTTATATATTTTAGCATGTAGACTACACTAGAACTCTCTTAGCTTTTCCTTTTTGTTTAGAGATGAACTGGCCACAAACCTGCTGCGCCACTGACACGTAACTTTGTCTGACCTAACGTGACTTTACGTCGGTGCTTCGTTTTGAGCTGAGACGTCGACACTTCATTTTTCAACTGACAGATACGCAGCTGCGCGGCGGGAGCCCTTAAGGCCGACCCACAGATCCACTTTGTCTGAGAAATCCAGAGTAATTCAGTTCAAACAAGGACAGCGTTTAAGTTCAGTCGCCTTCTTGCAAAATTTTAGGTTTGGTGAAAATGATCTTCGTGTGGATTATGGATCCAAACGAGGCCTGTTCTTAATTATTGAATATTTAATTTGACTTGAAATATACAAATCATATAATCTCTCTGAAGGAATGTACAGACATGCAGCTCAGGCCTTACCCCCCCCCCCCCTGCGTGCAGCTCTGACCTCCGGGGCGCAGCGCCTTTACGCACGGCTCCTTTCAGCTCTGAAACTCCCAGTGATTGTGAAGCACAACTTTCAAAAAATAACGGGAAGAGAGAAGTGACTTTTTTAAAAACAAATCTCACTAGGAGGATGATTTGAGGAGGGGATTTTTGTCCCAGGAACTCATTGTTGCTGTTGCTGATATTAAAGTGTAGAACTGTCTGCAGTGTAGTTAAATGAGGTGAAACAAAACATTTTCAAACGGGCCACTGACGTCGCTGCCGTACTTGCCGCGCAGAAAGCGACAACGGGCTGATTTTTATCAACAAAACTGAAAGCCTGGACATCATTAAACGGCCCTGCAGTCATTTTTCTAATGCTCAATTGATTTATCATCTTTCTGTTAATCATCTCCAAGGTTTTGTCCTGGGAGGTTTAGGATTTGTGGCTAAATGAATTACCCTGTTCCCGGTTCCAGTCCCCACCAACCCCCGGTCCCGCTCATTAGCAGGCGGGCTCCTGGCAGGTTCAGCGGGTCCTTCTCGGGTCCTAAACCCTCCGCTTTGGCCCGTCGGGCGGCGGTGACCGAGAACAGCGCGTCTCTGTGGTCAGATTATGTGGTTCCGAGGAATCCTTAACGGAGTGATTTTATTTTTACTCAACTCCAGGCGAGTCTGGAAGCCGGTAGGTCGTATAACACGTTTATTAGCCTCAAAGACAAGGGCAGGACTGAGAAACGCTCAGGCTCTGAACCAGACTCGCATATAACGGTCTGCCTCAGAGCTGAACAGTTCAGTTAGCACAGGAAAAAAAAAAAAAACAACCTCACAAAATCACAACCACATCTCCATAATATTTTTTTACCCTTTAAGTCAATAATTAAAGAGTAGAACTACATACAGAATAGCCTAATATTCAGTGGCACTTCTCGCTTTTACGCACAGAACTAATTCAACACAAACACCTGACTCGGGCATCTGCTGATTTAAAATCTATCAAGATTACCGCAAAAATAAAACAACAGCTGTAACAATAACGCTGCTCCGTTCATTGTTTCTCCAAAGAGACATAGAGGCAGATGTGTGTATGAGCCGGATTGAGGCTTTTACTGTTTCCTTCGTGCCCGTGTCTCCATCAGTGTGGGAGCAGGTGCTCTCATTGTGTGGATTACTCTGTGATTTCATGGTTGACACATTGCTACTGTCCACTTCAGAAATCTGTTGCAACTTCATTAAATACATCAACTTTTCCTTTAAACGAACTAGCAGCAGCGTGTAATAAATATTCCAGAGCATTGTTGCATTGATGGTGAGCCTCTTAAACTTTTGCTATCCAGCTTGAGTTTCCCCTTAAGAGTGTTTATTTAAAAAAAATAAATAATAATAATAATTCCACATTCTGTATCTGCCGTGTGACGCTTCATCGATCGTACAGCGCGTGGTGCTCACACTCACACCACAGCATCTTAATGGAAACACTGCAGATGATGTGAGGTCATCTTAGTTTCCAAATTTGAGCCGTAGATATATTTTTTTTTTTTTTGGTGCGTTTGGAAACTTTCTGGATAAAATGTTTGGAAAGACGGAAAACGC
This sequence comes from Hollardia meadi, assembly GCA_037974645.1. NCBI lineage: Eukaryota > Metazoa > Chordata > Actinopteri > Tetraodontiformes > Triacanthodidae > Hollardia > Hollardia meadi. The sequence continues at coordinate 24,417,375 of JBBPCS010000001.1, read as the reverse complement.
AGCCAGATTTGAGAGGTTAATCCTCTTTGTTGAAATAAAATTAGATATTCTAAATCAAGGGTCAAATTTTTACTTCCACGGTCCAAACAGCTGCACCCCCCACCCCCCACCCCCCCACCCCCAAAAAATAGTTACAACTTAATAAAATATAAATTAAATTCGTAAGAGCTCTCCATCAAACATTTACAATCTGATAAAAATCCTTTTCATAACTTCATTAAAATCCCGTCCTCTTCACCGTAACACCTTTATTTAATTTCTAGGTGCATTAAGTTGGTGCTTTAAGCAAACCGTCTCCAGATTCTCCCGATCTGAGTGTGAACTTTGACACAGAGGGTAGTTTGATGTACAGCAACCGACTTGATTAAATTCAGACCAATTAGTGGCCTGCTATGGATGTTCGCCTCGTTTTAATGATAATAGATGGATGAATGGCATGAGCTGACTGGGAGCCTTGAACCACAAGATACAGACCCCGAATCTCTCTCTCTCTCTCTCTCTCTCTCTCTCTCTCTCTGTGTGTGTGTGTGTGTGTGTGTGTGTGTGTGTGTGTGTGT
>JBBPCS010000001.1:24401183-24411988 GCA_037974645.1 Hollardia meadi | reverse complement strand
GTGTGTGTGTGTGTGTGTGTGTAATGGGGTGGTGCAGCTCTTGGAGGCAATAACAAAAGGACCAAATGAGCGTTTTGTCCATGTTTCAGGAGTGAGTGATGACTCTGGCAGAGTCGCTGCAGATAAAACACTTTCAACTGCGAGCAGGGCCAGAACTAAAGGCAAACAGCTGTGCTTCACACTCGTTCTCCTCCACTTATTCTCAACCTCTCTCCTGTTCTGCCTTTCTTTTCTCTTCCTATCTCTCCTGATGACTTCCTTCCTTCCTTTCTTGCATTTTTATTCCCTCCCTTTTCCTTCCATCCTTTCCTTTATTTTTTCCTTTTGTCTTTCAAAAACAGTGACGGTGCATTCAGTGTTGGTTGTTGGTTTGTGGACTTGTTTTAAAAAAGGAGAGCAAAAGTAAATTCTTTCTTTCTTTCTTTCTTTTTCTCTTTCTTTCTCCCTGCTGTTTAATGGGTGGGACGCCCCCGCCGTACCAAACTCTCACAGCATCATCAAATATTATGGCTGGACTTAATTGAAAGCTGTGCAGCTGAGTGTGCGACTGCATATGGGATATTTTATGTTGCTCTTGTTCGAAAATTTCAAGCACAATGAAGAAACAACAGATGAGTTTTTAAAAGCCGGTGTTGTGGCAACGTGGCCGAGTGTTTTGAGTTTGTTTTACAGCCGAGTGAAAAAAGCAGAGGCGCTCCAGCCTTTTTGAAATCCAAACGGGCTTTACAATAACTCACTCAACCCCCGAAGTGACCTCACAGATTCAAAGGACTTTTCATTTCGTTTCGTTTGCAACAGTGAAGTGATGAGGGAATATTAGCACCGGAGATTTCTCTGACCTTCTGTGGAATAAAAACCCGGTCAGCATAACCACATAATATGTGCTCGGAAAAGTTTTGTTATTTTGCAATCTTACAGTAATAGTCCAAACCTTTCTCTTTCGTCTTTCATTGATGGTGGATCCATCCTTCATTGATATAGTATAGAATACTTTAAATATAAACCTGTATACAACATACTTTCAACTGTATATATTGTAACCAGATCATTGAACTTCACTTCCTGTATATAAAAACATGGATTTTTTTTCACAATATAAATCACATAATTACAATTTAAGGTTCATAGTCTGTAAAGTCTGAGCATGCATCTACTTTTATGTTGTGGATTAGACGATCCCCCCCCAAAAAAAGAAGAAGTTTGTTTTCAATCAATGAATTCTAGTTGCAACATGTGTTTACGCCATCTCCTTGCCTTCCAGGTATGTGTACCACAGCTCCAAGTGGATGGTGGCAGGAAACGCAGACTCCCCCGTGCCTCCGCGGGCCTACATCCACCCGGACTCTCTGGCCTCAGGAGACACCTGGATGAGGCAGGTGGTCAGTTTCGACAAGCTCAAGCTCACCAACAACGAACTGGACGACCAGGGACATGTAAGGGACATTTTCTCTTTATCTTCACAACTGTGCTGCTGAATGCTTTCACGTGCTGTTAAGACCTCTTTCATCATAACAAGGGAACAAACAGCGATGCATTGCTTTATAAATGCAATATCATTCATTAAATAAACACAAATCGTAAAAGATAACTATAAGAAACAAGCAATGTTCTTGTTCGTGCACTCTTAATTCAGATATATCACACATGCATGTTGTATGATGACCTCTTCGGATAACACAGTTTAGCATTTCAGATGTTTTAAATGGGGTTTTTATGCTCACAAGTCACCGAAACTGAACGCATTTTTCACACGTTAAAACCCCTGAACCAATCGGATATCAGAGTGTTCAAGCTGTAATTTATTAGTTTCATTTTTGTGCTTTATTCGTCACGTCACTCCACGGTGCTGTAGAGATGAATGCACTCTCGGAGCCTTTGGACAGAAATGCTTTTGATGCGTTTGCTTGAAAGGAAAGTTGACACCGCACGTCACGGACGTCATGCTTTCACGACTCGCACAGCCACGAGACTTGTTCAGAATCAATTTTTTAGCAATACATGACAGTCAGCTCTGCCGCATTCTGCCCTCCCACAGTCAGACTTTTTCACGATGGTCCACCCTGGCTGAATATTATTAGGTTTGTGGATTAGCGTGGAGAGATATTAGAGGTCTGGGATTTGAACCCGTGCCCTTGTTTTAATATATAATATTCATTTCCCTCATGGCTCTGTAGAGCATTTTGTTTTAAAACCGTTTCATTAAAGGCACTTAATGATTGAATGTGATTTGTAGTACGCTCCAGCAGCCACTCCACTGGGCGAAAATTTGAGTCTGACCACAATCTGCCTGATTTACTGCCTTGCTTGTAGCCAGACAGTAACAGAGGTGGTGAGCTAGAGTAAGTCTCTTATTGGTGCCTGGCGGCTCTAAATGTGTAATGTGGGTTTCATAGGTAAAATGTTTAACTGTAATGCAACAAGTTAGACCACAATTTGTTTGATTTACTGCCTTCCTTATGTATAATCAGCAAGTGGGCAGCAAGCTAAAGTGAGTCCCTTATTTGCACTTTATACTTCTCTGCAGTTAGAAATGGGTTTCATGGGGAAAGGGACAACATTAGGTGGGAGAAAACTGTGTTCGCTTTTGAGTGGCCCCTTATGTTTAAACCTGCAATGAAAGCTAAGAAAATACTAAAGAAAAGCTGCAATACATAGCAGCCGTTTTTGCAGCAGCATTGCAACTCCTGCAGTTAGCAAATTCTAGCACAGAAGCTCCGATAAACCCTTTGTAGAAATTCCTGAGTGGCTGGTAAACATGGTTGGAAATGTAGCATTAATTAACAGACTTTAATTCACTGACACAGCTCCAATTGAGCACTATGTATAGAATTTTGGATGGGATGTGTAAGTAGGCAACTGCTTGCTAACATGTAATATCTTGACAACCTTAAAAGCCCAAGATACGATGGTGGCTGTGTGTCTGTCAGCTTGATTTTGTGCCTCTTAGTGTCCAGGAATGGATTAGCGCAGCTTTAAAGACAATTGCAAAACACATTTTAGCTCACAGTCCCAATATTTTATCACAGACTCCAGCTATTCTGGAGTTAAGGGTTATGGTGATGATGTGTCGATAACGAGAACCCACTATGTTGTACTTAAGTGTCACTTAATATTTCATCTTACCAAAAGTAACAGTAAACATGTGCAAAGTATAGCAATTAAAGATCATAAAAATCTGAAAAATGGCAACTTCGAGTCAAATCGAACCTCATAACTCAAAGTTCCCTTTATATAATATTTTCCACAAAATGTGTAAAGCTACTCAGAGTAGCAATTTCACTTTTATTTCATCTTCTGTGGAAATTAAATCGGGTTGAATTAATAGTAAATCCAGGAGTATCTCAGCTCTGTATGAACTCCATGTGCTTTTATTAGTGGCTGAGATGATCTGCTCTCTTTTTTTAAATCATATAATCTGAATGTTAAAACAGTGGAAGATGGCACGATGCCTCCTGCCACGACTGTCGAGCTAATTCAGGCACGGCTGCTTTGATTGCCGCAGAGTTGCCAGGCAATGCGATGATTAGGAAAGCAGTGTCGTAACGTGTATCCATGACATCTATGACAAAATGGCGCCGTCCAGTTTAGCATAACAAGCTGCGTGGGGCTGGCGGGTTCCTGCTCTGACACAGTTTTGCAGATGATCACATCAGCTCAGTGGTGACAAATGTTATAACATATGGGTCTTCGTGGGCGAGGACTCAAATGCAGGGCTCTCTCTCTGTGAGTGAGGGGTTTCTTCTCCCGCTGTTCACTTGAAGTGCTTTGTTTCCCTTGAGGGGGTTTAGAGGCCAAAGGAAATTAATTTTGGAGTTTCCTGTGTGGGAAACCTCACCACGTCTTTCTCATCCTCCTGCCTTGTGGTGTTGTGAAATTTCTGCCTCATCAGAAACAGACACCATGCGATTCATCATATATCACAGCGCGCAACAGAAGCAGAGCGTGAGTTAAAAGAAGAAACAAAAAACAATGTTTATTATGTCTCAGATGGCACATTGTCATCTAGCTTGATAAACTGGGCCTCCACTAGTTTGTAATTTATGATGAAATATGCAACTTAAACTATGGATTGCACTTGTACAACATAAAGAAATATTTTTAAAAAGACAACATTGAACTATTTAAAACTTAAGAGTTTTCTAATTTAGGCATTTGTCAGCAAATAATGCCTTTACTATCTCCTTTGCTGTAAAACAAACCTGTACTGCCTCTATGAGTCTTTATAATAATAATATAATTTATAATAATATGTTATTCTAACATGACTAAAAGGGCAGCAATCAATTCTTATTTTTTTTGTCAATACTCACTCAGCTCATCTGCTTCTTCAACACACTTGATACTGATAATAATTCTGTCCTTAACTTTATGTTCGGGATATTTATTTTCTTTGTGCCCTACATCAATCTGAAAAAGGATATCAGAGGTGGAAGAAGTACTCGGATATTGTGCTTAAGTAAAAGTAGCAATATTTCAGTGTAGAAATACTCTGTTACAAGTAAAAGTCATGCATTTAAGTAAAAGTACCAAAGTATTAGCATCAAAATATACTTAAAGTACTAAAAATAAAAGTTCTCATAATGCAGAATGGCGTATTACAAAACGTGTATATTATATTATTAGATTCTGATTATTGATGTAATAACATCTTCATAACTTTAATGCTGAAGCTTGTAAAAGTGGTTTGACTCATTTATATAGTTTATCTGTTGGGCAGCTTGTGAATTTGCCCTCGGGGTTCAATAAAGTTTATTCAATAATATTATATCAGCGTTTATTTGGTGGTTATTTTTTGTATTATTCAACTAAATCTGCAAAGTAACTAATAACTAAAGTTGTCAAATAAATCTTGTACAATATTTCCTCTTAATTGTAGTGGAGTAGAACTATAAAGTACTTGAGTACAGTACTTGAGGAAATATACTTAGTTACTTTCCACCACTGCCGGATATCATATTGTAAGATGACAGCACTTGAAAAGTTTTGGGACGTATCGTTGCCTGGGGAGGACTCATTAGCCTCTGCCTTCGTCCTTGTGGGTTCAGATCCTGTCATCTATTTCCTGTCTGTCTTCGCTGGTCTATGGGAAAACCAAATGAAACCGGGAAGCAGGCTGGAAAAGCCAAACGATCTTTATTTGTTGTTGCTGCTCTTTTGTTTCATAGTTTGGTTTGTTGTCAATGATCCATCGTGTTGTAATACATCAACGCTGTTGTGTAAGATCGTTCAGAACGGCTGTAAAGAATTTTTTATATAATAATATATAATTTTTATAATCTGCTTTAAACATGTTCCTCTATTCAAGTTTTTCACATGACAGCAGTATTATGTGGGATGCGCTGTGGCCCTGCTCTTATACAGTACTTGCACAGTAAATACTGTCCCTTCTGGTGACCTAAAGTGAGCGTCCTCATTGTTCTTGTAACAGGATGTAATTTCACAGATTATATATTTACATTAATTTAACAAGTTAAACCACAGTTTGTGTGATTTTGAAGTGGGTTTTCTTTTTTAAAACCGTGTTTAAAAATCAATTTAGGCTACGCTGTCATGTAAAACGTGCTTTATAAACAAATATTTGGTGTGATTTGACTTTGTGGAGATACTCACGTCTTTTATGTGGGATGTGTTGGCTTCCCCCGGGCCGGAATGTCCAGGCTATTTTCCGAGGGGATTAAAAGAATGTTATTACCCACCACTAAAATGAAAACACCACTTATTTAGCCTAATTGTATTTGAGCGTGAGCAACTGTCAGCTGATGTCCTCTGGATGCCCTCTGAGTCGTTTGTGCAATGCGTCAACGTGTGATCTGACTTTACATCACCTCGGGCTGACTGGGGACGAGAAGCATGACTCCTCTGAGCCATAATGCAGCTGTGTGTGTGTGTGTGTGTGCGTACATGTATTACTGACGTTATGGGGACATATGTTTGTTTGCACAGTCGCATTGTGGGGACTTGCCTTCCTTACGGGGACAAAATGAAAGTTGACGTAACGTAAATCATTCATTTTAGGGTGAAGACTTGGTATGAGGTTAGGGTAAGGTTAGATTTAGGCTAAGGTGGGTTAGGGTTAGGCAAGTAGTTAGACTCCAGGAAATGAATGTAAGTCTATGTAATTTCCCCAAAAGTGACCTGAGTAAGTGTGCGTATGTGTTTGTGTGTTTCTCTTCTAAAATCTCTGTAGCTAAAATGTGACTGTGATTCAAACTTTATAGTTTGCTTTTTTTTTTTTTTAGCTCTTTTCTGGCAAATATCATCTGTCACATGTTTTATATGTTTTTCTCCCGTAGCAGCAGGAGATGTCAATAAATTGAAACAAAAGTAGATTCTGCTTTCACATACGGCTTTCACATATTTTAAAGTAGTTCATTCCTGGTGTAAAACCGATGCCTAAACATGCAGCCACGAGACATTTCGCTCTTTGGGAAAACACTATTTTGCGCAAAGTTTACTTACTAAGCACCCAAGATTAAAGACACCACAACACCGACTGTGCAATTTGATCAACAGGTGTGTGTGTTTGTGTGTGTGTGTGATTTGCAAATATTTCTGATACTTAGAGCTGTTTCCCCTCCAGCCCTGGTTTGAAATGACCCCCTCTGTTATAGCACAGTGGGGGTGGGGGGTCAGGGTGTTTGGCTCTGGGTAGGTTTTCTCACTCTCAGATTAATCAAGAGCAGACTGAGGCCCTGAGGCGAGACTGGGGCCGACACCGTCTGACGCCTCCGCTCTGCTGTGAAATAATCCTTGGCCTCCTGCGAGCGTCATTGCAGCATGAACTCGGTTTCCGCTTGATGTCATGTGGCCCTGATAGAGAATCAGTCAAGCTAATTGATGTTCCAGAGGATTTGCATATATTGTAAGTTTGCAGAAAACTGAGAATTCAAGTTTAGTGGAAAATTTTGAGGCACACATCACGAATTCCGAATTTGATGGCAGCAACACGTTTTTAAACAAGTTGGGGCAGAGGCAAGAAAAGACTGGAAAAGTTGGGGAATCCTCAAAAAAATAAAATCCCTGTTTGGAACATTCCACAGGTAAACAGGTTAACTGTTAACAGGTGATTGTATCAGGAAAGGGGCATCCTCGAAAGACTCAGTCATTCACAGGTGAGGATGGGGCGAAGTTGACCACTTGATTGTATAAAGGATATATTACTACATGGGCTTGGGAACACTTTGTAAAGTTCTATTTTCATTTATGTTCTACACAGTGTCCCAAATTTCTGGAATCTGGTAAGAGTTCCATCACTTTTACTTATTTTCCAAATGTTGTGACAAATATGATTCAAGAAACCTAATTACTCACTTGAAGACGCCCACGTGGAGACAAGTTTCTTGACTAGAGTGTTTATTTCTACTCCAGTGATTTGGATTCAAGTTTCTCCAGACATTGTACCACTTCAGTAATTGAGATGAGCCTTTACCGACCACACACTGCTAATAATATTAACAACAGCTTCATTTCTTTCCTTTCATGTTTTCAGATCATCCTCCACTCCATGCACAAGTATCAGCCTCGTGTTCATGTCATCAGGAAGGACTTCAGCAGTGAACTGTCTCCAAACAAGGCAGTGCCCAGCGGGGAGGGAGTCAAGACCTTCAGCTTCCCTGAGACCGTCTTCACCACCGTCACCGCTTACCAGAACCAACAGGTATGTAGCTGTCATTGTATTTCCTCACAGGAAACACACAGCATACCTGATCCTGCTAATTCGTTTTGGAGCTCCCAGATGGTGGATTGGGATGATTGTGCTGCTAGTACCCTACCTGACTTTATTATTATTAGCAGTTGTCATACTAATAATAGCCATGGTAGTATTGGGGGTGGCAAATGTAGTATTTATATTAGCATTAGCGTAATTCTTTTGTTTTTGTTCTGTTTTTTCCTCTGTCTTTTTGTCCCCACCGTGCTCTCCACCTCTCTTTCTCTCCCCCATCCACTTTTACAGACTTCTTCCTTCAGTCTACACACACACACACACACACACACACACACACACACACACACACACACACACAACTAACGCTGCCTTGTTTTCTTCTTCTCTAGCCAGACTTTTGTTAATTGGCCCGTAGTCGTTGTTTTGTTTTCCTCGTGTGTCCTGTCAACGTTCTGTCTTTTGTCTGGAAATAATAATAATGAGAAGAAAATGGGACCCTGCGATCTCAACAATGAATGCAAATTCAAACAATCCCTGCAAACTTAAATTTTCATAATCTTGCAATCTTTTTAAAATCCCTGCAACTTTCCTGCAGGATTCTTGCCATTTTTATCCATCACCACAGACTTCGATGTAAATATGATCAAAATGAGAAGAACTCTTATAAGTTGTTTCATACTGTATGCTGAGGTCAAATTAATCTAACTCAGTCGCAACAAAGTTTTTCTTATAACTGCACTGGTGCTTCGTAAATTGCCTATTATTTATCTCACAAGAGGTAATCATATTTTATTTAATTCATAAAACCAACTGGCAATACTAAAACGCATGATAGGAACCAATGGAACCAACCAAGGAAACAAAACAAAGGATGAGTTACAGCTTTTAATCTTACCACGATTTATTGCAAAACACCACAGACATATTGGCGTGTTGGAAAAGTGGCGCATTCGTTTTCAGCCGATATAATCACAAACATCTCCTTTCCATGTTCTTCTTGTCTGCAGATCACCAGACTAAAGATCGACCGCAACCCGTTTGCCAAAGGATTCCGGGACTCTGGCAGAAACAGGTACGTTATCACAGCGTCCCTTTACTGAGTCAGCAGCTGCACATAACAGCCTGTTACAATGTTTTTAATGCTGCCCCACACAAAGAAATAATCGTCTTTGTAGCAGATGGGGCTTTGCATAAAAATCCCAGAGGGATGGCGCTTTAGCTGAACTCTGGATTCTTTATTGTTGGTGAATATTATTTGAACTTGCCAAACTTAACCTGCAAAAAGCCACCAGGATAAAGTCAAATTGTTGTAAATTGTTCTTTTTTTTAAGAAGAATTTGAAAATCTACAGTGGCATTGCTGTCAGTTCTGGAAATAAATCTAAAATTAAATCGAATCGTGACTCTCCTGTCCCAAATGTCTGTTTGGGAGTATATTCAGGTTGTTAGAAGTTGTTTTTTAGACATCTAATTACATAAAAATATATAAATGATAGCAACACATATGCTATATGACCTGCTACAGATTGAAATACAGCTACAGTATTAAAATTATATTTAAACTACGGTGGCATGTAAAATCAGCAAATCCACGCACTCTGCCTGAAGTCATGTTTTTTATTAGACCACATTCCTGCACACTGTGCAAATCAATTATTATAAGACTCAAACAGGATTCTTTAAGATATGTCAAATCCTACTCAGGAAGCAACACGCACGCGCACGCACACACGCACGCACACACGCTCACATGCTTCTCCTTCCGTCACCCTGAGGAGATGTAAAGTATCAGCTGTGTTGCCTCTACCGCTGTCAGCCAGAGAGAGAGAGAGAGCACTCCTATTGGCTCTTGACACTGTAGAATCTAAACTCATGTTGCTGATCATCATGGTATGAGCAAGCTATTGGTATTATTAGACATGTTTGATTTTGTCAGCTAAGAATAGCCCTCACTGTGCCTTCCTGCGTCGTCTTGTCACTTTTTTTTTTCCGAGTTTCCTCCTCATGGTCTTCCTTTCCTTCTCTCTCTCTCTCTCTCTCTCTCTCTCTGTTTCCCCTTTCTTTTGATTTGCTTCTCCTTCGCTCAGCCTCCGAATTATCATATATAACATTTGTGGAGGAAGGAGAAGGGGGTGCGCCGAACCACCAGACGCCTCCAAACATGAAAGCAGCCCCCTCATCTGGTCTGCATTATTGGCACACAGATATTTGAGACATCTTTTTTCATTTTTCAAACAATAGACTGTTTGATTTATGAACTGGCGTTAGAATTTCATTGCACAAAAGCTACAGATGAAAAGATAACGGCGAATGAGATGTTTGTCCGGAGAGAGAGAAAATGAATGTATCTTCACGTTCTGCTCGTGATTCCTTCCTTTCAGGGTTGGATTTGTTTTGTTCAGGTAGGAACCCTTAAGACAGCTGAGTGAGAACTCGGCTTCCGTCACCTTAAAAGCCCTTTCTCAGTCATTTTGGATTTCACGCTGTGTTTCTAGAGCTGCTTTTAATCTTTGATCTTTCATGAACATCGTTACAGAGCTGAGGCTCTCACCCTTGACCTTCATACTGCTGCTTTTGCGTAATTATGGTGATTATTTAGGACTTTAATTGGTCACATACTGTAAGTCTCTCTATATAAGGCTTTCTGCTGTACATCAAATGGAACTGTAGAATCTGTTGGGTTTATTTATTTAGTGCATTCACACCACAGCTGGAAGTTTGGATTTTTTTCCCCCATTGTGACTGATCTGATTTTCAATAAACAAAAACCATTTTCACTTCAATCAGAGGGCATTTTTCTATGGGTATAAAGCATTATTAATGACAATTACATTTTGGCACAAACATTTGGACATCAATAATAACAATAAAGTTTTATTTATAGGTATTTTAATATATTTTATGTAATCAGAAACATGTTTCACAGAAGACGAAAACTACACAAAGTGATACGATGAAAAAGTAAGAACATTAAAAAACGGAAAAAGATTTAAAAACACATCCACAACAATTAAAAATCATCAGCATCATCGTCAGGTCAGGTGAGGCTTGTTTACTTAATAACAGGTAATCGGATTTGTCATTGGCTCCTGCGGTAAACGAATGTTGTCTGCTTTTTCATTTTATTAAGGAAGGGGGGC
>JBBPCS010000001.1:24382385-24398125 GCA_037974645.1 Hollardia meadi | reverse complement strand
TTCCAAACAGGTGTTTTTGAGCATTCCACAACTTTCCCAGTCTTTTGTTGCCCCTGTCCCAACTTGTTTGAAACGTGTCGCTGGCATCAAATTCAGAATAATTTACAAAAAAAATCAATGAAGTTAATGAGTTAAAATATGACATATATTCTCTTTGTACTGTTTTCAATATGTCAAAAGGGATAAGCATATTTATTTCTGTTTTTACACAGCATCCCAATGTTTTCTAAATCAAAACTGACACATATCTTGAGACCATGCAACTGGAGAACAATTACTCCATCTGAATACAAGTGTCTACAGGGCTGCATAACAATGGAAAAACATATGAATGTGTTTCCCAGTTGTTTTGTTCTATTGTTATTTAATCTTACATTTTGCATGTCAATCATGATTTAAGTGGAAAAATTCAACAAGGACAACAGAAGGTTAATAATGAGATGATGTATCAAGTCAGATCAGAGAAGACAGTCTTTGGGCTGGGAGCTCCACGGCTGAGGGGCACAAAGGGCCTGATCAACCCCGTCAGCCACAAGAGCTCAAGCAGTGATTTCGGGGGAATCAGCAGATAACAGACCTGAGGCTTAAAAACAAGCAATAAATTCTTAAAATCAATATCCAGTCTATGAGACCAATGTTACTGAAATCTCCCCTTTTCATACCACTCACCACCATACTCTCTCTGTCTCTGTGAGTTCATGTCATCTGGTCCACACACATTTTTTCGTGTTTTGAAATACAGTGTCTCTCTCATTCTCTTTGTCAGAACTGGCCTGGAGGCCATCATGGAGACCTATGCTTTCTGGAGACCTCCTGTGAGGACCCTCACGTTTGAAGACTTCACCAATATGCAGAAACAGCAAGGTGTGTGAATGCACGTTCACATGGTTTGAAACCAGTACATCAAACTACACGGGAAAAATGCTTTTGTCTACTTCCACTTCTTCTTCTTATTGTTGTTGTTAGGGTTTCAAAATTGACTTTAAAAGTCACGGTCAGATCACTTACCTGCAAAGTAGAAAATTATCTGGGTCTCCACTTTGATAGATTTCTGCTTGGTATTATTGTTTACGATAGCTGCAAATTGGCGGCTCTATTCTGAAGGTCTGACTTCCAAAGCTGACGATTAGACCTACACTGGATGACGCCCATTCACGGCAGCATAACAAAATAAATGATCCCAGATATGCAAGAAAAATTGCGAACGGCATTCGTTAGAGTGTCAAAATGTTTTTTTATGGTCTTGTTTACTGCCAAACACCTAACAGAACTCGATTTTTCTGACCTTTTCTGCTCAGACACATTACAGCCCACTTGACTCCATTAGATCAGCTGTTCTCCCCAAGAACAAAAAGCTTATATGGAATAATAATAGTGAAATTATGAAAATAATTCCTCATTGTACATGTGATCCGAATCCTTAGCGACCACTTTGAGGAACGGCTGTGGTATCCTCACTGTTGGTGTTAATACAATTGTGTAATAAACCACTGGCTTGAATGTGAATGTGTCAACTTGTTGGCACAAAACAATTGATGGTTATTCTTGTGATTAATAATTACAACAACAACTAGAATGGAGTAGAGCGCATACCTCCACCAAGGCCCTAACAGCCCTCTTATTTAAGCCTTAGCAAACCAACAAACGGACACGGGTGAAAATATAAGCTCCTTGGTGGAGGTAATTATTGCAAATGAACACAAATATGCTGCTAAATAAGCAACATATGGTGTTAGGAACAAGGTAAAGTAATCGATTGCCGTATTGTGAAGTATCGCTGAAACTGAGAGTAGTGAGTGGTAACTAGCATGACCTTGGTGAATCTGCTGTCCCAACCTGAACCCCCCCTCTGCATATTTCCCCTATATATATCACCATACAGTGCATCAGCTATGGTTGTCCTTCATTTGAGCTTGGCCATGCGCTGCTCCTCTGGCAGGTCGGCAGGCGTCTGCTAAACTTTTCACATCACGCGCAGCCCTTGAAAACGAAATTGTTAAGCGAACTCTCTGGCTTTTGGACGGCTCTACCACACGAGTCACAGTCGGGAGGGCGGCCTCCCTTTGTCTGGGCTCCAGCGCCGGACAAGGTCTGAGTCATGGCTCATATCAAGGGCCGCATCGCTTTAAAGCAACTCAGTTTCTTCACCGGTCACCTCTGGAGGTCTGCATGACGTGACGCTCTGTATTTTGTCTGAGCAGGCGGACGTGTTTGTTATCATTAAACTCCTCCAAAGTCATTAGGATTTAATCAAAGTCCTTGCACTGCCAGTGAACTCTGTGTCACCCTGAAAGGACACTGGTGTGCGTGTGTGTCATTACCCTTATGGTACATACACTGTTTTCTCTTTAAGTAATCAACGATCCCCCCTCGAGCCCTTCTAACCAGAGGAAAACATGACATCACTAAACTATTGTCCTTTCTTCCCTCCTCTCTCTCTGTGTCTACCTTGCTTTCTCTCTCTCCCCCCCTTTTCTTTATTCCTCTTCCTCCCTGCAAGCCCCCGCCTCACCTTCTCGAGCAGAGCAGAGCGATGCAGCAATATTATCAAAGGCATATGGTGCAAAATCAGAACCCCTGCCAAGAAAGTCCTGGATTATTTAGTTATGCCTCCTCCCCATTCTTAGTTCAAACTGAAGTTCTCCAACTGCAAGATGAACCCTGGCCAAATTCTCATTAATATAGAAATATGTGATTGATATCCCACAGCTATCATTTCACTTTGAAAGGCTTGACTTAGTGAATATCTAAACTCAGATTTTCATGGCTTTTTATTGAGGAAAGAACTGGGGATGTGGGGCGGCTCTGTTGACCAGACATGGTCAAAACTAAATCCACATTTATCTCCACATACCAGCAATATATTTTATGGTACGGTCCTTGATCTTGTTTTTGGTGGAAAGAGTAAAGCTCTGCAATTAGTCTGAGGGTTGAATGTGGATCAACGAGGTTATGGATTAAATTAGCAGTGTCTGTGGTCCATGATCCCAATGGTGATTACTTCTGCGTTTTGCTTCTGAAAGAGAGAATGAAGACACATGCCTAAAGTTACTGACATCCTGATGAAGAAGAATGTGGAGAGAAACTTTGGTTGTGCATGGGGGAGTCCTTTTGAACCAGTTTAACACACAGTCAGAATGACCAGCCAACTTTTCAAGACGATTTATTAAGATATCATGGTCAATTGTATCAAATGCTGAACTTTAGGTCTAAGAGAACAAGAATTGAATTTTTCATCAAAATTTAGTCTGTGGTCTCTTTTTATTTTCGTAAGAGCAGTTTCAGTGCTGTGGTGTGTTCTAACTTCTGGACATACGAGAATACATTTAGGATAAAAATATGTCTTAAAGGAAGATGTATACATTCCAACCAGGTGCTGCCTCAAGGTAAAAAGGATATGACGATCCGACAATGAGTGAGTAATACCAACACCTCCCCATCAGGGAAACTTGTTCGTTTCTTGCAACCCTCCACAGGGAAGAGGTCAGAAGTGGCAGCCAGGGATTCATGTCACTTTCCCATCATATTACTTTTTCCAAAAAACAACCTTTTCTTAGCTATACAAATAAAGGAGGTCATTTTTACTTTTGTTCACTATTATACAATAAAGTAAAAAAAAAAAAAGAACCGCTCAAGTTTGTTTATGGTTGATGTTGAAATAACTTGACTACAATTTGAAGTATGACCATCCATCATGAACACAGCACCACACCCTTGGTCATCTTATGAAACATGACACTTCAATATCTCTGTATTTTTGTATTTTCTAGGTGGAAGCACAGGCACTTCTCCCACCACTTCCAGTACAGGAACCCCCTCCCCTTCTGGTGCGGCACACCTCCTGTCTCCCTCCTGTTCCCCTCCGACCTTCCACCTTGCCCCCAACACCTTTAACGTGGCCTGCAGGGAAAGTCAGCTCTGCAACCTAGGCCTGTCCGAGTACCCAGCCTGCGCTCGCAGCAACATGGCGGCTCTGCAAGGCTATGGCAGCCTGGCCGATAGTTCCTACGGACGCCTCCAGGCTGCAGGGGGTGCTGTGGCCTCTGCTCAGCCCTCTGAATCCTTTCTACCACAGAGGACTTCCTCCTTGATTGCTGCTGGCATGCAGGGCAGCCCTCATGCCTCGCTGACCGGGGGCAGTAGTGGCAGCAGCACTGGAGGCAAGATGGATGCCTACAGTGGCCAGCTTGGCTCTTTCCCAGCCTCGCAGCTCCAGTACGTGATGCAGGCCGGAGGTAGCTCCAGCTCTGCCTCATCAGCTTCATCCGGATCCTCCCCTTCCTCCGCTCATATGTTCAGCGGGAGCCACCACCACGTTCAGCAGGGCTCCTATAATGCTTTCTCCCTGCACAACCCTTACAACTTGTACGGATACAACTTCCCCACCTCTCCCCGCTTGGCTGCCAGCCCTGAAAAGCCCCAGGGAGGTTTGCTCTGCTCCTCGTCTCCTGCCGGGGCCTTCGCTGAGCGCCAGTACCTGTCCAATGGAAGCATGGACACTATGCACATGATCAGCAACACTGCCAGTGGCCAGCAGGGTAGCAGCTCCTGTGATGGACGCCAATATGGCTCCTCCTCTCAGATGTCCATGCACATGGTGTAGCAACTGGGATCGAACCTCACAGTCCCCCCCCCCCCCACGTTTCTAAAGTCTTCCAGCTGAAAAGCAGATTTCTAATCAATGAACCCGGTTTGGTGTCGATGTTGAACCGACATTTTTACTTAAAGTGTTAATGTACTGAGGTACAAAACAAACCTTTCAGAAAAGGATATCATCTCATGCATTATAGAGGGAGTCAAAACGATTATTTAATTATGTTTGTATTAATAAAGTGAAACCTGGGACAGCAACCTGACTCTCTTACTGTTTCTGACAGGAAGGAAACAACAAACTCTGATTGTAACAAGAAGCAGAGGTAGGAGCCCACATGCTCTGGTTCAGAAGGGATTATCAGTTGTGAACCTGTTATGGTGCAATAGTAGCAACACTCTTTTCAAGTGACTCATTCTTGATTTTTTTTTGGGACTTAAAAGCCATCTTTTCATGACAGGATGAAACCAAGGAACCTTAGAAATGTCACGGGGTGAGTGGTTTACCGCCATGGTCTGGAGTTTTTTGGCTAGAATGAAAGGGACAACTGGACAACTGAATGACTCACTGCCCCACATACAAGTATCTGGACGCTGTGGCGGCCAGTTAAAAGGTAGATGTAGTAAAACTGCAGGTCGGGTTAACTGAGGAACCCTCTCTCCATCCTGAGAGTTTAGGACTCCACCACACAACTTCATCAACCCGTTATCCTCCTAACTGGAATGGCTTCACTATTTTGGAGTGGATTATGTTTTCAAGCATAAATATATATATAAGATGGCAAATCAATAACAAGCTTAAAAGTTGTTGTGTGAGAAATTATTAAAGAATCAATAGCAAAACAGAGTAATTAAAGTATGTTTTGGTGTGTTGAGATGTGTATTTAAGTGCTGAGCAATATAACAATTTTACAGGTCAATCTGTTATAAAAGAATGTGTGACAAAAGGGAAATAGCGAAGTAAATCTTTTTGCGGCATTTAAAAATAATTGTAAATACAGGTGCCAAGCACGTAAAAAGCTCAATAAACGTTTCAGTTCATGTACATGGTTTTGATTTTTTTTTTCTCTTCATTAGCAGCAGGTTTTCAAACTGTGTTGTTTACATTGGTAATGCACTAGGAAGACATTTCCCCCCAAAATTCAGAGAAAACAGAACAAAAATAATTTAGAGCACATCAAGTTTTTACTGTAGGTGATCGACACAATAATCAAACAAAAACACACAAAAAGACGCCCTTTTGTTCAGAGTTTGAGGTGAACTCTTATCAATCACAGCCTCTAGGCTACAATAACAGCGAATGACATGAATATTAATCACACAAAAGAGTGTTCTCCTCTTATAAAACACACACATCTGCTCTGCACCACATCACAGGCATTAGCTTCAAACACTGACGCAATGCATCGATCATAAACCAAACTGCAGGGAAACGACCCCAAAGAAAGACAAATTTTTCCCCTGCTGGTTCTGTTTATTATAAGAATGAAGCAAAAAAAGCTCTTGTGCCAACTGCACTCAGCTGCACTGCCATTGTGCTTGATGCACATAAATATGGCACCTGTTTAAAAAGACAGAGACATTCCCTTGTAATCATTTGAACCGCCAAGATAGGGAAAACATGCAGCATTTAGGATCATTACTACTCCAGCTTTGTGGTTCCCCTCTTGTTAAACAGACACAGACTACAGGGATTTAGCCAAGGCCAATCAGCGTCCATTACACAGATGTCTTCTGAACGGCTCTCCCCAATCACTTCCTATCATGTGTACGGCTCCAGCCATGAAATATCATATCTGAACCATCATCAGAAAATTAAGGAGGGGGTGCAAGACCGTGGAGACAGCGACCCAGTATTGGAAACACCTGTTTTTCCAAGCATGACTTCAAATAATGAGCAGGGTGATGTCCTATAGAGTGAAGCGCATGATTTCATAATTTGGCTCCATTCCAGCTATCTGGACATTATTTTCCAAAAATTATTCACGTTATTTGTCTGATATACACCTACTCTTTTGATCCAGCAGCATTAAAAATCCCCCTGCCGCCACCCCCACCTTCGTCGCACCAAACCATCTTCACCGCAAATGTACCTCAGGGCCTGTTAAATTAGTGCACATGGCTCTCCAGAGCAGCAGTGTGACATAATGCGCAGCAGGTCTCTTTTTGTGCTGTAAACTATCCATCAGGTCCTTAAGTGGAAAAGAATGGCCGAGCTTGACTAACAGCCGCTCGCTGCCTTTCATCGTGGCGTCTTACATTAGAAACAAAGTATGCAAACGATCCCATTGATTAATTAAAACATGGAAAGTGGAACAGTCGGAGATACGGGGCCGGGTATTTAAACGAGATCCTCCGACCGAGATGAGAGGCATCTGGTGCCCGATCTGTGGCTTTGAGCCCATTTTGAGTGACAGCACGCTGCTTTGCAGGTTATCCCATAATTACACTGTCCAAAGCATTGATCTTTCCCTTTTTTTTTTTTTAACAGACTCAGAATTACTCTCTGAGAAACTTTACTGGATGGAAGTCTGGCTGAGGGGGGTCAGTGACCAAAAAGTTTGAATTTATTGGATCCAAGGGTCTGGTTTTGATATGGCACAGTGTGAGTTTATATCAGACACTCCAATCAGAAATCCTGGTAAACTATTGCCCTCTTGTGTTTATTCCTCTCTTATGCTCGGGATTCCTTAGCTTGTCTTCGTCTTTACAGAAAATTATTGCTGACAGGAGACCTAGACCCACTTTTCTGAGGTGTTACAGTGCACTTGACATGTGTATTGAAGCAGTAGATCATTGCTCTTTCACAAAGGGCTTTGACATACCTTTAGTCGCCCTACACCAGTGTTTTCTTTCCCCCCTCCTTCAAGGAACATCTTGAAACTATTTTAGGATTGATAAAGTGATGATACAGATGTCAAGCTTAAAAAGAGAAACATACATTGGCCAATGTTTTTACAATCCCAGAAGTCCAGGAGGCGAGTTGTGTGCTTTCTGAAGCACGATGATTTAGAAAGTACAAAAGTGCATGGAAAGTTAATGACCTAATCTGAAAATACAATAAGTTTTATCATGTGCTGCTTGTGAATGACATCATATTGTAACTCCTAATTATGCCCTCTAATATTATTATTATTTAAGCTTGTCGAAGAAGACGATACCTCGACATCAGGCAATCATCAGCAGGTAATTTATACTCCACTATAGTGGCACCTTCAGACATGATGTCAGAGGAGTAACTACAGCATCATGCAGAATATGCCATATATGATACGTTGGGAGACGGAACAGGCTGCACAAAGTGTTTCTCATGCTTTCTCATGGCTGCAACATTACCTTAAATGTAAGTATTCAGGATTTCTATCCATTTTTACGCAATTTAGAAAAAAATGATAATGATTTGTTGATTAAGAAATTTTTTCAATAGTTATTTGTGTTTATCTTCATAACATGTGTTTGTAAGGACAGAATAACGTGTCAGAGGACAGAAGCGGACGGTACCCTTTAGCGTCTGGATGAGACACAGCGGGGTTTAATGTAACTCCAGCGCAAACATGTCCGCGTCAATACCAGACGATCACAGCAACTGCACAACGTGGTGTAGTTTAAAAAGCGAGAAAGTCCCAAGAAGGATGGGAGTTTGGGGTTCAGTGGTCGGTCACATGCGGCACTTTCGTCCTTGAGACTGCCGTTTCAAAACCAAATGTCACTGATGTTTTCCTACACCTAACCAAGTAGTGTTTGTGCCTAAACTTAACCGAGGTGACGTTTCATGTTAATTATGTCTTAGGAAGGCTACACATCGCACAAACACTAAAGGTCACCTTGTGCATCTGGATAAGATGCTGAGGAATGTGCTAAAACAAGTGTATTTGATGCCCCGGGATTAAGAACAGGTTTTTTGACTGCATTCCTGCCCTTGTACTTAAAGTGGAAATAGACAACTTTCCTCCCCGTAGGATTTCCAAGTGGTATCATTGTGCCGGGGTAGCAAAGACAGCATTAGCAACATGGCTACTGCTAGCAGCCTGGCTACTGTCCAAAGCAAAAGAAACCTTAAGAATACAAATTCAATCTCTGGTCTCAGTGCTATGATAAAAGCAGAGTAAACACCCGGTTGTATCAATAAGTAAGCAGGTCTTCTTACTTACTGATCTAATAGAAAGAAATTCTGCTTTGAACCCTCTCAAGTCCCGGTGGTAAAGAGAAACACATATCAACCCGGGAACAGATTTCCACACGCACCGGAGCAGTGAGTTTCCACAGTTATCCCATTTTTTTCCCACTGTTACCTGGGGATAACAATCAGGGGAAACAAACCCTCTTCCTCTTTTGGTTCCGCTATGGCTGACGCCGAAAATTGTCACTAATTTTTCCGCAAAAAAATCCAGGCCGGTGACAGCATAGCATAGTGAAAGTGAGGCTTATGGGCAACCAATGGAAACGTGGACGGTATCGTTTTTCTTTATACATTACACTGTAGAAAATATACAGTATTTGCTTCATAATGAAAGCAAAAAAGTTGTCTATTGCCTGTTTAACCATAATTCTACCCCATAAATTCCAAACCTCAGTCTGTATCCTGTTAAAGACAACCTTTAAACTAACCTTAATCCTTATTGTAACTAGAACTGGAAAAAAAAGTTCTACATTTTTCATCATTTTGTGATCAGTCACCCACACACATAGACTCACGGAGAGAGAAGAAATAAAACACACACATATTCTCACACTCTCAAGGCTTCAGAGATGGAATGCAGGTCAACAGGAAACAGTCTAAATTATTTTCTTCTTCCTCCGGTGGGAAAAGAGATGTTTGAGATATGGTCAAACCCGCACAGGCAGGTGGTTCTGATAAAACCTCCAGCCCAGGCTATCCCATGGTGCTGTGCCTGCTGAGTACAAAGATGCCCCACTGGGAAGCCGCCGTGTCTAAATGAGAGAGGTCCGGTGCTGTTTGGCAGTTTGCAGTCAGGTCCTTAGAGATCTAGCGGATAGTGTGACTGACCAGGCAGGTGACCCGGATATTGAAACCCCCACGGAGGGTTGATTTTGGAGTGTCAAAACTGAAGTGGTGGACTGTTGGAAGGGTGTGCAGTAGTAAAGGTAAGCTTGGTTGAGTTGTGCTTAGGCATTAATTGGTAATTTGCAGGTCAAAAGATGTCTGGGTTACTTGCGCTGCTGTTTTGTAATTTTGACACCCGAAAAAGTTTCACCCTTTAACAAAATTCTGCGTAATTTAAACCTAGACATCTAGACATCCTTTGCTCTGCAATCAACAAATCAAATTCCAGGAAGTGTGCTATTTTTTCATAAAAATCTACAAAAAAGAAATTGACAAAAAAAATCAAAAAAATCAACAACTTGCTGAATAATCAAAATAATTATTAGCTGCCAGTCTAAAGTGGAGGCAATCACTCATCGTATGTGTTAGCCTGGGCAGGGCAAAAGTTAATGACGTGCCAGTGTGTCTACACAGGAGACGTCTCAGCTGTGTTTTTCGGTCGTCCATCTCAACATCTGATGGAACAGATACCCATTTCTCTTCATGAAGACAGCTGCCCATGTAGATGGCATGAAATGCCCTCTTTTACTTGTGCTATAAGTACATAAATGCAACCAAAGATATATATTTTTATGCTTCAAGTCAATTTTTTGGTGTCCGGATTGGAAACCTCAGAATTGCGTCTCTGCTTTTTGCAGTAGTAGTTCTGTTGGCTTCATCAGTCCGCGATCTTCAGCATGCACTGCGGCTGTTTGCGGCCGAATGTTAAGCGGCTGGGGTGAGAATCAGCACCTCCAAGTCTGAGGCCATGGTTCTTGGAATGGAACTTGAGATGGATAGGCGGTTTGGTGCAGCATCAGCAGTAATGCGGGCGTTGTACTGGACCGTTGTGGTGAAGAGGGAGCTGAGCTGGAAGGCAAAGCTCTCGATTCACCAGTGGATGTACGTTTCAACCCTCACCTGTGGTCATGAGCGTGTCATGGTCACTGCAGTGCTGTTGGGTTTTTGTCTGTTTTCTTATGTGTTCCTGTTGCCCCTGTGTTTCTTAGTGCTCCTCTCTCCTCCTCCTCCTATTTGTGTGGGTGTGGCCTTTCTTCTTCTTCACTTTTCTGCACTGCTTTTTTCCCCTGCACATCTGTTCTTCGTCAGCCTCGTCAGCCCTGCCCTGTTTCCAGCGTCTCCCCAGCCTATCAGCTCCTCCTTTGTTCTCTTGTTGCTTCACCTCATTCTCCTCACCTGAGTTTCTCCGCCCTTTCTCTCCACATGCACTTCATTCCCTCGTCAGTTTAGTTTGTATTTGAGTCCAGTTTGGAGTTGAGTCTTTGTCGAGTCATCTGTTTTGTTTGCCTGTCCCTGTGTTGCTGCGTTAAAGAGCTTTAATAAATACTCAAATATTGATCCTGTCATCTATTCGTGCAATATATTTTGTCACTTTTTGTTAGAACTAAGGATGTAAGTCAAAGACATTTTAATGTGGATTCATGTCTTGTTAAATTTCCAACAACACAACAGCATTTTATCCTCCATCCACTTTATCCAAGCTTACAGGTACAGCTGCTGAAATACCAAATTTGAGACTGGTTAACATAAAGTGACACATCAAACCATCTGATTTACAGATTTAGCAATGGTGGTCTGACCTATCCTTTGGGAAAAACAAAGGGTAAATTAAACGGACATTGTAAACTCCTAGTGGTGAATGGAGTAGGAAGATTTATACACCTTCAGCATGCGCATGAATTCAGTATAGAAACAGCCATTTTTGTACCAGTAAGACACAGTTTTGGAAACATATTGATTGAGTGAACCATTGTGTGATTGACAAACTGTCCCCGCTCACTGGTCCTGCAGGCATTTTACATCAAAGCTTATGAACCATTTGTACGCACTATTGGCACTGTGGCCCAGGTCTGCTCTGAATGAAACAGTACAAAGTAGAACAAGCCAGAGGTCAGCGCCATACATAAAAGGCCATCCCATAAAACTAACAATACTTATAAGGGTGTGCTTGCAATGACCTCCCTCGTCCTTGTCAGGCCTTGTGGGAGGGCATTCAGAGTTTTCCATTCGCTACGCTCATTATTTTCACAGGAAGTTTGTTTAACGGTCGACGTCGGGACGATGCGAACAACCAGGGAGATTTGAAAATGCAGACTTAATACCCCTGGCTAAATATTCTGGAAAATATTCAGCCCAACACACATGCGTTCTATAAATCACCTTTATAATGCTTGTCACATAAAATGTTACTATGACTGTGGGCTTGAGAGCGTGTCCGCTGTGTTAAAGTTGGCCTGATTTCAAGACAGCCACATAGCCTTTGGTCCCCCCCCCCCCGCCGCCATCATCAATCTATCTATGGGGGCCATACATGCCTGCTGGTGCGTGTCTGAATGCAAGTTTGAGAGTGGCAGCTGCGCTCTCTCATGGACCTCACCTGCACTGGCTGGGTAGATGCCAAGGACAGATTCGAAGAATTTTCACAGCGACATTTCTGAAGCCGTCAGTGAGCTAAGTGTCTGACTTATTACGCTGATAAAACAACATTCTATTGTGGTCCGGACAACACTATTAAACAACGCTGGGATAATCCCCAGTAACAGGCCTGTTGAAAGCTGAATCACACCCGCGCTCATTGTGCTGCCCAGCAGCTTGGCTGGGGTCGAGTTGCGACATGCGCTGACACAGGAAAACAGGAAGCCGCAGTCCTCTCCCTTTCCCGTGGTGGATTTTGAAGTGGCTGCACATGTTCAGTGAGCTCCTGAAACCTGTGTGTCAAAAAACACACACTGACCAACTGCTTGGACTCCGCCAAACCCTCTTTTAAGTCCCTGAAATGCACAGCTGGAGGACAAAGGCTGGCTGTGGATGTGTGCGCTGTGTGGGAATGGCTGCAGCGTTGCAGGCACAGACAGAACACAGTGTAAGGGTAGATCATTGTCTGAGAGGGGTGTGTATAAATCAAGGGTGACCTCGTCTATTGCTCAGTCAGAATGCATTGTTTGTGGGCACTTCATGGGTGTGTTCTGTGTTCAACATATTCATCTACACTTCTTTTCTTAAACTCACTTTGCCTAAATATAATCCAAACTCACATGTGCGCAAGCTTGCTGTTGCAAGTTGGCAGGCGAAATGGCTACATCTACGGTGCAGAGCCCGAACAGGTCAACCAACTTCTCTGACAAAAACGGCATCATGCTCCCGAATAAAGTCTTGATTTTTTAGAACAAAAGGTGTTGCGGCTGTCTCAGAAACAATATTGACATCATCAACTGCCGTTGCTTCCAAAGTTTCTTGTTTTGTTTCAGTAAGCAGAGGTCTTCACCAGCAGCACGTGGCTTCGCTGCAATGACAGCAGGTGTTGAGAGAGCAAGGAGTTGAGTGACTCTTTGTGTGCAAAACTGCTGTCTGGGTGTCGTACTCTTTTTCTTAAGTGTAGCTGACGCTTGTCATTGTGCTGCCCAGTTGTCAGATTGTCTTCATGTACAGAGTATAATGTTATTTATGTATAGCACTCTTCTGGTGCCCACACAAATCAGTGTGTGAGTCAAGCTGTATGTGAAAGAGTTCAAGTTCAGATGTCTCACAACATGTACAGTTTGTGAGACATCTGAGCCTAATCCCTCCCACCTGCTCCATAAAGGAATGCCAAGTTAAATTTACAACCACGAGTAAAGACCCAGTGGAAAGAAAGTTTTAATTGAGGATGGCTCTGTGAGGTTTGTTCTGCATAGCACAGTTGTGCGTTTAGATTATTGCAATTACTTGCCTGTCCGTTTGAAATCAAGTCTCAATTCAAGGAGCTATAGACTCCGATGAGCCATGAATCTTAAATCAAGAGTCAGAACACTGTAAATGTCCCGCAGCTTTGAGATTACTTCTGTTTTCTTTTCTTTTATATTAAATTCAACATGTAGATCAAATGATTTTGCAATTACTGCATCATTATTCTTTGTTGGTCACTGCCTGATTGAAGTGACCTCACCTGTATAGAAATCAGCAATTGGTCATCACATTGACTGCACGGCTAACAAATACACTCTTGTGTTTGCATTCTAGATACAATATAGCTAGTATTTATTACTTTATATAATATTAATAATATAATTTGAAGCATGAGTCACCTAAACTACAAGAGCATTAAAAAGTGAATGATGAATGAAATGATTTTTTGCTGTCTTTTTATCTTTACTGGGCAATGTTAGCGAGCTATAGACTGGAGACAAAACGATTTAAACCACTGTGCTGCTCACATACCGGCAGCTGCTGGCAGCTTTTAAGGTGGAATGTTTACTTCCATGTTACTCAGTGCATGAGTTGAAATTGTGAATCAAGCAACACACCTTAAATATCAATATGACAACTTTAACCATGCCATTTGTTATATTTGGCTTTCTCATGCTTTATACATAATATATACGTAGTATATGAATTCCCAAACCATTCTCACTCTCAGTGTGTCGAATACGCCTGGTCAGCGGCCCTTCTTCGCTATAGGCACCCCTCTAGTGTCATTTCTGGAGGTGCTTGTCTAGTATAGAAGTGTAAATAGCTACAAAGGTCCAAGTTAGGAGGTGGTCAGGGTGGTTGGGTGGGTCAAACACAGGACTTTCCTGCAGGAGACCAGTGTTTGAGTCAAGTGTGTGACCATATGTTAATGTTGCTTTGCATTAGGTACGTAACATACGTTATATGTGACATAATGCGTGATACTTATGTACGTTTCGTAAGTTAACGTCCTTTTTTTTTTTTTTAACCCAAAGCATGATCTTTTCTTGTACCGAGTAGTTTTTGTGCCTCAACCTACTGTTGTACTCATTCACTAGTCTCACTAACCTCCAACATGAAGAGTCAGCTAAAATCCCAAATTATGGCTGTAGAAGTGTTTTTTGTCTTCTGATAACTTGCATGGATCTAATCCCATGACATGAACAACTACCAAACACTGCGAATGTGTCTGCTTTGTTATTCTTCTGGTGCACGAAGTAGTCCCTCAACAGTTGCTAAACAAAACGGTTGCTATGTGACTGGTTTGAGTAAATTACCAGTTTGTGGTCACAGGTGTTTGCTTATTGGCTTTTTAACAAAGTCTTCAAATGTGACTCAGCCAATCAGAAGTGAGGACCGGAGCAGTATGTTATATAATGAACAGTGTGTTGGGCACTGCTGTGAGCGGCCATGTCTGTTGTCCAGATTGAGACCTCACGCTCAGCCAACAGGTTGTGTTTGGACTGCACATCTCTGGCCAGAGCTGCTCTGTCCTGCCTGGCACTTAATCTACTTAAAACCAATTACAAGACTATTACCGTGATCGCCTTCCTGAAAATGACAATGCCACCTGTGGTGGAGGGAGCCAGAGAGCAGGGCAAGCCCTCAGCCCTGGTTCTCCGTCTGTCAGTGGCAGCGCTGTACTTTAATTCTTTCTCTCCCACATTGCTGTTATCTCAATTAGTTCCCGCAGAGGCGATTGATATAATCACTGTTTTGGCTACAGAGGAGCGAAAGGTGTTGACAGATGCGTTCCTACTTTGGCGAAATGAGATTTAGAAAACATTCTGTGGGGCTGCTTTAAGGTCAAAGTGCAGATGGCTAGGCACATCAACTCCTGCCAAACTTTGACATTTTAATTAATTTTCTACACATATCAGAAAGTGTGTTTGTGTTAAGCTGCTGTCACAGGATAGCCTTTTGTTTTCTGAGTCTAAAACACCGTCACGTAGTGTTTGTTGTTTTCACAGTGTGTCATCATACATATGGTGAGCACACACACAGGCGCTCTCCAGCTTCACATGCATTACAACACATTGATTTAATTACACAGGAAGTAGGCCCTGTGACATTCTTCTTCTTATTTATGATGTGATGCGGCCATCTACGACTCAACCAACCAAGAAGGGGAAACCCAGGGCAGCAGTTAGTCAGGAATTTAAACCACTTGAGTTGGGAAAACACTCTGTTACAATGACGGCTAACTATCAAAACAAAAACACCAAGAATCCACTTCCTTGATTTGAGTTAGATAGATAGATAGATGTTTTATTTCCCTGCCTGCCTGCCTGTCTAACTAACAAACTATCTATCTATCTATCTATCTATCTATCTATCTATCTATCTATCTATCTATCTATCTATCTATCTATCTATC
>JBBPCS010000001.1:24352741-24375897 GCA_037974645.1 Hollardia meadi | reverse complement strand
AAAAAAAAAAAAAAAAACCACCCGGGCGGGGGGGGGTGTGTGCCGCGGGGGGGGGGAGGTAACACCTGTGCGACAGGCAATCTGTCTCAGTCTAAAGAATGTGACAGTGACCCCGGGATGAAGGTGAGTGCGTTGGTGTGTGTGCCAATGCTTTCTGTGTACAGAAGCAGGTGCTCAGTTATCGTTCACAATAATGACAGACAGCATGTCATATCTGTTTGGAGGCAGTTCTTTCATGTGGCGTTGAGACAGCACCATATTTTAGTTTAAAAGGGCAGATATCGTTCAGTTCATAGTCTCTCACCTCTTTTTGGGCTAGATGATAGCCACAAAATATGGCAAAAATATTAGATGTTTTAAATAAACTGGGGAACATAGACATGTATCCTAAATGACATTCAGCTCAGGTTATGTTTTACGTATTTGACTGAGCCTAACATTGGTAATTATTAGGGCTGAGTATCGTTTAAAAACTTACAACTCCAGTATCAATACCAGTACCCTTAAAGTGGTACCGAGTACTTCATTCGATACCTTTTATTTTGGTGGCATCTCGACACACTGAACTGCTGAACGTTTGACTTCACCACCGCACACTGCATGTAGCTGCTAGCCGTCGCTGAGGTAGTGGGCCAATCACACATCGCACTTGTGGTGATTGGCTGCAAAATCATACATGTTTTTCTAGATCTGGGTACAAAAAGAATTGATTACAGGTATCGGTTGACTGGAGCATCTTCAATACTACTTGGTTATGTCAGGATATGGCAGGAAGGTGTAGCGGTGGTTTCTATAATGTGAATTTGTGGATATTAAATGCTCATCTGCAAGTTTCTGTAGCTGTCCTGGTAATATTTGTTCCGTGTGGTCTAAAGTAGCATATCACATGACGCGGTTAAGCTACACTGAAGTCAACAAATGTAAGAAACGTAGTTGCAAGAACAATTTTGTCCCCTTTATTTTCTCATATCGTAACATTTTTGATTTGCAGATGTTTTACATGCACCAAAAATTCTATAACACACTGAAGAAAAGGGGGTGGAAAAACCCCAATATGGCCTCTTTAAGTCTTCTTGCTCTTTCTCTCGTGTCTGTGAAGGTTCCTTATTTTTCTACGACTCATTCTGTATTGAGTGTCCTGTCAGTGATTGTTATTCAGGGTTTTGTGTTCTCCCTCATGCCTCAGAGGCAGTTTTTTTCTTCTCCTATTCTGCTCAAAGCTGGGCTGTTACAGTGTGTATTATTAACATCTCAGCTTCTCACAGCAGTCAGGTTTATGCTGTTTTCCAGTTTGATTCCCTTATAGCGCCATCTGTCGACCCATCTACTGTGATGCTCTATTGCGCTGTGACACACCGGCGAGATATCTGGTTATTGATTTCTCATGAAGCGGTTGTGTGTTTGTGGATACCGGATGGAGCCAATTGGGCTGAGGCTAATTAGCTAAAAACTAATAAGGCTAAAAAAGAAATGAGGCTAATTTTAATGTGCACGTTTAATTTTATGCTCGTGTTATAATGCCATTAATGCTGCATTAATATTACGACTGACTGACTGTCTTGGCCGACACAATGCCCATCTAATTTTTTTATCATCTTAAATGTTTGATGGACTGCTACAACATTAGAAGGTCTAGTGAAACTTAAACCTCCTCCCAAACACGACATCTTGTTCTACTTGGTATGCTCCGGATGGTCAAGTGGAACATTCCTGCAGACTGCATTTCACTCGGTTGGCTCAGATCTGCTTTAATCACCTCAGCGATGGCTGAGCTGCAGATATAGAGTTACAGTACCAGGGAAAGAGAGAGGGACCGGAGAATTACTTTTCCGTCATTGGGCCAATCACATAGGGCCAGAGCCTGTTCGCATCAGTCAGCACTGACCGCACTTTTTTAGAGATTCCTTGCAAATACTTAGGGTCCTGTCTGGTTATTTTGAAACCAAGACAATATCTCCACGCTATATAAACAGTTGTTGTTTTTTTCTGCAGCAGGAAATGATAAAAGCCGCAACAGTAAAACAAAACAGTAAAGATGCAGGCCATAAAAACCAATACAATCTGCTGAATGATAATAAGATGGCCCGTACGTTTGGTCATGGTGAGGTAAAGATTGTGGTCACAGCTAAAAGAAAACACTAACAGCTGGAGGTGGGAGATTTGAAATACTGAGACAATAACTTCATACCCTCAACAGATTTACCATATGAGCAGCTGATTAAGTCCGAGCAGAAACCTGGTCGTGTTTTCAGGGAAGAAGCGCAGTATGAATAGCATGTAAGCTAGCTTAGCCAGGCCATGTACAGCTCAACCCTAAAAACAAACAACTAACCCCCCCCCTCATAGATTTTATCTTACTATGGTGGATTGCTTGCGTGTTCGTGCTGTTATAATGTAATATTATACACGATTCCTCTCTCTCCACTACCCCCCTCCCTCACCCGTCTGTCAGGGTGCCATGTGGCTGATCGTTTACATCGCTCATACTTTGTGTCACCAGGTCGTTACGTTTATTTCGGAAGACCACCAATTAGCTGTCCTCTAATTAATCAGCACTTTCCCTGATCCCACGTGTCACACGAGTTCAGTCCATCACCACTGCGGAGCTGGAGTGGTTTTAGGATTGTCAGCTAAAGAGCATGTGATCCATCTTTGTTTGTTTGGATAGCGTCCTAATGGGGTTGGCTGTTTTGCTGTTTCAGCTGGTGTAAACAAGCTATCTTTTATTGAGCTATCATTTAGGGAACTTTTGATGTACAGAACACTTTTGCATAACTTGTATATTATATAAACAGTCGTGCATTTCTGTCCATGCACCATTGGTTGTAGTACTCTTTACAAACCATACTATTTAAATTTCTTGTCTGGCATAAGAAAGATCATTTTAAGTGATACATTTCATGTATTACTTGGTCATTTTTCAGACTTAACTATATCATATCTATATGCTAAATGATTTTATTTGGAAGCACTTTGATAACTTTTGTTTTTTGAAAGGTGCTACCTGAATAAAACCTGTCAACTGCCATGAAGAAATAATAGTTTTAATAGGTTTAACACAACATCTGGAGGTCTGCAGCTCGTAAGCAACAGTGACTGTGAACAATTGGGTTAGCTTGGCCTGATCAGCCAACACACATTTAATTTCTGTGCTAATTTCAACAAAAGACTTGTTATATTAATTAATTTGTACTATTTCATGTCAGAAACAACAGGTTTATTAACTGTCACTGTCTAATGCAGTGTTGCCGGGCCAAAAACTAAATAAGCCAATACAAGTGTCCAGAAGTAGGCCTACGTTATTTCAAGGCAAACTACCGTATATTAAATTTCATTACCCAGCATTAACTTTGCAACCTATTTAAATCTGCGTGGAAGGATTATACCACATTTGACAACCATGGGTTTAAAAATTGTCTGCAATGTGCTTCGACTATGGAACAAAGTTTATTATGGAAACTATAGGACACACTATGCACCCTAACATGTGAGCGAAAAGGCTACAGGTAAAGCATCTTTGTACCAGCAGGCATATCAAACAATAAATGAGGAATAACATAACAAAACGTCGAAATTACGTCAAATTTAAGTTGTGAAAATAGTCACAAAGAGTTTAAAAGAGCTTCTCAGTGGAGACTGTGGCTGAGCCACAAGACCCTTGGACATGCATGACAGCGTCCATTTTCATATAAAACATGTTTAACATTGATAACATATGATAGATATATCAGGATAAATCTGATATGGCGTGCTCACACTTTTATAAACGCTATATTTAATAACGTAAACCAATTTTATCTATAAAGAATCTTGCAGCAAATGAAATCGTTCGTTTTAGCGTTAGTGGCTCTACTTTCTGATCTTGCTAGTATCAGTGTCCTTGAAATGTCAGTGATTCACTGTGCACAATGAGCTACATGTAATGACCCTACCTAATAATAATAATTCTAAATGTGAATGAAAAGTTGGATCAATGTACACGTGTTTGAACCAAGGTGAAAGAGAAGAAGGCCAAAGTTGTACATGATTTGATCACTCCATCTGTGAAAATAGCTTGCTATGCTAATCATTTCAGAAGACATGATATGAGCCCATGCTGACTGATGAATAGTGTTGTCTGTAATTATATCTAAATTGATTTATGGGGATACATTTCCAGAGCACTTTGCCCGTGTGCAAGGTTGCACCTGTTCAGCCAGATGGAGATATAGATAGACCACAAGGTGCAGGGCATATGCACAGTATATAACATATGTAAATAGAAGGCCTGCGTAGTAATAGAGCTTATAAAATAAAATCTAGGAATATTTATTTATATGACCACCTTTTCTCTGTGCATGTGATATACAGTAAATAAACTCAGCCTCATGTAATCTTACTCGCTGGAAATTCATCATTACCATACTTTTTTTTTTGGGTTTTATTTTTTTTTTTTAATCCTTATTTTATTTATATGTCTCGGCCTCCAGAGGAACGCCTGACGTTTGCAGTAAAGTTACTACATTCCCGGTCAGTTGCGTTTTAATGCGGCGCGGTTGGGGTCGTCAACAAGGTCACTGCAACTTTTTTTTCCATCATCGAGTCACATCTCGGTTTCACCAGAGCACACATTGCAGCAGGGTGGCTGGGCTTTTCACATTAAAAGCATTTAAATTTAAAAGCAGGGCAGAGCGAGAGCCCAGCATGCCAGTTGGCAGCCTATTTATGTTCCAGATATTGTCACATCACATTGAGAATCCACACCAATCTTACACCAGGAAGAAAACAAGAGTCTACCAGTGTGTGCTCCTACATATGTATGGCACAGTGTATATCAGCAGGAGGGTGTGTGCCGTGTTGTAAAAAGTACCCAAAAGTCATGTTTGAGTAAAAGTAAAGGTATTTTGCTTAAATATCACTTTGTGAAAGTCATAAGAAAAGTACTTAAGTAAAAGTCTTAAAGTATCTGATATTAAAGGTACTTAAGAATTAAGTAAATTATACATGTATTTGCATGTAAGTATGCACAATATACTTTACCAGCCTGGCCAATTATCAGAACCCCCCCAGACGCGCAAGGTATCCCTTAGCATCTCTAGCCGACGTGCACGTCTTATCCCGATGCACGAGCTCTCTGTTACTTTGGTTAATTTAGGCACACGACATCGGTGATGTTTGGTTAACTTTAGGCACAAAAATCACGTAGTGTAACATTCGGTTTCAAACACCACCTCCAAGGCGCGGCGTGCAAGATGTTGAGTCTCATTCCCAGGTCGTCAAATTCTGACGCTTTGGATTGGAAGGTCCCCGACCCAAAGCGTCAGTATTTGATGAGCTGGGAATGAGACTCAACAATCAACTGTGTTACACACTGCGCCTTTAATTAGACACTTATGGCAGATTTTGGAACAACATGTTGTGCGACAGCTCACTCTCCACCAACATCCTTGAAACACCAAATGAGGGGATATCCTGTGGAGCTCCACTGGAGGTTCCCAACACCTTACTGAGACACTTTGTTATGTTTTTGTCACTGATCAGTATATTCTCCTCTTTAGTCAGGAGTCTTTTTCAGCTCTTTAGCAACACCAGCACCTCTTCAGGGACTTTTCTATGTGGCTTTATGTGATTATGACACTATGAAAATAATGTCGCAATGATAACTTACATTATCTCTTCAGCATTTACTATATTGTGCAATCTACAAAATACATTCACAACTGTAGCAAAGCTTCAATATGAAATCTAATCTGTCTGCTTAACAGCAGTGAGTGAGATTAAACTCACATCTATAGATCCTCTGCTGTGTCTTTACTTTCCGTTGGTATCAACCACCACAAACCACCAGAATCTGATGCAGGTCCATTTGTTTTGCCATCCCAGTGTTATCCATCGACATTTCTGCAGATTTGAACCGTTGGCCCTCTGGTCACAAGCCTGCTTCTCTAACCTTTAGGCTTTAGGCTACCACCACTGCCCCCAAACTCTTCGATCTCAGCGAGCCACAGCGCAGGAATGCGAAAGTTAAATAAAAGTGCTGAGGAATTAAAGGGGTCTGGGTTGTGGGAGGAGGTGTGTAAAAATGTGCAGCCAAAGATACACTGAGAGATATCCAGCGCCAGAGATTACATCTTTTTCAAAGTAAATAAATGGAGTTATGATGTTGTTCTTGGCTGTGCACATTGTTTATAAAAAAGCAGAGAGAGCAGTCCGTTCACACTTTAGGTGATAACTACAGTGGGCCTTTGTGAAGGCCAAGTGCTGGCTCAGGAACCACCGTTTACTTTGGAGGCTAAAATTGAGCTCAACTTTGTGTGCAAAGTTGTTGGGATTTGTGCCTTGTTTACAGAGCATAACCTGTTTGTGAGCTTGTCTCTGTGTGTGTGTGTGTGTGTGTCTGTCTCAGCATTTAGAACATGTGACTCGAAATTGCATCCATACATTGTAAGGAAGATCTTTATGAGTCAAAATGTGTGTTTTGTTCAGTTTGAAGGAAAAACAATGATGACTCTGGCAAGGTGCTGCCTGAATGATGGATGTATTTCTGAAGCAGAACAGAGAAGGCCTTGAGTTGATGTAATTATGAAACGCTTACTGAGAGCAATCCAGCGGTGATTCCAGTAGTTATTATGTATATTTAGCCAGCAGGAATAGCCAATATTTGACTAAAACATCCAACTGTGATCTACATTTATTCTGGCTTATTTAGTTCAACATTCAAAATATTATAACTAGAACAGTTTGTCTTGTCCTTTTCAGAGGTGAAACAGCTTCTCTTTTTTTTTTTCCCAAATCTATACTTTTATAATGTAACCACAGCAGGCCTGCTCATCTTTTCAGGGACTCGACCCCGCTTTGCTGCCACGGCTGTTTACAGAGAAAGCCTCTGATAAGAACTGACAGGTCAATAAAAGCAGAAATATCATCAGCTCTGTCATTAACCATGGCTCTGGCAGCTGCCAAAATATCCCCCCATTATGTTGGCCGGCTCCTCTCCGAACATCGCCGCCCGCCTTTAAAGAAAGGTGATAATTTTATGACACCAGAATGAAGGTACTCGAAACGATTCGGCGCCAACACACCTGATTGGAAAACTCAGCTGCTCGTCTTTTTCCCCCCAGCTTGCTGTGATTCTGGTGCTGATGGTGAAGATGCTCACATGAGTGCCTGAGCAGCTTCCCACATATCTCCGTGTTACTGACTGGTAATAGGCCCCAGACCACCTCAGTACTGTCTCTCAACACTCCAATACACTGAGGTGTTTACTGACAGTCTTCACACGTGTATTACAGTAGGACGCACTGCTGTAGAAGCCCACTCTCTCACTCTAATACTAATAATAGACCAAAAGTATTTTAATTTTGATACAGTTTCATTATTCTGGAAGTTGATGATGTGATCATAATAGTAAAACTTTTTTTTTTTTTTTTTTTTTTTAAGTCACTTGATTTGAGGAAGATTCTGCAAATCTGCAAAGTTTTTTTCATGCACTGTTGAAGTTTTTAATGTCAAACCTTAAACATCAGCTTCAGATATTTTGTCTTTTTTTTTTTTGGTCACATTTAAATTTGACATGCCAAAATTAATCAAAGTTAAAAAAAAAAAAAAAGTATCAAGTGGATCCCCGAGACCCATATTGTTGTTAAGAAGTAAAACTATATAAAACCAGCGGTGGACACTAAAACTCTGGGATACTTAAATATCTTTAAGCGAGATGTTCGTGCCCCCAAATCTGGGTGTCTACAAGTATCAGACACCTTCTCAAGATCATGTTTAACCACATTTTGGAATGAGTTACTGTAAGTTAATATAGGTTTTGTGGTAGGTAAGTGTAAGTATAAAGTAAAAAGACAGTTTTAGCTTCAGTGGAAGGTTTAAGGATCACACATGACTCAGACACACATTACATGAAGACTATTAAATGAATTTTAAGGCCTAATATTTATAAATTTGAATTTAAGACTTTTTAAGCACTTGCAGATTCCCTGCCCCAAATATTATTGAGCAACTGAATAAAATGCCAAAATAAAAAAATAATTTTTACATACTGTTTTTAAGCTGATCAAGATCCGAAAGGAACCTCAGTTGGAATGAATAGAAGTCGCGCGCATCTAAGAACCATATTAAGGCAGGTGTTGGACCAATATGAGATAAAAACATGAAAGTGTGTGAAAGGACAGAATTGTTCAAAACTTAATCTTAAATTCAAAATCCTGATTTGTGAAGCCCAGTGAAAAAGCAGGGGACTGTGGGACTCCTTGTGTCCTCCAATGTGACAGGACACCAGACAGATTCTCCAGGCAGGCCGGCTGGTCGAGACGACGTTGTTTTGCTGTTGTCCGAAGCGTTTGATGTTCTATTTCAGTGCACACTTGAAAGACCTTTCTGTCACATTAATCAGGGCGGCAGTGAATGCCAGGCAGTGTTTTCTGTCAATCCGAAGGCCTCTGCCTACGCCGACAACGATTTATTGGGAAGAAAAGTGGCTATATTTGTAGTGGCAACCTTTTGCCGGACCTCACCAGCTGATGTCAGTTAATTATTTGTCCCCTGAATCTAATACGTTTTCTCTGTGCCAAAACTCTGGGCATGGAGAATCAAGCTCCCCGCACATACACACGCTCATATAGACACTCTGCACACACACTGACGAACACACACACACACACACACACGAGCAGATGCCGTCTCTGACTGTCGGTCAGCGTGAAAAATCAGACACTCCATCCATGTGCTTGTGTTATTCCTAGCAACCACAGTCGCGTTGCTATGGTAAAGATCTCCCCACATGAACTTGTCAATCAAGTCGCAGCGACTTAATGTTTTTGTTGTTTTGCCCCCGCCCCACTTGTCTTGCTAACCTCATTTGAATTTCTGCTCATTCGTTGTGGTTTCCCTGCCTCATCGGGTCAACAGTGTTTATCTGTTTACAGCTTTCCCCTGCTGTCATTAAAAGCACGACTGTGAGCCAGAGCCGAGGAAGAACTTGATGTCCTCGAGACAGAAAGCCAGCAGCATTTCATTCAGCTCCTCAATGAATCATAGCTTTGGTCTAAAATATGAGGGCAGATTACAGTCGTGCAGTTCCCATGGATGCCGGTTGAATAGCGAAACGTGTATAACAATAATTCAAAAGGTGCTCTGTGCAAGTTGTACGTCATGGTGGGTAAAAACCACATCTGTTTAGACAAATGTGTGATTTAGTGTTGTGGATTTGAGGGAGAAAATCCAGGAAAACCTGATAAACCACACAAATCCACCATAACCACAGACGGCCTTCGTAAACTAGAGTAATTCCCAAATGAAGTGTGAGAAAAAGGGGGAAAAGAATGACTTTGTAATACCTTTAACGACACGGTTTACTCTAGGATGAGTATCGCGTTTCCTCGGAAATATTACTACGTCCGAAATGCGAGGCGGCATTTGTCTCATTTTGCACGCTGACTTACGCTTTGGTATCACACTGGAAATAGTTGTGATTGGATTTCAAGCTTTGCGCTGACCTCCTTCCACTTCCATTGAAAATATACCGCGCCCTCATTGTATGTGTTTATTGACAGGGGAGGATTTCAGGAGCAGTTACATTTCACTGAAACAGCTCAAAGCGCTTGTTTTTCGTCGTGATGACAATATTTTTATTACATGCTTGCCGCAGACTCTTTACAAAAAGTTCTGTACTTTAGTTATATTTTGAGTTACGTGAACTTAAATTGAGTATTTATATTGAATACCATTATTTACAACTAAAGTTAACTTTTGATATTTCAGTACATCTGATTTAAAAAAAATTTTATCTTTTAATTGTAGTATTCAGTGATATAGAATTAATTATAGTATAACTCTATAATTGTATACTATATTGTTATATTATTCCATAATACAATAAAGGATGTAATAAAGTTTTTCAAATTCATCTTTCGGGACATTGGGGGTCCACAATATTATACAGTAACATTCTACTTTCTCTGGCTTAAGAAAGCAGAATAGTAACAGGTGGTCAAATCACAGTGACATTAATGGATTTCTGGGAAGGCCCAGGAGCTGCCCAGTCACACCAGCAGGACCTTAACTCATCGTGGATAAACCTGTAACAACACGACCTTGCTCTTTGATTATACAACCACGACTCGACAGGGATGGGCTCAGGCGGGATGTAATGGAAAAGTTCTCAGCGTTTCCTGCTACCCGGTTCCCACTAAAGGCACGGATGGTGCGCACTGGCTGGCCTCTGCTTTCGCTTTGTAACTTCACAGACCCTCAATCTTAGCTGGTTCTACAAAACCGGTCTTTAAATGCGACAGGGGCAGCAGGTGGGGACTCCATGCCACGACAGGAATGCCGGGCAAGGGGAAGGACTCTGTGGGAGCTTAAAGATGCCCCTTGGCACTGTGCAGGAGACCTCTGCGGGGTTGCCCTTTAAGGCTGCATGGCCAGTGAGAACGAAGTTCAGCTTGAATCTCTACATGTGAACCTGTCACTCTTGCAATCTGGAGGCTTGGCTGGGTGGAGGGCTGTGTGTGTACGGGGGTGGATTTAGACCATTAGTTCTGGGCTGCTCAGGCACACACTCACATGTGTGCGGAGAGTCACTGAGGTCTTTCTGCTAATTATAGGCTGAAATCTGACAGAGAAAAATTAGAGGGAAAAGGGACAGCTGCAAGGTCTTGTGGACGACGGAGGGAAGAAGAGAAGGGAGAGGAGGGGTTTTTGATTTCTTGCTAAATCCTCAAACCCCCTCCTTGAACCTAAAAACAAAATTCAATCATCTCGGCGTCCTTCTCGCTCTCTTATCCCTCTCAACACAACCCCTCTGCCTCCCTCGTCCTCTCAGACAGGAGGTCAGGGGTCAGTCCCAGATGATATCACCCTGGGTTTCACAGGAACGTCCCATCTTCTCCCTGAACTAATGCCATTTCCTAAGGGGAGCTTAGCCAGCAGCTACAGAAGAACCCTGAGACCTCCCCCTGTGTCAGTGTAGTCACATCATCAACCACTATCGTATCACACACACTAACACATGTGCAGACACACTCACAGAAACAAAAGAGCATATTGTCTTCATTGTAGGTCTATAATAAGTTATAATAAAGAACAATTGAACCGAATAAAACAAAAAAATGTTGCTTGTATCTGACATAATGCGGTAACCTGTAATATTTTACCATGTAAGAAATATGCCTTTTGTGTCTGTGTCGCATAACATCACATGACCACTGTGGACAGGATGTAAAGTCTCGAGGAGGAGTGTGAGCGTAAATGTCATCCATGAAGATTATGTTTTAGACAAAGACAACAGTGTTCAACGTATTATAAGTTATAGGACATACAAAGCGGAGCTTGTTCCTCCATGAGATAAGTGGAACAGTTGGGCCAACAAATGGGAAGAGATAAATCTTGCGGTTTGCTTGTGACTTGTTTGTGTCGCAGTATAAGTAGCTATGATGTACAGTGTAGAGGTCGACCGATAGTGGATTTTCAAAGGCCGATATCATACCGATAGTTTGTTGCGGGAAAAACCGATAGCCGATTAATCGTCCGATATCACCCCCCACCCCTGCGAAAAAACTCGAGAAGTTGACTGGTGGAGTCTGCACAGCCACCGGCCACTATCTGCGCCAAAGTCCGCCAATACGATACCTTGTAAAATGTCCTATTGGCATTGATTAATCGACCAAACCGATTAATCGGTTTAGCTCTAGTACAGTGCCTCATTAGGCCCCGATCAGACTGCCTGTTTTCGGGG
This sequence comes from Hollardia meadi, assembly GCA_037974645.1. NCBI lineage: Eukaryota > Metazoa > Chordata > Actinopteri > Tetraodontiformes > Triacanthodidae > Hollardia > Hollardia meadi. Next base: position 24,364,175 of record JBBPCS010000001.1, on the reverse strand, counting down.
CTTTGATGGACACAAAAAAGAGCAGTGTGGTGTGTTTTTTTTTTAAATTGTTGCTCAGCAACAAAACTGGAAAACAACTGAAACCTCAAGTGTCGCACCAATTTGCCTCCATGCCTGCTGGTTCTTGTTCCAATCCAACACACTGGCAGCACTGAGCTTATTAGAGATGAAGGTCCATGACCAAAAATATGTGTATCTTAAAAACTTAGAGGAATTTAATGTTTGTTATCAGAAGGAAGAGAAACAAAATTTTAAAAAAAATACATTTATATAAAAAAAAAAAAACCTGCTCAACCACCAGATGTGACAGATGGACTAACAAAATAAAAGTTACCAGACTTCATGAGGCAATAAGATGATGATAAAGGTGGAAATGATCTCAACCTAATAAGTGTAACAAAACCAATAGGAGGGTCAGAGAGATGTGACTCAAACACCGTCTGTACACACCTGCACAGTCCTCATAATCGTCTAATAATCAGGCGCAATAAGAGAAAAACCTGTGTCGAACACTTGATTACACCTGTTCTTCTCGGTTTGATGGTTGGACCAAGTGCAGGTGACGAATTTAGTGTTAATATTCAGTGTTAATCAATCTCATGGGAGTCATGTCCCGTCAGTGAAGAACTCAGAGGGATAGGACTGCTGTATGTAAATACTTGTTTTGGTAAGTCCAGATGCAATTTGGGTTTAGATTCAATTTTTTTTATGAAATGTATGTCTTTTGCTGCTGAGGAATATGTTAGTCCTCTCACCCTCCATACTGTGCTGGTGTGCAAAATGTTTCTCAATGTTGGTGTAATATTGTAAGATCATTATTTTGTTAAAGGGGGATTCCGTGAGAATGCCATGAGCTTGCCTTGGGCTGGCTTAAACGTCTTACCGCTGAGGCACAGTAGCCGAGTCCAGATTGTTTCCCTCCCCGGTCTGATTGACAGGTGTCCAACAATCCCCGTGGCTTTGCGCCGGAGATCCTGAAGAGGCTGAGTGGAGGCCCCAGTGTGGTGGAGGCTGACCTTGCCCGGCTCATCAATAGCATTCATTGCTCCCAGGCTGTGTGTGACAGGTGCTCAGGCCCAAACCTCTGCCCTGGCCCCTCGAACCTAAATCCTGCCCGTTTTATTGGTCCTTCTGCCTTTCCCCTCATCCCTGTTTCCTCCTGGGAGCTTTAGGAGCGAGGCTCAGGTCTCCTCTGGCTCAAATTAAATGCCTGTGGTTAATTAGCTTAGGTTGCTATTACCAGCAGAGGTGGAAACCCTTCCCAGTGCACCCAGGCCTGGGAAATACTGGGAGTTTTGTGGCCTCCCCTGACAGAATTTGTAGTTTCTGAGTTTGGTCCAAAACCTTTAACAGGACACACTTCCTGGCATGCAGCTTCATCCTGAGTCTGCACTCCTGCAGGCTGCAGAAGTGCAGAAGGAGTCTCACACCTCCCCTCTAGTGGCTGCCACTGTGCATGCATCCCACTGTGGTTGGGTCTCCACAGACAGTACAAGGAGGTCCGTGTTAAGAAATGCAGCATTGATGTTTTTAATTGTAACATAATTTAATTAGCACATTTGTAAAATAAGCTTAATATGGTCCTAGCTCCTAAAAATAACTTTTAAAAAATATTATTTTTGTTATTATTATTCATACACAATATAAATATATTAATTATATAATTCATATATTTATGAATATTAGTTGAGCTTTGTTTTATTTTAAATTTTTTTAATTATTTAAAATGATAAAGCAGCATAGCAGTATATATATATATATATATATATATATATATATATATATATATATAGCAGAAAGCAGTATACTCAGATTCTGATATTTGTTGACATCTCTTATGTTCAGGCATGTAAGACCTGTTATTTCTAATACTGTTCTGGAAAAATAAGCAAATGTCATCTAATATATATTTCTCTAACACAAAGTTTTCACCTCCTGTCATGTATCGTCTCTGAAGCAAACTGAAGAAAACAACACTCCTGACTGCTGATTTGCTTTGTCAAGACAAAAGAAAAACAACGGCAAAAAAAATTACGACTGCTCTCTCTCACAAGACTGTGCAGATATCTAGTTTTTCAAAGGCCCAAATCTATTTTGGGTTTTGGAAAAACTTTAAGATTTCCGTTTCCAAATCATCTTTTTTTTTTCCTGGCCATACAGTATGTACGAGCCCGATTCTATAGAAGCTGGGACTTTGGGTAAAATGTCAATAAAAAACAGAATGCAACAATTTGAAAATCCTTTTCAACCTTTATTCAGTTGAATCCAGTACAAATACAAGATATCTGATTTTTAAATTGAAATTTTTATTGTTGTTTTTTTTTGTTGTTGTAAGTATTCACTTATTCTGAATTTGATGCCTGCAACATGTTCAAAAACAGTTGGTTGTTTACCAGTGTGACGTATCAGTGATCCATTCCATGGGCTCTTAACCACAGCACAGATGCTGATTTTTGAACGTTGCGCTGTAACAATCTCGATGGTCCCTTTCCTTTTCTAGCCCAGAGGACACAACGTCCGCGATTTCTAAAAACAAATTGAAATGTGGACTCGTCAGAACACCTCATCCTCTCTGGATGTTGTCCATATTGTATTGACTTGCATCTGTACATGCAGCAGCAAACTGTATTTACCAACAATGGTTTCCCAAAGTGTTCCTGAGCTTGTGTACTAACAACTTTTAGGCAATCACGTTGGCTTTTAATGCAGCGGTACCTCAAAACAGGTCACGGACATTCAGTGCTGTGCAGAAATTTCTCTGAATTTTGACTATTTGCACATTCAGTTATTCACAAAGTGGTCCCACCCTCGCTTGTGAACGGCTGAGTCGTTCAAGGATCCCCCTTTCAAACGCAATCATGATAATATCATCTGCTACCAATGAAACTTTTTTTCTTTCAAAAGACAGGTGTTATTCCACAACTTTCCCAGTCTCTTGTTGCCTCTTTCTAACTAGTTTGAAAGATGCTGCCATCAAATTCAGAATAATCAGTGAGTACAGTGTCCCTCCACACTGGAGGAGGTTGGGTGTCATACTGTGGTTGGTTCCTTGGTTACGAGGCTGGACTTGTGTTTATCCCGAAACAGACCATATGATGTGCAATATTTTTGTAATTCTTGGCCTCATCTCAAGGTCTCAGCACACCAGGGTTTCACTGGGAACGTTGTCTCACTCTTTCACAATTCTTGAAGAGATACACTCAGGAGTTGACCCCCTCTATATTTTTACCGCTGTGCAAAAGGATTATAGGACTCGCAACTAAAGTTTAACTGAAGGGTGGAGCAGCTCTCGTCTCTCGAATCAGCCCATAGAAATATCACTAAATACACAACATGTGTCCATAATGTCGCAGTGTTTGTGTGTATATATATATATATATATATATAAAACTGTCACAAATTGATCTAATAATCAGTGAATTGGGAAGGAGTTATTTTAAATAACGTGTAATCGCTTTTCCTTCAGTGTGGGATTTCCTGTGAATTAACACAGATCCCCCTGCGGGTCACTCTGAGTGGGCAGCGGGAAGGTTGATGATTTTGCTGAATTGACTGTTGACAGGATTCCCACTTATAAAAAGACTTTGGGGCAGCGATATTGTCCAGTGCTGCTCTTCACTTCTCTACGTCTCTTGTCTTGCAGCCTCGTCATGTCATTGAGTGTCATCAGCGCTGCTCTCCAGGTCTGTGGTTGTTAACACAATTTAAAGCAACATTGAAAAAAGAACAAAGGAACTTTTTTCTCCTGTGGGATTTTGTGTTCATCTGTCTATTGAGTGACACTCCTCAATACCCTAAAATGTTACACGCCTTCATTCCTATTTGAAGTCTCAAGTTTCTTTTTTTTTTAAAAATACATCCAGCTTCATCATCTCCCTTGATGGGTGCACCCAGTGCTGCTGTATGGCTGTGCTGTGCGAGAAGTTGTTAACACTGCTATTCCTAACCCAGATGAAGGCCGCAGGGCTGGTTGTTCACAGCCCTGAAGTCTCCGCGGCATCCTGAGGGACCAAAGCCAAGCGACTGTCACATGACCTGCAGCATTAACTCCTAACACCTGTGGGAAGGAACAAAATAGCCTCGCGGCACACAGTGGTTAAATATGAGGGGCGATAAGTCTTGTGACTTTGTGCTGATCAGTGGCATTCCCTGCCTCTTCCATGTGTTTCGTGTTGTGTGATGTTACATTATGAGAACTGAAAAGTCATTCATGGCGAGGCCTTTTAGGTGTTAAGCTTAATGCAGGTAAAGAAAATAATGTAGATCAAGGATAGTCTCCACAGATACAGAAATACAACCATGTCCAATCTTGTGTAATGCTTTTTCCCAGGTTCAGACGGGTCCAATCTCACTGACTTGGGGTGTCGGAAAAGAAAATGAGCAGGTGTTTAGTCCCATAGTATGTTGGAGACATCTGATTCTGCATCCAGGTCTTCTCACAAATCCCAGATGAAAGACTGGCTCATCCACATCGCCTCCCCCTGCGACATTGTCGGCCACGATGCTTCCGGCACACGGGGAGCCTCTCAAAGTCAAGGAAGGATCCTCGAACGGCTGAATTTGAAGGATTCCCAGGGACCCACAATCCTATGCGCACGATGCTTAGCGGATCTTGGATCGGTGGTAGGCTTTTCAAATGAGGCTACTTTCAACATACAACAAGGTATATTCACTGTCATGGATTTTCTAGCAAAAGCAGCTATGATATCTTTTACTTAGCCCAAAGAACTATACAAGTGTCAGCAGATTTCATAGCCTGTGAAAACCATCGCATCATGGGTTCTGTAGCTTTAGAAGTTCGAAAGTTAGAAACTGGGTGCGTGGAGTCTGAAAGATGTGGTATTAACCATGCAGGGAAGGTCTAACGAAAGATGCAATTAAAGTTGCATTATGGGAATTGTAGGATCCAGTGGTTTTGGAGCTTGACCCTTAATAGGGACTGAAAGTCAGGAAATCTTGCCCAATGCTGGATCTTTTTTTTAATCTGTCTTGAAAGTCGACCAACTTTATGAAAGTGCTACACTGAAGCAGTCGGGTAGCCTCTTCTGAATGCATATCATCCAACTTAGAAAGACCTGAACTTTGTCCTCCAATCCAACACATTGCCTCATCAGGCTTTATGTTATACCGTGCGTCTTATTTTATTATGTGTTTGGTTTTATCCTTCACCAAGTTTCTGGTGTTACAAGACCCTCTAACCCCTTGCTTGCTATTAGACCACAAACAATTACATCCGTATATTGTATTTTAAGAACAGAAAGAGGGTGGAATCTGTTTCTCGCTCTCTAGCATGTTTCCAGCATGTCTGTGTGTGTGTGTGAGTGTTTTTGCATATGTGTCGGTACGCATGCACTCCTACATGTGTATCTGCAATTCTGACTGTGTTGCTATGAATGTATATTGGGTTGGGGGGGGTGTTTCTCTGTGCGTGTGCGTGTGTGCATGGCTGAGCTCTCCTCAGCTCATTAGGGACGCTCTGCTGGGAAGGTAACGGCTAATGTATCCTCATTGAACTATATTGCGCGTGCAAAAGGCCTTCATCCCAAAACCGCTCGCTCTCACCTAGGCAGTGTCAACTAGAAGCATATGGCAGCTTGCTGTATGTGTGTGTGTGTGTACGTGTGTGTACATGTGTGTGTGTGTGTGTGTGTGTGTGTGTGTGTGTTATGCACACCCGACCATGCTGACTGATTCATACTGCAGTGTTGCTCTCAGTGAGCTCGTCAAATACGTCAGCTTGGTCAGAGGCTCTAAGCTTTAAACTGTGACGCTGTTCTTACCCCTCTAGTGTCAGTTTTGCATAGGCGGGGCTCCGCCGTCAAGTTAGCAATATGTTTCACATCTGACATATTTTTATCGTGAGTTTCGGACTGTTATTAACTTTGTGGCCAAAAACTACTTGGTTTCGGAAAAGATCGTGCTTTGTGTTAAAATAAGTAGTTTAAAGTAACGCTAACTTGAGTTAATTGTGTTACTCGCGTAAGTTAGGAAGAAATCAACCTCGACATTTTTTTCCACATGCTTGATTTGAACCCTGGTCTCCTGGAGGCACGTCCTGTGTTTGACCCACCCACTTTCCAACATGGACTTTTCTCGCTCTTCATACCACTGGCTTTCAAAGGGGTCATTGAGGGGGGGTTCCAGGGGGTCCGTGGTGTAATTTGTGACAGTTTACTGCTTTATACTACTACACTAGATGGGCACCTTTACAAATGACCACAGGGGGTAACTATGGCTGCTGTATTTGACATGCTGGGAGTGAGAGCAGGCTGCAACATGCGGCATTTTTTTATACTGTGTTTTGTTTGTGTATTTACATAATTATTGTATCGTTGCTAGAAAATTCTCACAATTGCAAATTCTTGATCTCGTAACATTTATTTATGAAATATCTGTTTTGTTAATTCTACATTTGATAAAGTATGAGTCACAACATATGGCAGTCATGTGCATACCCAAACCCACCTTGCAAGTCTCCAACTCTTTTTATCGTCTGTGAACGTAAACACAGTATTTATTAACATGTGTTAAAGAAATGTGTTGTTTCGCTTACTCAATCCATGAGTTTGCATGTTTGCATATGTTTTTCGTATGCATGCATGTGAGTTTGAGCCCACTGTTCACTTAACTGCACCAAAGAGCCACTCAGCAGCAGTGAAGAATGAAATGTGACGGGTCCGTCCACAGGAGCCTAAATCCAAACTCCATCTGCCTCTGTGGCACGCACGCGCGCACACACACACGCACACACACGCACACACACACACACACACACACAGTCCTCTCTCACCACTCCCGTTTCTCACCAGTTCTCTACAGTTCCTTCCTTTCTTCCTCTCTTTCTACACTTCCTTCAGTCTGGTAGTCTATTTGAGCTGCTCAGGTTGCTCGTTTCTTCTTTTTCTTCACTTTCAAATAAAGTAGTTTGGATACAGTCATTTGACTGAACTGTTTTCCTCGTCAAACCGAAAGAAATGACCATGCAAAAACTATGAAGAATCAAGTGGTAATACTGTAATTTAGGTTGATAATTTTGGGGTAAAAACGTCTCAGCAGAGATTTTAAATGTTGCACTGGTCAGACAAAGTGTCTTCACATCAAGTATCAAGTGCAGATGATTCTTTGTCAGCTTGCAGGGATTAGTGGGTGCTAGTTATGTCCATAATCACACACTCACTCACACTAACACGTTCTCTCAAACCCACATTTGCTCTCGAGCATTCTGTGCACTTGCACATTCTCTTAAACACAGGGGCAAACTAACACATGCTGTCGCGTATACACACACTCGCACACAAACGTGAGGGGTTTGCGGGGGCGGCCGTGGGCTGTGAGCGCTGTGAGGCCACATGATGGTTGGAGGGAGATTTGAGAGGGCTTATCTGAGGATAGATAGAGCGGCAGACTGCAGCTGTGCTGAAATGATTTATATCAGCAGAAACACACACACTTTTTGAAGCCTGTACCCGCAGACGTGCGCATGGGTGTGTGAAACGCAAGTGCATGTTATTGCAGCAGAATTTCACATGACATGAATACTTGACTGTAAAACCAATTTGCACATTTGTACGAGACGGAGCCTGAATGATGTGAGTAGATTATTACCTTTGTTTAGTCACAGTGTGCACAAGAAGCATTTACTGTGCAGTCTTCATGTCTGCAGATGTTCACTGCTCAACATTTCAAAGGCCAACTTAAAAAGAATTTCAGATCAGTGAAGAATTTTTTTTTAACGTTCTTCACACAGATGTAACTGTCTATTGCCGTTCCATTTTGTCTCTATTAGAATTAAGTCCGAATTATCTTAATCCACACAGCTGCTTCAAAGGTGCAATTTGTAAGATATGGCCATAATTTGACTTTAAAACGTTCAGAGAATGAACTGAGATTATCACCAGAATGTGAAGAAACAGCTGTGCTGACGTTATGTCTAAAGACGTCTATGTGTTGTGTTGCATGGGCCTATCTACTGAAGTTAGCATGCTAACCAGCTAGCTCCAGCCCGTACCGTCTCGTAATACGACTTTGTACCTAAGTTTCACAAGTTCTCTTAGCATTTAGTCGAATAAGTTACCAAAACAAACTTACAAAAAAAGGAAATATTTTAATTCTGTTTTCCTTACTAAACGAAAAATACAACTTTACCTCCAACCACCTCTGTACTGTGCCTCCTGTGATCCAACTGGGCTCCACTGGGTCTCCAGCCGTTTGCTTTCCAGTCGTGTTCAGGCTGTGGTAGCTCCCTCCGTGATCCGAGGTCACGATCCAGGCAGACTTCAGTGAGCAATAGGCCCCCTAGCTCCACTGCTAACAAAGCTAACAGTCACTACAGATACAACCAAAGCTTACACAGCTCAAGATAACTAACTTACAGCAGACAATATAGTGACAGCAGTTGGCGGTTCCTCTGGTTACATGCTGCCCGCTATTTTACCTTCAAATTCTGGCTATATTTTACGAATTACACCTTAAAATGTCCTTTATACACAAAGTGTTAACAACTCCAGGGAACGTCAAGTACAAGTTTCCACATTGACAAAATGGACAGATGGCTCATGAGGGCTGATCTCCTTTAATGGAACAGGAATAACTAACTGTTTCTTTCAACGTGTTTACTTCAAATATGAAATGTCTAAATGCATAATCCAAAGTTCACCAACAAGTATATTTTTAGCATTAAACAGACTATGAAAAGGCATTTTTATAAACAGCTCATAATCTTAAAAAACAACCCCTTTTACCCTTGTCATTTCAAGTGTCTTGTATTCAGATAAAATCCTGATGAGATTTAAGAGATTTTCCTCTACTTGCAGCCACGTGTCTCTCTGTTTGCCAGATTACAAATCTGGTTTTAGTCCATCTTTGTTTTCTCTGGACTACATGCAAATCAGGGTGGATCCTCCGCAGTCCAGAGGAATTCACTTATAGCCACCAATTTGCCTTTGTGAGAGTGGGGGAGCAAATTTTATTTTATTTTTTATTTGTGTGGAAGGGAAGGTAACAGGATGATGATGTGACTTTGGAACAATGAAATATTTATTTTAGATCATAGTATTAAAATAAAGATTTGCCAAATAATCGCTAAAATATTATTATTCGTTATAGTCTTGATGTTTGATGAGGGACACAGTTAGGCATATCAGCCACGGATGTGCTCAAGCAGAACCTTTAATTAAACCCAGTTTGAGTCTTTTTTTAATGCCAAATTAACATGGTTTCTTATGAATATAGATTCCAGTCACCTGCGCGTCTCTGACCGGTGGAGGGGACTGTTCTAGTCAAGTTTCTGAAGAAAGATACTCATAGAGAAGCCAACCTCTGTTTTCCCCACGCTTCATATATTAGTGTCTCGAATTAGTCAATTTAGTGGGCCGTTTTCAGTTTTATTATTTTTGTGGGGTTTTCTGCCTGAGTGGTGGAGTGGCCATCGTGCATGTGTGTTTTGTTGTGTGGTTAGTCACCTGAGCTTGTTGTGAAGAGGTAAATTAGAGTCTGGCAAAACGGTTTTAACTTGTTTGTGTTTATCTGTAATTTACCTCCATATTTTGTGACGACTTCCTTGTATGCATAACTCTACACTCACCTCACGGGCAGTACAGTTTAACCCCGCATTGTTTTAGTTTTGTTCCATGGTCAATAAAATTCATATGTTTTGGTATAGCAGTCTCCGGCTCCAGTTTATTCTGGGTCTCGTGCATTGAGGTCGCCCTGGTCGCATTTGTATAAATGTCACATTTTACACCAGGGATGTTTGAGATGCTTGAGATGTTTTTGAAAAGCCTTCTGATGTCCGGTGTCCGTAATCCACGTTAACTGGATCTAGACGGTCTCTGGACACACAGTGTCTGGATACAGGAAACGAGGTCTGAACAGCCTGTCGGGGGGGGGGGGTGGATGTCCTGGCAGAAGAGACTGAGTGAGGCCACAGAGGGAGCTCTGTGGTGATACTGTCAGCACACTGGGATCTGTCATGTTCACAACACTTTCACACCGCATCCACACTTTCTCAGATACCCAGATGTCATTTTGTCAGAGGCCTTTCGCCAGCTTGTTCACTAACACGGACACTCGGCAATCTCTGCTCCACCGCGCAAAACGGCGTGACCAAACTCTACTCACTGCCTTTATCGCAAACCTTTTGAAATATTTTAGGTTTCGGCCACTTCAAGTTCTTTGGGTTGGCACCAGCCGGGAGCAGGGACCAATATAATTCATGTATTGGGAATGTTTGTTCAGCTTCACAGTATTCAGTAAAATGTTACTCAGAGCCACGTTTCTAAACGGATTTTCATTTACATTCAAGCCATCATCTCCCCCTTCGTCATCCCCATGAGATCACATTGGTGTTTTTACGGTGTAGTCCTTTTATGTCAACGTCAAAAACAAGATATTTCGGTAGTTTTCATTTTTGAAGCTGCATTTTAGTCTCGGCTTTTTTTTCCTGCAATATTTCACACTATTATTGTGTAATGACGTTGGTGCCATCCCCTCATCTTCTAACCTTTTGCTACAAACAAAGGATTCAGGGAGACGTTAGACCAGATTTTAGTGGAGGAAAGCAGGACAGAGGAGGCTGGCAGAGAATACTTAGGTTAAAATATTTTAACTTTTTGCTGTCCTCCGCGAGGGAATTTATGAGACAACGTGGATTATCTGGATAAGGAGAAGATATTATTAGTAATTAATAATCAAGGTGCAGGGGGTGTTATCCATCTGCTGTCTACTGTCTGCCTGAATCCATGTAGAGTGCATACAGTAGTTTTATTTTATCTATAGGCTTGGGGAGTATAATAAGTCACTCTTTGTCAAAGACCTTTTGAAGTCATGAGCTCTTAGTGTTATCAAGTCTACACCTCAGATTTCAAGCACAAAGTCAGGGACGTTGAAAGGATGTGCAATCACTCAAGTCAACTCCGGTTTGTGCAGGGCCTTTTATGTCTCTCCTCCCTTTGCTGTCATTCTTCTCTCTGAATGTTGATTCTGTAGTTGTGATATATATTTATATATATTTTTTTAAAATTCCATTATATAGAAATGATGTCACATTCTGAACTTTCTAGAGCGAACTATACGTTGCATTGTAAAGCCAGCGTTTGTGTAAAAACATGCAGTTTGTTGCAGGTGTTTTGCTGGGGGCAAAGATCTTTGTCTAGACGGTTCATGTGTGGTGTGATGGAGTTACAGCTTGCTGCCTGGTGCGCTCTCTTGGCGGTTGTAAAGGTGAGTGTTAGATGTGTGTGTGTGTGTGTATATATAGCTCTCAGTCTTGGGCTCTACAGGGCATCATGGGCTGCAGCTGCTGGGCTTTGGGTTACGAGGGTTTGAAGTGTAAGTTAATAGAAAGTGTACAGTGGCACAGAGATGAGCTGATGCGATGCACTTTTCTATTTTCACTTACCAAACCGGGCGGGGGGGGGGGGGGGGGGGGGGGGGG
>JBBPCS010000001.1:24320453-24352731 GCA_037974645.1 Hollardia meadi | reverse complement strand
TTAACAAACCCCCCCCCCCCCCCCCCCCCTCCAACGTCTCGGGTCCAGCAAAAGGGCTTTTCCTCTGATTCTATTAGCAGATGCATGTGTGTTACTGGGTAGAGGGGAATTGGACATCGTTCATATGCTGCACTGTAAATATCCATGTGACGTTTATTGTACTCACTAGGGTGCAGGTGCTAAACTACTTGCCTTCTGTCTTTATTCATTGTTGTTGTCAAAGAATTCAGTCAGACCACGTGAAGCAGTGTGGGAGCACGCAGAGTGAGAAGTGGCTCCAGTGCACTGCAAAATTTAATTCAAATCTAATTTCTTGTCATCAGTTAACTTGAATCAGAAATGCATGTAACATGATGGATCGGCGCAGGAACACAAAGTCTGCCAACTGCTAGTAAAACGCTGGAAACAGCTTCTTCTCTCGAAGTGGAAACAGCTGATCAGTCATGCCAGTTAAATTTTCGCTATACATCAGAACTTAGCTTAAATAAAGGCGGTCTCCGTTCCCCATTAAGTACATTTAAAATAGGCACAAACCATCTCAAGTGAGCATCAAACATTTTTGAAATTGATGATTTTGATATTTGCCAATATGATCTCTTTTTTTTTTTTCTAACGCAATACTTCGAAATGCCCATAAAAAAAATACATTAATAGAAAAAACACATTGTGTCTTGTTAAAACCACCGGAGTCAGGAGCTAAAGCACAAGACACGAAAATAAAATGCTTCTCAAATACCAATCAGTGCTACTTATATTTATTACTTAATATTTGCAAACGTTATTCGAGTATCAGATGGTTTGGATTTGTCACACGCGCAGTGTCAGTAATTCAACCTGTAAGTCAATATTCTACATCCAGCTGGGAACATGTTGCACTATCTGGACTCCGTCCGTCTGCTGCCCCAAGTGATCAAACTGCCGGGAAGAATTTTAAAGTTGGATAGACGTTAATACAGCGACCCGCCACAATGCTGAAAATAGAATAAAAAATAAAAGCTGAGATTGTGTCTGTCATCATTTATCTGCTCCAATGGTCTAATTATCTTAGTATTAAATATACTTTCTGACATCAGTATCGGTTTGTTTAAGATACCAGACCAAATAACATTTTGTTTGAAAACCTGAGTTTTGAAGCAGTTTCTACTTTTCTATCTCCTGCACTGCATCTTGTTCCTTCATTAAACGTTGCTGGCTTCCTCAACATACCAATGAAACCAGTATGAATCGTTCTATTTGTCTGAAACTGTTTGCTTAAACCAGACAGAAGCAGCTTTTACCTCCTGACTCCTGTAAACTCCTGCCCCGCTGCTGTCCTGATACGGCACAGGCGTCATTTCTCTGACGTGATGCTCTGATAGGCCGACTGATAATTTCCCATGATGAGTTTACCACTAATCCCCCCCCCTTGAAAATAAGATTAAAGCTTCTTCTAGCATTTCACTAGGTATGCACATATTCAGTAGGTACTGTATGTTCTTTTCCAAGAATATCCACCAGCAGATCATTACCAAATTGAATGTGACTACTGGCTGTAGTGAGGGACATTCTATATGAGGTGCTCTGAGATCAAGTGTGCGTGCGTGCGTGTAATAAGTGCTTGAGTCGAAGGCAACTGGACTTCTTTTGGTTCTTGAACTGAAGAAACCTTTCGGATGAGAGTTGAAACGTCTTCAAGAACCAAAAGAAGTCCAGCTGCCTTGGACTCGAGCACTTCAGATAAAATATGAGACTTAAGAAGCAGAGTTTATTGATCTGAATTTCTCAGTGGGAGAACCGTGTGTTGTGTAACAGTGTTGTGTATTCATGTATGCTTGAGTTGGACCAGAGGAATGTGAGGACATGTAAGGGGAAGCAGGGAAACAACAAGAAACTGGAACCCTGCGAAACCCAAGTTACTATTTCATATACAGTATATTCAGCTGTAAAACGAAGGATTTTTCCAATTTAATCCAAACATTTTTCAGATTGATTAATTGTCTTAGGAAGTGTGAGAATTTCTGCAGACTGATTCAGTTTATCAAAACAATTCAAAGTCAAAGGGAAAAAAAGAGGCATAAAGAGACAATGAAAACAGGCAGATATTGATTATAATGTCAGGATAATCAGAATGCTTTCAGAATCAATGATACTTTTATTGATTGGATCCCAGGAAGATTCTCAATCACTTTGTGGAAGCTAATGAGGATCCAAATAAAGAATGACTAAAGAATCACTCTCGAATGGTTGCAGAGACCTCACCTGTATACAATATCATAAATAAGATATCACAAAACTGAAAAGAGGAGATAAATAGATTCATAGTTTAACACTAAAAAAGGGCATCACAAACATCCCTCAAAAATAAGACATGGATCTGGAAAACTTCCAAAACTTTTAGGTCCAGGTCCAGGTCCCCTCTTTAATAAGTCACATTAAACATAATAATTCATTCCATTGAAGCTGCCCTCCACAATAACATATAAAAACATTTTCTAAATCCCAGTCGGCAGGACAACATCATTCACCAGTGCCGTCCCAAACCTGTTGAAAACTATTTCACGAATACAAAGGAGCACTGATATTTATAAAGTTTTGCAGTTTTCATTCTGTATAAAGACGGTGTGAAAATATCGCAGCCAAGAGTCACCGCGGACAGAATCCACCCACCAAACCTACAGAGTCCTGCTGGAATGGAGAGGCCCTCTTCAGCCTCGTCTCCCTGCACATGGTCTGAATTACCTCACTGTATGGCTTAGGGTTCCCCTGAGATTCAGAGCAAGCATGAGTTGTGTGCAGGTTTTGTGTGGTCCGAGCCTTTTACCGTTATTTCTCTCTTTCTGTCCTCTCAGATAACAGTCCTTTCTCCCTCGTTATAATAAGACGAGAGTGGGGATTTGTTCGTCTTTTTTAAAAAAAAAATCTCTCTCTAGATATTCTTTTGCTCTTTTTCTCACAGCTTCCCCATTAGCTCGCGATCTTCCTTCTCGTATCAATCTCTTTCTCTCTTTGTACCTCCTTCACTCATGTTTGCAATATTTATCTTGACAGATTGTCAAAGAGGATGAGACGTAGAAATCTGATAGCAGAACTTCCTTTGGCTCCTCCGCCGTGCAGGTTTTTCCTGTAACAAAAAAGAAGAAGGAAACTCCCTGATTTATAAACAAAAGTCCTTTGATGACAGAGATGTTATAATAAGGAATGTTAGTATCTGGCTCGCTGCAGCACATGTCCACCACCTGTTCACTGTAACAGACCCAACCTGAAGTCACATACGATTTTCTAAAAGGCTCCTCAGACCAGGCACTCTCCAACACATTATAGCTCTATTTCTTCAGCCTATAATGCGAAACATATATGACGTTGGTGCAGACTATTGATAAAAGTGCAACAAAGGCAACACGATTCAGTCTTTTTACGAATAGACCTTAAGCAAACTTAAGCTAAAAGTTGTAATATTCTGGCCACAAAACAAATGTTGTCCCAGTTATTCTTTAGTTATTTTTTTTAACTTGTGAGTTAAAAAAGTGTCCATGTGCAAGAATCCTAAAAAACAAAACAAAACTACCCACAAATCCAGGATTCTGGTGTGACAGTCCTGGACTTTTTTTTTTCTACGCCCCGTCATCCAACCCCGACCGCCTCCCTGCAACTCCAGAAAGAAACCCGATGCACACGCGAAAGACAGTTGCGCTGACAGACAAAAAAAAATTAAAACATTTTTGTACACAAATACTATACATTGTATTCCGGGACTATTTCACAAGCTTTCGTTATACTATATTGATTTTTCTGAGAAAGGTATAAATGCATCATCTGTGGTGACTACAGTTGTGCTTTATGGGTAGAGCTATACAACAAAGAATAGCCTTTTAAAGTCAATTACAGGTCACGTATCTGACTTCCTTCTTCTTCTTTTTTTTTTGCTTTATTTCATGTTGTGGGTTGAAGGAAAATTGTGTTAACAAGCCCTGGGCTGCCTCACTCAGCTGGCCTTCTATCCCTCAGCTCTTGTCAATGGACTTTACAGACCCACAAAAACTAATCTATGTGGGAGTGTGGCAGGGCAGACGTAGTGATGGGGGGGGTTTAATAGGTGGAGGCAGCCCTCGTATTTACTCCGCTGAAAATGTTCCACCCTTTCACAATGTGACACGATCAAGCATCGATCGTCAAACGGTGGGTGTATGGTTTGGTGACTCTTACCTGCAGGTAAAATAACACAATAGTCTTGTAGCCTTTGTCAGGTTTGGTTATGGTTAACATTATTTTAGACAGAATGGAGAAACATACTAATGTTGGAGAGGTGGTCACCACGGTAACAGTCCACGTGTGGAAAAAAGATGTCGAAATGTTGGTCATTTGGTCATTTATTGAAACTATTTTTGCCTCGTAGTAATGAGTGTCAAATAATCTTTTTCATAACATTAATTTACAACCATCGACACTACAAGTGAAATAGTGTCTTTCTTTTAGAAATGTAAATCTTAACCGATGTTGAAAATTTAGCAGCTGTCAACTCGGCCTGGTCCCAACAAATGAATAACACACCAGTGTCTTAAGTGATTTCGTTATAAAACCTCATTTTTTGCTTTTCGCGTGTCATTTAACGCCGTTCGCATTAAGCTTTTCTCATGTATTTTTAGGCGTGAACGTCATAGAGAAAACAGAGTTAAGATGTGCATAGTATAAACCCATTCCATCTCCTCCAAACAAGCTGAGGATCCCGATTGGAGCAGCAAATCCCAGTCCAGCTAGGCCCGTATTCCCTCAGAAGAGAAAGAGAGTTCGGTCGTGAGGTTTTATTTTCACCTTTTGGTTTTTCTTTTAGATATACACAGCTCTAGTTTTAGAGAGTCCGCTTTGGGTTATTTTTCGAGCTGTAATGTCTATATAAAGTAAACCAAATCATCTCCACTGTAACAAGCTATAATATTAAAGCGATGCTTCCATGTTGTAATAACACAATATAATATTTTATAAAACTGACAGTGTGAGAGAGGCCACTCTGTATGTGTACATGTCTACCGACACAATTCCACTGATAAGACTTTTCCATTTCTTCTATTTCTTCCACCTTGGCTTCATGGCTTTTATGAGAAAATGATTAATGATTTGTCTTTCCGTCTCATGTAAGTGGAGAACAGATATATTTTCACTTCGGGACCGAAGTATAGGATAGCCTCTTCACAGGTCTCCAAGGGAACTGGCCAAAATGTAACATGGCCTGACTTGACGACCATGTAGCGTGATTTACTTCCCTGGCGTGAGCTCTCTCACAGTGGCTGAATATAAACCTACAAGCCGAGACGCTCCTCTGTGAGTCTCACTCTGTCGCAATTAAAATAAAGCAAACCTCATAGAAATAGAACGGGGAGATGTGACTATGTGCTCGCCAGCGTGTTCCTGGCTGTGTATAATGGGGCCGGTTTACTTCGGGTGTCTGTGAACTAAATTAAGTTAGACGTCTTTTCTACATTTAATGTCATTTGTTTTGTAGGATTAAAGAAAAGCAGTGTGAGTTTTTTGTTACGGTTTATCGACCTGTTTCGTGTGTGTGTGTGTGTGTGTGTGTGCGCGCGCATGTTTTTTCTCAACAGAAATGAGAAATGAGTGATTCTTTGCTTGCCTCCATGCGAGCATGCACGTGTGTGTACGTGCATGTGGACCGTAAACTATGGGGGTCACTGGGGGTTCAACTGGTTGTCTCCTCTAGAATGTATTTGCATCTGAAACTCCAAGGTCAGGACTAATGTTTTTCTCTCTGGCCGTGTCCCTGAGGTGGGCAGAGAGATTAGCCTGTCATATTTCACCTGTCAAACACTTGAAAAGGACCAGCGAGAGCCGGTCAGAGATGCCTCTGAGCCCCGGGGGTCTCCCGAGGTCGCAGCTGCCCATCCACAAGCACTGTCACAGGATCGCCAGAGGCCAGGCAGAAGAGCCATCTTTTAAAACATGATATTTGCTAATAGGATTGATATTATTATAACATTTAATACATTTATTTGACTGTGCATCCACAATATAAGAGTCATTAGTGCAGCATTCGCGACATAGCCCTCATTGGCTTCCTGCTTAACAGCTGGAAACTGACATGTTAAAAATGTTATTACAATTGTTTCATTTTGTATAGTTTTATTATTTATACTAAAAGGCATCTGTAGGCTTTCGTCCGAACAACATTTTATTGTGTGTACAGTGGCAATGAAGTTATCTTATTTTCATTCATCACACTCTTAATAGTGGTGGCTGTAACTCAGGTGAGAAGAGTGCTTTGATCCCTGGTTTCTCCTGCCCCAAATTGCTCGTGACTAAGAAGTTAAAGCTTGACGAGATGGTCCAGATGGGTCCTCCGGCCATGTTCAAAAAGACCAAAGAGTCAGGAAATGAGAAATGAAAAGGGACAGGTAGGACGATGAAGGGCAGCAGAGTTGTGGGAAGACAGAAAAAGAAAATGAGAGCGGATGCAACATGTAAAGGAAAAAGGAACCCGGTAATAATTTTAGATATCTACCTGGGGAATTTGACGTAATGACTTCCACAGATACAACATTCATGCAGCTTCACCGCCCATCTTGTTGTATCCTACACAACCCGCCCCTCTTCCAGTCCCTGCGTGCCCCTTCATGAGGGGCGATGATGTCAGATCCAGTATTTCACAGCCAGAAGCGGGCGATGACATGGACAATTTGGCCTGTGAGTTCTCTCCAGCATTGGACATGGTGTTACGATTACACGCTCCACTGCAGGTCCGACATGCCAGGGATGAAGGGGTGATGGTGTGTGCGGGAGCTGGGGGTGCAGAACTTTTTAAATAACTCCTCGTAGAGTCCAAGCTCCATCCTGCTCTGTCCTCGTAAAACTGAATAACACCGATAGAAATCCAGAGGTACAGTGAGGCAGAGGAAGATTCCTGGAAACGTGCTCATTTCTCATTCGCAGCGGTGAAGTCCAGCAGTCATGCCTTCACTTCCGGTCCAAACAGACTCCCACACATGAGCATAGTGCAGGGGAAGGATTTCTGGAGTGTGTTACAGAGTGTATATCGTTGAGAACCAGGAGAATGAGGGCAAGATATATTTTTTTTCTTTCTTTCTCGTTGTCTTTTTTTTTGTTGATTTTTTTGTTTTATTTTACAGCCAGTTTGGATTTCACGGCCACAGCAGGTGAAAACCTGAGCAGGTTTACAATCACTTAGTCGGGAAACAGGGCAGCTGAAACCCCAGGGTTGGCCTTGAGGAGGGGGCCGAAGTACGGAGCCTCGGAGCCAAGAAAACCCCAGGAAACCCCGCAGAGATAACCGAGTGTGATATCTGATATGGAATATGTGAGTGTGATGAGGGAAGCTGTCTTTCTGGATGCAAAGAAACCCGAAGCAGGCAGGATACTCCTCCAAGCCTTAGGTGCTTCCTTGAGATTCGGTGAAATTAAAGTAGATAATGTCATTGAGGCACAGTGGGGATTCTCCACAGAGGCTCACGAAGCACATGTGTCAAAAATAATCTTAAAGTCCACAGTGCAAAGTTTTTTTGACAACTGGAGAATCAACTCAACAAAATCAGTTGTTGCATTATTTGTTTATGACACAATGTTTAATGGAGCAAGTGTTATTTAAAGAAAACTCAACTGAAAAAACAAACATTTTTAAAGTCAATATTTAATTTTGAGACATACATCTTCAGTTTAAAATACATTTCCCCCAAACAGCAGGACCAAATGCAGTGAGTCCGCCCATGCGTTACAACAACAATAACAAATCGTTAATGGGGAAAAGGTGTTTGTCTTGGGCTCACAAAGGCTGCCTGAGTGACTTTGAGATGACCTTGGCTGTCAGCAGACAGTATATAAGGAGGAAGTTGCATGTGTTGAGCAGGCTGTCATCAGTTTGTCCTCCTCTGTAATGATTGTTCTTTATGATAACTGGTGTAAATCAGCCTTTCACTTGTAACCAGAACATGAATTTTAAACACTTTTAGGTTCAAAGTTACTTTCAGTTTAGTTTGCCTTTCCTGAACAAGCAACGATTCCAAGAATTACCTGGTTCAGTAAATAGAGTCATCACTCGACAATCATTCAACAGTCCATCAATCAAATATTATGATATATTTGAGGGTGTTTTGGGGCTGTTGAAAAAAAAGTTCAGACCACGAAAACAATGTAAACTGGATGCTTCTTCTCTGCAGAGAAACACTGACCTCATTTTCAGCTTTCACTGTTTTAAAACAAATTCTTACCACGGAAGAACTTGGAAACTGTGATGTTAACTGGGTGTTTGGAGGTAAACATCAAAAGATGCACCATTATCTCATACTGAAATAGCTGATTCTCTATCACGAAGGTGACATTTGCCCATTTTGTGCCTCTCATGTACAGTCGTATTGTAACTCCATATTAAATGCTTGTTCTAAAGCCCTTTTCAGACATGCACGCTTTACTTTAATCCGATGGCAATTTAACAGGTCGGTCTCATGTTTGAATGAGTGCCCGAGTCACAACAGCAATCTTAGTAGCCTGAATGGAACATTTTTGTTCTTCCCATTTTAGATGCAGGCTATAAACTCTCGTCATGCAACCGGGGCAAGAGAGGAAAGGAAACCCACAGTAATAATCTGACCAACAGTCTCTCCCCTTATTTTAAATTTTAATTCATACCAACTGCTTGGACAGTCCTGTCACCCAATGCGTCCTGCGTGATGGTTTTGAGTTTCTAGTTTATTTCCTGTTTTATTTTGTAGTCCTTTCCTCGTGTGCCTTGTCCTGCTTTACACTTCCTCCCTTTGTTCTTTTCCCGCCTGTTTTGATCGTCTGCCGCGCCCTGATTTGTGTGTGCCTTGTTAACTTTCCCTTCCTTGTGTATTTAAGTCCGTGTGCTCCCCTCTTTCTTTGACAGCTCGTCGTGCCACCTAGTGTGCCTTCGTTCCAGCATTCCTGTTTTGTCATCCGTTTTGTGGACCTTTGCTTATGTTTTGGATTTTGAATTTTTCCCTCTGCCCATTTTGGATTTGTTTGCCGATCCTTGACCTTCGCAGCCTTTCTGTCATATCTGCTGGTGACTGTCCCTCTTAAAACTTACAGATACTAGTGGCTCCACGGGAGCCTGCGTAGCTAGGCCTCGTGTGAATTCTCAGCCCAGTTGTGGAGGTGTCACGTCTACGTTGGACACATCAGACCTACAACTGTGAATTATCTGACTCACTGGAATTGGCCGCCATACTTCATTCACAGGAATTCAGCAATGACAGCCCTCTCCCCATGGAGGAATAAACATGGAGTCCTCACTCACCACGTCTCGCTCCACTCACACTTCTTCACCCTCGGCTCTGACACACATCTGCTGTCTTCAACACACAGATATCAGAGCTGCTCAAGGTGTGTGCCAACAGGGGTAGGTGTGTTTAGGGTAAATACGGTGCAGGAGAAGTTACATTGGCAATGTTGGGGTTGAGCTGTATTGTCTGACCTCTCGTTGGATGTTTTGATTTTGGTTGGCTTGAAATTTCTTCCATATTCTTATTTTCCTTTTGGAGCTGGGAAAGATTTTTTAGATCCCCATAAATCAAAAACAAATGAATGAAAATCCCTGCACAGACCTACATAAGTCACCTCTGTTGTCTCATGTCAACTGTTAGTTTTCAGGACACATTCATATAAGAGTATTCACAGCACAGGCAAGTAACACCTGCAGCGGAGACTGTGAGTTGCATCCTGGCAGCAAGTCCTCATAGGAGGGCAAAGAGGAAAGGACTGTTTTGTCCTGAATTGAGCCACAATTTCATCACTGTATACTGTTCTTGCTTTAAACAGTGTAATATTATAGGTTATACTGTAGATAGGTATGGTTAAGCTGAGGGCAGATGTTGGGGATGAAGCCAGTTTTTCTTTTCTTCTGATACAGCAATCATCAACATTCGTCAACACCAGCCTCTTTGAAGAGATCCACTGCCACACACATCAGACACCACAGTATCTAGATGGAGTGTTCAGTGCTGGTTAGAGTATACAAAATTGTATACATGGTGTTGGATTCACCCAGCATTTGTAGCTCAAATTTTGCCAAACAAGGAAACAAGCCACGCTGCATTTGCCAGTAAAATTAAAGAAATGTTGGTGCTAGTGACGCAGGATTTGTACATAGCCTTAGAAGTTTGCCCTCTAACTCAGAGCAAGAAAGGCCTTTTTGTTCTTGGCCAGTATAAATGGCTAATTTCATAGCATGCAATAAGTCAGTGTTTCTTTAAAGACACAAAACTGTTGTGCTTGCCAATTTTCTTTTCACACAAAATGAGAAGCAAGACTTGTTTCTATAGTAAAATCCTAATAATAGTTTCAGCTTTCTTGTAATACATATATACATATACGGTGCAATCCATAAGTGTTTGGACAGGGATCAGTAGAATCTTGTTCTTCGAACTGTCGTTTGATTAGGGCTGTCAGTTTAAATTCAAAATTTGAACTACTCTTACTACTGATACGTCAAATATTTTGTTTTAAGTAATGAGTCTAGTCGGAACTAGAAATTCACAACATGCTGTCAAACAGTGAGTTCCAATCCTTGAATACTTGAAGAATGAGCAGCTAATTGCTCTGCAGCTCATTTATTTTGCTGAGTGTCTGAAACATCTTGGGGCCACATTCACACAGCTTCAGAAATGAAGGACACACCCACACACACACACACACACACACACACACACACACACACACACACGCACACACACAATGCCATCGTTGGAAAACAACAGTGGGTGGAATTTCAGACACTCTGGTGCATGATTAAGGTTGGGGTCAGCACCATTTACTGTTGAAATGTTTCCCATTTTCCTTTAATGATCTGAATAATGAGAACTCCTTTCAGATTGAAATCCAAAACATTTTAAGTGAACTGTAAATCTCTCTCCAGTTTGAAAGGTCACATTCATGGAGTCCACAGCCTCATGAGGCGCTTGATGACTTGGCATCTTGGCAGACAGTGAGACCAGTAGACAGCTTGATTCAATCAGTGCCATGTGGGTTTGATTCATGTATATATTCTGTATTTTCTTGTGTGTATTGTTTTTTTTAATATATATATATATATATATAGGACACATACCCAATCAATTTGTTATTTCATTCCTGTCCAGTTCATATGTAAACAGAAATAAGAGTCTGGAGCTATAGCGGCTCTGTGAGTCTGTATTTAGGCACAGCAGTGCTTTGAGCTAAATGCTAACATCATCATGCTAACAACTTATAACATTTACCAGCTTAGTAAGTAGCCTACAACCAAGGCTGATGGGATTGGCATTCATGTTGCAGGTATTCTGCAGTATTGTACAGATATTGTATTGGACAGATTGCAATTTAGACGATGGCGCTAAATAAAAAAAGTTCGGGCTTCGCCGACTTTCTTGCTCTTTATGCTACATCACTTTAAATTGTTTTCTCGTGCCTAAAATGACATGATAAAAGCTTAATACGGATGGCGTTAAATGACACGCGAAAGGCAAAAAGGTGCTTTGATAACACGCAATGACTTAAGACATCGGCGTGTTAATCATACGCCATTTGGACCAGGCTGGTCTCTATGACAACTTTGCCAACAATAATACACAGGAAGGTTGTCTATTTCCACTTTAAACAGTTCAACTCACATTTGACAATACTTTACATTTATATCAATACAGTACACTTCCTAATACCAAAGGCCAAAGGGTGCATCTGGAACAGAGAAACAAATCAGAATCAGACTCAGACACGCAACTTTTTTGGCCAATTATTTACTTACTTACATTTTTTTCCCCATTACCCTCAATGTACTTATACAGAAATAGATATAGAGTTGTAAGGTTTCCATCTATCGTGAACTGCAGGAGTCCATGTAAGGCTGATATACAGTATATATACAGTATATGAGGCTCCCTCTGTCTGCCCATGCCAGCTCTGTGGGAGGCAGTTTCATCTCTCTCTGCAGGGAAGATCTGATTTTTGCAGCCGAAATTGTACGCCATGCTTTTCCAACTCTCAGAAATCTGAAACCAATGAGTAAAGGTAATAACCAAAACGCAAAGAGAGCTCAAGCAACATGGAGATCACAAGTAAACACATAAGGATATAGTAGGAGAACAGTAAATAATATATTTTTTCTCTATTTCCTCCTTCGGAGAAATCAGATCTTAATGTGTAAATCAACAAATTCCTCAAAGAACCGTTGAAATTGACAAAAGCTGAACAGTTAACAAAACAAGATGGGCAAGTTTGGGGTTTACTCACACACATTCTTCTACACAAACCCTCTGATACTCTCGCACACTCCTCTGTTTTCGGACAGCATGTCTTCCTCCTCCTGTTTCATCCGTCTTCCAGCCTGCCTGCCTCCTGCTGCCTAGTCGTAAACTCACGTAATCCGTTTAGCATGCTCTGCGAACATGTCACTACCTCTGCTCAAGGCCACTCGCTGCTATCGTATCAGCACAACAAGGCCGTTGGGCCATCATTGGATATGTAACACTGACATAAAGTATCTGCACTGAAATGTCAGTAAAGCCATGTGGTTTCTGATTTCATTACTGCCTTTTATTATATTTTACATCTTATGTTATTAATTTTGTATATTCTATTGACTCCTGATTTCATAATTAGAGTTTCTTTCATGACTTTGAATCATCCTGTGATTCATATTCAACCCCCCTATCCCCACAACAACAACAACCCCTCCCACTAGTACACCAGTTCATCCTACGTTGTCTTAATATGTTATTTATACTGTGTTTTATATTCCTTTGAAACGACATGTATGGTCACATCCATAATGGTATTGTACTGTATACTGTGTGTCTTGCAGCAATGAGAAGATACATTGCCAGACTGCCAGAACCACCAGAGTCGTGCATTTTGCAGCGCCTTAAGGCTATTGCAAGTCTGATGTCTAAATGGCAAAAAAAAAATAATCACTTTAAGTGGGCATAACTTTGACTGTCTCAGTTGCCCCAAAGGATTACATTGTAGCCTTTGCAGCTGTGTCGAAGCTGCCAGCTGAGGCGATCTACTGAACCACTTCCAAAACGTTTGGTAAGTATGAATCATTTACACACCAAATTATGTTTATACGGGGCCCAGGTTTGAAAATACTGGAAATTCTCTTTAAGATATGAGTAGAAAGTATTTTTACAATTGCTTTACAAATGCACCTTAACCATGTCATGTGATATGTTATTCCAGTACACTTTAATTAAGATTATTACTGTGACCACTGAAGAAAATTGCAGATGAACATTTAATATCCAGCTGTTATATGACTATCTGTGTAACAATTTGGCCTCAATGTAGCACATTGATCATACACGGTCCAACCATGTAGTAGTTTTCGACGTAGTCTT
The DNA here is from genome assembly GCA_037974645.1 of Hollardia meadi. NCBI lineage: Eukaryota > Metazoa > Chordata > Actinopteri > Tetraodontiformes > Triacanthodidae > Hollardia > Hollardia meadi. The sequence continues at coordinate 24,339,397 of JBBPCS010000001.1, read as the reverse complement.
GTTTCAGTGCAAGTGCTTCACTTTGTTAGATTGCTTCCCTCTTCCCTTTCAGTACATTTAAGGCTAACCAGAAAATCTCTGGTTCTTTGAGGTTTAACTCAGCCAATGAGATTTTCAGCCTCCAGACCAGTTCTGCCTGCGAGATGGTTCTAAAGTTCCAGTCTAAATGAAATTCAATCTGGTCCTTACATACATGCGCATGCCAGCTGGAGTCAGGGACAGTCGGGCCGACAAATAGACTTCCCAGTAAGCTAAACTCCCCCGAAGAAAGCTGTAGAGAATAAATCTCATACAATATATAATGCTTATACACAGGAGAACAATCAAAGTCTTGGCCTCCTTCCTACTGCCTCTCTCTCCAACTCCCTCTTTCTTCCTTTTGCTCTCTTCTTCAGCTCTTATCATTTCCTAGCCAAACCCCGCTGGATGCTAAACTGCCATAGATCAAATCCTGCATGACTCTGGGAAACGGTTCAATTCCAGATTCACCCGCCTCTACAGCAAATAATGATCTGATCAGGTTTTGGGTTTAGTATGAAACCCGTGCATAACTTGCTCCATGTGGTGTCTGTGAAAGTAACCCATATGTGTGGGTAGGCTTACAGTAAGGGTTCAACAATGCCAAATGTTTCTTCTGAAACTGTAGTTTCCATCTCACTTTATCCTGTATATCATTCCCTGCAGTAGACATATAGGCTACAGTGGTGACTAGCCCATCATTTACAACTCTTTTAAAGTGTGAGACTTGGGATGACTTATTTTCTACAGTACGCTATAGTTTCTGCAAGTAATTTTATTTGTTTTAACCTGCCTGGAGAACAAGAAGATTGGGATTTGCAACACCAGGCAGCTCATTGAGTATCAGAGAGATTTATTAAATGTTTAACCAGTGAGTTTGCATGATTTAAGCCGGGGCTCAGACTACAGGGGTTTCGGGCCGATTTAACCCCAATTCACCCCTCCCGGCAATCGGAGGAGAAATCTGCTCTGGGACGAAGCAGTGTAGTCCACCAAAAGCTTATTGGTTCTGCTGATATTAGCTTAAGGTTATAGTTGTTACACCATGTGACCAAGCTCCCTAACCATAAAAGTCTGGACAGACATGGATGTTAGCTGCAGCTTGACTGGTGCACAGAAGTATACAACTGCAGGCGTTTCAGTTTTCTCTGTGTTGCATCATAGTTTTATTGTTTTTAACACTGTATCTCAGGCATATCTACAGGCATAAAGAAACGTTATTGTAACCGGTCTTGTGTGTTATTGGCTGTAATTGTGCTAAGAGATGCTAGCATCAGTTTTTACTTGTAGTTTTTTTTATAGTTTTCTGACAACCTGAAGCAGGAAGCTAGCTGTCTGCATAGTACTACAAAAGACTAAAACAAGCACAAAGAAGAAAACTTTTTTTCTGGTCAAATAATCCTCATGAGGGGACTCAGCATCATCTTTCCATTTATCACCCTTCACCTCCGGGGGCAAACCACAGAGAGACGGGGCAGTTGTGGGCCAGTGGGGTCAGAGATATACTGCCCTGTGTATCCAGATAGGCAGGCAGCTTCCTCCTCTGACATATACACTGTCCTTATGGGGCCTGAGACCAGCTGGGAAAATTCTGGAGATGTTCACACAGGGGGATGAGGAGGGGATACTGTTTGGAGTTTGATGTACTAGGAGAAGCTTTTATGCTGTCATATAAATGCCACGTTTTATAAATATATGTTTGAATAGATATTTACTGTATCTGGTTGTTTGTGCTGCATGAGTTTCCTCCTCCTGTCTCTGAATTGTGGATGTTTTTACCTGTCCATATGTGGTAATATAGTTTATAATAAATAATCAATCTACAATTTTATAATAGATATTTTGGGTATCCATTTAATTTTTGATTTGTGACACGCTCTCCACAGTTGTATGCATGTAATACATTAATGAAGGACACAGACTCTTAAATTTGATCCATTTATTTTTGCTAGTATATCTTATACAGTAGTACATGAATGCAGAGCAATTAAGGCAAATCAGTCATGGTTAACACACAAGGAAAATAGTTTGTTCTACAGTGACTTTCTTAAAATGGTACTTTACGAGATAACACACTGTTACAACACATCAGCATTTTATTTGGCAATAAATTACTTGAGTGTGCTTACAGGAGATGAACACAAGGGTGGTGGGGCCTAAGGTGCTTTGTGGACTTGATTAATTGATCAGTTCAGAGGCTGAAGTTAACTGGAATAAATCAATGAAAAAACAAAAGTGATTCTGGATTCAGGAAATGTAGCATTTTCAGTTTATTAGCTTTATTTGCTCAAAGGCAATGAGAGAAATTCAATAAATTAGACATAATACTTTGAAAGATACTTTGACTTCACTTTCAAAACACCCCCACACACCTAACATTCCACATATAACGCCTGCGATTTCCGTACTGTTTTTTTAAAAAATATCTTCCCTCCAGTTACCATTTTTTCCTCTATTTTTTTCCCCCAAAGCTTATAAAGTGCAGACATGCATTAACACTTAAAGCTTGTCTTTGTCCATTGAAATCATTTTTTATACTAAAAGCAAAATCTACTGAATCCTCTAAAGATGTGTTATCCCAACTATCTTTCCAGGACTGATACACAGTTAGAGCTACAGTAACAAACATCCAAAGATCTCCCAACAGATGCAATGAAGGGCCGAGCCCTGTCCTTCACCAAAAAAAAGTAAAATGAGCGAACAGATTCACCCCAAAAAGCGTTTGGCCTGCAGGCCCGAGGCCAGTGCTCTGCATTTCTGTGCATGGATGCCTCCTTAGTTCCTGAGCCTTTTGTAAAACACAGCTGCAACACTTAGGGCAATAAGGCAGGCAAAGGCAAGGATGCCAACAGCCACACCAAGTCCCACAGCAGAGTCGTCCTCTTCTCCAGCGACATGGGGCTTCTCTTTGGACTCGTTGCTCTCGGTTTTGGTGATGATCTTCGGAGAGGAGATGGTGTAAGTCTTCGACATGCCTAATGGAGATGTGTCCAGGGTGCTCCTCTTCCTTCTGTTGTTGCACTGCTTGAAAGTGCTGCAAGTGCTTTTCTCACACAGCCGGGTAATACAGTGGAGGTAGTAAGTGGACACGGTCTCGTTCTGCTGCTCGATGAAGCGAAAGGCCGGGAAGCGGAAGCGGGCACTCTGGCTGTCTCCGTTCTCGATCATGGTGGTGAACTGATCCTTTGAACAGGGGACAAACAGGTTAAAGAAGCTGGAGTTAGAAGGCAGTGGGGAGATAGAGGCATAGCAACGGTCAAGCAGGATGTGGTACTGCCCTGTCAAGTTGGTGGCCTTGACCTCAACATACACATTGGTCCTGAGTTCAATCCCCAGGTCTGGAATGACCATTGATTCGGTGTAGTTGGCATCACTGAACAGCTCCAAGCTTAAGGTGCTGATGAAACTCCCATTGTTGTCCTTGATCGCAATGGAGGAGGCAGACACATCAATCTGGGTGTTGTTGATCAGATATTCTAGGGGATAGGCGCAGGAGTAGTAGTACTTCAGCTCAGCATTGTAAGTGATTGTGCCTGTTGTAGGATCGATGGACCGGACAACACCACTGATGTTGACCGTCTGGATGTTGGAAAAATCTGAGAATATGCCTGTCCCAGCAGCACTGGTGGTCCTGAATATGCTCCCACAAGCGTGGGTCATATTTAGTGGGAAATTAAAGCGAGCAACTGGTGGAGTCACAGAATCGTCGAGGGTTGCTCTACAGGCTGGGTCCAACATATGGTTCAGGATCAGTAGAGTCTCATTGTAGCCAGTGTAGATGACTGGGCAGAGTTGAATCGCCAGACCAATGGATGAAGTACCACACTGCACTGCGATGTCAGAGACCTGTGGCCGTCTTGCCTCTCCTCCACATTCATTCAGCGTTAGCGCACTACTTCTGACTATCATGGAAAGTAAAAGTAAAATAATCTTCATCGTTAGTCTTCAGCTTTGCCTTGGATTGGGACTCTCTGCTAAAAATCTTGAGTCTTATGCTGAAGTCTTGTTGATCTTCTCAGTTCGATTGAAGTCTTCAGACTGTTTTCAGGGGTCTTTATAGGTAAGTGTGTCCTCTGGGATTGGTCCAAAACAAGGTCAAGCACTTTTGTGCTATTTGTGAGCAACTGTATTGTATTAAATAGGAAAGCTCCAGCCTGGACCATATCCTAAGGGCAGCAACTGAAACCTGAAGCATCTTGCTGTCTTGGAACACAGAGAAAATGGCCTTGTTCTTTTGTTGAGTGTGCTTTAAAATATAGATTTCCATGCCCCCTATAACTAAGCCTTCATGAAGTAAGTGAACATAACACTGCATGGGATGAATTTCGGCATAACATACAATGCTGCGAAGGTTCTTCTATCCGGTTTGAGCTCCAGCAGCTTCAGTAATGACCTAGTTGGGTTCCAGTGGAGCAGGCAGTGACCCACTGGATGACCCATACACTGTGATCCTTATTAATCCTGGCACTTCTTTACTAATAATAGTCATAAACATTGAGATGATAGGGAATTTCAATAGTTAAACCAAGCATCCTCAGTCTGAAATCGATCGATATTAGAGTGGTTACCTAATGGTCAAGAAATCAGGATGAGGAGGTCGTGAGATAAAGGGACAGGAAATAAGTCATAACATGTCATTTTTAGCTCTTATATTTTCTTTTTTAAGTGAAATTCAAAATGTCTCATATTTCAAATTGTGCTTTATGCTGCAGAAGAAAAAAATCAGTCTTTGACTTCTCACAATTCTTAGATACACAAACCTGTGATGAGATGTTTCAGCCACTGATGAAGACATTCAGTGATGTTGGTTGCTTGTTGGCACTCTTTCTTTACTCAGTGAGTCCTTGTTAGCCATTATTTTGGTTTGCATGGGTGTTGTGTGGTTAAAAATACAGCAAGCCTGTTGTGGGAAGTACAAAACCCATTCATTTATCATTTGCACCAGAAATCCGATCCACTGTGTCTTGGAGGGGGATAGGGTAGGCTTTGGCTTCGTATTGGTGTCACATAAGGGAGGCGCATCAGCCTATTATGTTATATATATATATATATATATTGGGCAGCTATTGTTATTAGCATGTATTCACAGGCTAGTGATGAAAGGACATGCTGATCCTGCAGTGTATTGTAAAGGTAACTGAATCCAAGCAGTGGCAATGGGGACAAAGACAGCAATTCCTACTGAATCATGACAGAGACCAAGCACGGCTTCAATAGCACTGCTGTGAACTCTAACACCAACGGTGTTATTGTTGGCTAGCAGTACAAGTGAATTTGTCACAACACCAGAGCTCTCTCCATCAAGTCAAGTTATTTTGGGGGGGTTTTTGTTTGTTTGTTTGTTCATGGCTTCCTTGTAGTTCCTGGTTTGTTTTCTGGCTGCTAGCATTAGTTAGCGGTAGCATTAGAAACATGGTTGCCAGCTCAAAGTCAGTTTTGAATCCTCTCAAGGGGAAACATATGGATGAGGAAACAGATTCTCTCTCATTTGAGTGAATGCTTCTTGTTTTATGTCACTTTCTGTCAGTCTCCCTTGTCGCCTTCTTTGCGGAGTAGAGTTTCCACAGATACTCCAGTTGTTCCACTTACCTGGGGATAGCTACTCGGGAAAACAAATCCTGCTCCTTAGCCTTTCTCAATCATTTATTCTTGTCTGTACTTGTGTTCGAGTTTGCATTCGCCAAGAAGAGTTATTTCTTTGTGAGCTTTATGTGGATGGAATCAGCATATTTCTACAATTGGCTATGTTTTGTCACTATTAAACTTCACTACCATCTAATTTTAACAATGAAAGTAAAAAAAATAACTTGTGTATCCTGTAATCCTGTGATTCCATGGCCCCACCAAATTTCATGAAAACCGCGCCAGCACTTTTTCCATAATCCTGCTGGCAAAGAGACAAACAAATCGAATCTGCAATAAATAAATGAATAAATACATAAAACAATACATGATACTCATGATTTAAAAAAAAAACTTTAGTGAAAAGCTTTGCCAAACAACAAACCGGCTGTTTACATTTTGTCTTATTCCCATTGTGGCCATTACAGCGTATATCACATAATACAAAGATAATACTATCATCTCAAAGTTAAAGTCAAGGATAGAGGGCCTACAGATAATTTAGCATTTTGGGATTTTGGTGCAGTGATTTTATGATAAATGGTGAGAAAATCTAGTTGAAACAAGAACACAGTGAATGCATTAAGAACACGGAGCATATCACTCACCACTCGCTGCATTTTGCCACAAGGCTAGTCTTCATTATGACCCAGTTTTTTTAATGTACAGATTATAACAGGACACCATCTGCCTTTATGTAAGTACAGTAAAGATACTGACAGGATATACTGCCACATAATCTGACAAACCTACTTTAGTAGCACAGATACTGTACATGTGTGAGGTTTGATAGCTTCTACCTTCACAGACTCTTTATACCAGAGGACCATATGTGTGTTGCCTTGTATGACATTTGAAAAGACGCAGGAAAAAGGGATTTAATAATTATTTAATAATAAAATATTTTTTAAAAACATATTTTACATGTACATATACTGTAAAGATAGCACAAACAATAATCATTAAAGAAACATTGATGGAAATTTGAACTATATCTCTAATTCGCAGATGCAAGCTGTTTTCTCTTTTTACTGACTCGACACTGACTTGACACACACACACACACACACACACACACACACACACACACACACCTCCTGTCAGTCTCAGTAAATCCCCTTGTTGTCCTTTATTAATGACGCCTCTTGTCTGTGCTGATGACATCAGGAAGTGAGCGGAAGGATGACAAACAGACTCTTGTCAACGTCCTCCAGTGAATTTATTGGGGGTACAGGGCTGGATGATGGGGTTACAAGGGAGGGTGAGGGAGGGTCACCTGCTCCCCTGTTTGCTCACCTCCGCTCTGACTGTGTGATTAATGGTCAGAGCCTCCAAATCAGCCGGAGGGTCTGCAGTGTTGAGGAGTCGCAGAGGCTGAAAAAGGAGAAAAATGAGGTGCTATTACTGTTGGGAGGAAAAAAATACAACCCGGTGTCGCACTTTTACTGCACAGGTCGCGACCAAATGGCTCTCTGTTATGATTGGGCCTTCTGGGCTATTTTGTCTAGCCGCTTGCAGCAGCGAGGTGATGATAGCTCCTGAGACAGAGGAAGTGAAGCGACGTGACTGTCAGCAACACTGTACAGAGAACACAAGCTGAGTGTTCATCTGTCACTCTGACCAGAGCTGCTATTGTTTTGAATTGTAGCCTGAGCTGTTACAGGATACAAATCACAGTCACTCAAACAGCCACAGCCACAGACGGGTCTCCCATGACGCATTCATCATTAATCTATTTATACTTGATACTAGGGATTAGATATTTTTGACTGATTGTTGAATTCTGTCAGGCAAGTGTGTACCCATTTAAGCCAAACAATTCCCCCATTATTACTTACTCCTGATCAGTGTTTAGTGAATGTGCCCATTACTTTCTTACCTGCCATTTAAAGGAACTAGTCAGTTTAAATTGTGGCGCTTTTTTTTTTTGTGACTATTTATAGTATTTTGGTCCCACCTGTTTCAAAGTCAGCTTCATGAGTTGTGCAAATAATTAATAACTGCTGACACCTTTTTAGCTTTAACTAATCATTATGAAGTTCATATATATATTGCAGAGTGTAATGGCTAAAGAAAAGTGACGCCATCAATATACTATTCATGCTGCCACCAGGATGTATTTTTTGCAGGAAATCAGGACAAATAAAGCGCGTCCGCCGTTGTGGAACCAACACAGGAAGAGGCATTCTTCTTCTGGTTGCTATTATCGGGTGACATTGGAACAAATGGAATAACTGTGAAAATTCTACCCTGCTAAAGAAAGAGAAGTGTGTCGGAGTCAGTTCCCCGCCGATATGTGTTTCCCCTTACTGCCGGGACTTAAGAGGGTTCAAAACCGATATTCTTTCTACTGGATCAGTCAGTAACAAGAGCTGCCAGCTTATTAATACAACCGGGTGTTTACTCTGCCTTTATCACAGCACTGAGACCAGACTTTCTAGGTCCACTTGGAATTGTTACAGTTGCTTTTGCTTTGGATAGTAGCCAGGCTGCTAGCAGTAGCCATGTTGCTAACGCTGTCCTTCCAACCATAACACCACTTGGAAACACTAGGGGGGTAAAAGGTGTCCACATTTTAACGTACCAATATTTTGGCATGCGTGTCATAAAGACGGGAGATAACCGCGTGTACTTGTAAGCTTTCTGTGGACAGGAATGGTCTGGAATATTTTCCTTTCAAACTTTTACTGATAATTAAATATGCAAGTTGTGTTCAAGGCCTGCCTGTTTTTTTTTTCTTAATTCTTGTTATTGTAACAAGATACACAAACAAAATATAAGTTCGCATTTCCAAAAAGCGGAATTCCTGGTGGAGGTTTGGTGTACAGCACGAACACACATGCATGATGCCCGACCCTACTCCCACACATCCCTCCCCGGGTATGGCCCAGTGCTAATTAAAAGCTCGTCTGTTTCATACTTTTCTCAGCCATTTCCTCCTCTGCTGGCTTGCTGCTGCTTTGCCATTATGGCCTCGACCTGGTTCACACCAGATAATATATCACCCTGTAAAGCTAGCCGCCATAGAAGTCGACCCAGCGCCCAATTGTTATGCTAAGGAAATGAAATGTCACATTTGAAACGTGTTAATGCTCAGAGGTAAAACATGCTGAATGTTTTCCGGCAAAATACTCTGGAAAATGCAGCTATTTGGAAAAGTTACATAAAAGAATAAAAAAGAAACGAGCGGTCATGTGATGTCCCAGATGAATGCGGAACTGGTTGACAGGCTCACCACGGATTTCCCTGCAGAGAAAAGGTTGTCACTAGCACAATCCTGAGATGTAGACTGTACTGCAGTAATACACTTTAGAGTGAAATGCAGGGTTTTTTTTTTCATATTTGGGTGTGCCAGTGTTAATAAAGTTGTGCTGTCAGGTCAGTAATTGACACTAAAAACACCTGAGAACTGAAATGGAGCTTTAATGTTCTATGTACGCACCATAAACTGAACGAGGTCAAGACAGCGGTGACAATGCAGTCGACTTTCCTCGGTGGTAATTTGAGTCTTCACTGACCTCTACGCTGAAACCAGAACTCCTTTCACTTCAATCAGCCAAAGTCTTTTCACAGAGGTGTGAAGGTAACACAGGGCTAAGCAGCATTAATGCACGGAATCAGGAAAATTACAGGATAGCACATTTCAAATCCATGAAGGGCGAGCTGGTAACTAATAAATCTTTGTGTGTCCTTACACTCCTGTTTGAGGCATCTTTACTGGGCGAGTAAACCTCCACGTGTGAAATCAGATGCTTAAGGATTCATATTTCTAAAACCAACAGATGACATGCAGTACTCCTGTCAGGGTCAAAGGGTTGATTTGCTGGGCAACAATGATGCAAAAGAAGCTTGTTTACACCCTGAAGCGTTTTGTGAAACGTACTTGCAAGTATTCATGAAATTCTCTAAAATTACTAGCAGCTAGAAACAGTTGTTTAACCACTTCTCTTATTTAGTGAAGCACATTTAAGATGGAGAAACTTAAATAGAGCTTTGCATTCCGAAATAAGAAAACTGTCTTCACCAGAATGTAAGATGGTTATTTACTGTTTATCTTGTATTTCGAGGTCCTGGCAGTCTTATACTAGTTATAGTTATAGAAATGTAACCTTAAATCAACAAGTGTCAACCATACTTATAATAACAGACACTCAGAAACACTTACCTACACATTAAAAAATGAAAATGGCAGCATGTGACCGATTGTTACATAACAATAAGCTTGCATTCAGGGTAAATGGAGTTTATTAGATACAACGTATTAGATGATTAAACAAATGCATAGAAAAATGGCCAAATAATCCAAAATAAACAAGAGTTGACTTGTACCATGAATCACATATGTGTTTTTGAGCAAATATCAATAACTATTATCAATAACTGAAGCTTATAAATAGACATTTATTAGTCACACTTTCCCACACACTCGCTCTCAACACAGACTCCAATTGTTCATGCACTGATTTGCACTGCATATTTCTTAGTGATGCCTGTTGCTGCCTTTATCTTTCATGTTTTATGCACGCGCGCACACACACACACGCACGCACGCACGCATGTACACACACTGTGACTGTTGCCCTTTCATGTGTGGAAAAGGGCAACTGCAGGGACCAGCTGTTAAGAACTGAAGCAGATATGCCCCTCTCCTCAGAGCAGTTGCTTTTCTGCAGCTAGGTCACACACGCACACACGCACACACACACACACACACACACACACACAATTCCTGTACCGATATAAAATGTCATTGGATTTGACGTCGTGTTGACTGCTATTTACCCCGGAGAGCTTCTGGCTGGGTGGGAAGGAGGCTGAGTGTGTCTTCAGTTTCATAAAGAGCAATATCTGAAAACAATAAGAAAATAACTCAAATCACAGGATCACTTTGTCTCCTGCTGTGCCTCCTCTTCTCATGTTCTTTTCTCCTCCTCATTCTTCTCCATCTTCCTCTCTTGCTTTGCTTTTCTTCCCTTCCCTCTCCTCTCCTCTTCCTCCCTTTCCTTTTGGCTCCCTTCTCCCCTCTTTCCCATTCTTTCCTCTCCTCTCTGCTCTCCTCACCTGTAGTTTCTTTTCACCTTTTCTCCTTTCCTTCCCTCACATCTCCTGTCCTTTCCTTTCCATCCCCTTTCTTTCCCTCTCTTCCTGCCTCCACTCTCGGTGTCACTCTTTAGTGAAGTTTGCTGCCATCACCTGCTGGATCGCCTCTCCTCCTCCCCCTCTACTTTTAAATTACACCAGATGTGGAACCTCGCTGTTTTGGGAGACTGATTGATTTTAGGCCTTAATCCAGCTGCTGTATTTGTGAGCTGCCGGCAAATGAGCCTCCCTTACTTACCTCTTGTATATGCATATATTTGATATGTTTGCACAGGTTTCTGAGATTTCTGCCGCCACCCTCAATGCAATGAAGGTGAGTGGAATTCCACTGATTGTGCATTTTAAATTTTGGTGTGTTTCTATGTGTTTTCATTGTGTTTTTACACTTTGATACGACTGGAGGTGAGAAAACGTTCCCTGTAACTCGTGTGAACCGACCCTTTAAACTCACCATATTGTATAACAAGCAGAGGCAGCCGCACAGGACGGTTTGGTGACGGAAACACGTGGAACATTTTTCTTCATTGACTCGAGCCCTTCAATAAGTTGCTTTAAAAAAAAAAAAATTTAAAAAAAAGGTTCTGAGTGGAGCAGAGCCATAACTATGATAGATCACCCCCCTGCGTGTGTGTGTGTGTGTGTAGCTGAGTGTAAAGAGTTTGTTTAGGCTACTACTACTATTCTGTGTTTCCCTGTTAGTTGTGTGCATGTAACGCTATGTGTGTATGAGTGTGTGTGTCAGTTTATCCCAACCGGAATGTGTTTCTGTGACTGTAAAACTACGCGCATATGTACGTCTTACAGTCTCATATACCGTGTGCACAGCTTGTATTTCTTTTCTCAGTATGAGTGTGTTTCTATACATAAGCCCGTGTGTGTGGGTTTGAGCACAAATGTGCGCCGATTCATTGTGTGCGTGTGTGCACATATGGGAAAGTATTGGTGTGCCTGCCTGTTGGTGCGTTACCTTTTAAATCACCATGTGTTTTTGCTGTGTGTGTGTGTGTGTGTGTGTGTGCTCTTTGTGACAACCAGTTTCAGACCTATGAGGACATTTCTGGGAGCTGAGGACATTTTGTCTAGTCACTTTTTTCCAATAAGGGTTAACACCTACATGAGGTTAGGCATGTAGTTGTGATGGTTAAGGTAAGAAAGAAGCTACGGAATCCATTTCAAGCGACAAGGGTCCTCACAAGTATAGAGGCGCCAACTTGAATGTGCAAAAATAATATGTGCAGGAATTTCCACAACTGTGTATGAGCGTGTGCGTTGTTACACGCACACACACATGCAGTGCTTGAGCGCGTGTGTGTGTGAGCGTCGGTCTCCCGGGCCGAGCCATAACAGTGATGGATGGGCCGTGTGTGGAGGCCGTTATTATTTGTTATGTGAGCGGGTGTGTGTGACTGGACCGGGGGGCCATACACCTGCTGCGCGTCCAGAGAGCCCCGGCAAGCTCAGAGAACAGCTGGACGCATTGATTTAGCGACTCGCTCCGCAGGCTGCAGGAACAAATCAAGCAACAGCTAATAAAACCGGCCTTTATGATGGCTGCTCCATTTGCCCTCCAAAACAACTGGCTACATCATGTGTTTTTCTAACGCCCGCCGCCACACAAAATTAAATCCTGGGCTAAGGTGTCGCTTCTGGATGCTGTGGAGCTCGGGGCTTAATGTCTGGCTTTAATGCAGCGGGGGTAATCAATGTTGCATGGTGTATGAGTCCGTTTGCATGCACTTGCATCCAAAAAAAAGTGTGCATATTTGTGCGTGTATGAGTGGGCTTTTGATGTTTGTTCAGGCATGTGTGTGTTTTCAAAGCATGTTTGTCTTCACACCTACATGATAATGCGGTCAATACTTCTCAAGGTGTTTGCTCAGCGTGAAATGATGCAGCAGGTTTGAACATCTGTGTGTTGCGTGTATGTAAGAAAGAGAAAGTGTGTTTATATGCTCACATATATGTTCTTTTTTGGGGGGGTGAGGGGTATAGCCTTTTTTTGTGTGAGTCAGCCTTGTTAAGGCAGTTCCATACCGAGCCGTGGGTGCAGCTGTGCTGTGTGTCTCTGTGCTGGCAGATGATACAGTGGCTCTATTGTGAGTCTATTGTCAAGCTTTTATCACGCCTGTTGAGCCCGTGGATACAGAGGAACAGATTAACTGAGCTTTTGCACTTTGTTTCAGATGCATGCTGCAACCAGTTAAATGTTATTTATCAAGCAGGTGCACCAGCCTGGAAGTGACATCCAGGGCCGGAACTGTCCCTGAAGTAAACATCTCTGTGGGTCTACACTGGGAAGGGTGCTACACGGTCATCCTTGGTTGTAGAGGAAATTTCAACCACTTGAGCGTCAGGCAAGCCGATTGGACGATCCAAAAGCTGGGCGGAGGGTTTGAAATGGGGAAAAAAACAAACATTATATCCAACATGCAGAGAACGTCTCTAAATGACATCTGTGCATGTTTTCTTCCATGCAGCCCAAAGAAGCACGTTCCAGTCCGAAGGCATATTTCGTGAGTCAGTAGCATCCACTGTAAGGAAGGATGGCCAAAAATCAAAGCAGTGGGAACAATCGCACATTCCACTGAATTTATTGAGTTATACACAATTTGCGTCTCTTGCATAAAATATAGTCCACAGCCCAAAGAAGCAGGTCTGAAAAGTATATTCAAGAAAGCTTATAGTCAGTATTCTATGAAGTTTTTGACCACTAGTTGTGCTGTTGAGCAATGTTTTGATGAGTATATTCCAGTGTTGTGTATGTTTTCTATCAGCAGGGACATTAGAGCGCACAAACACTGTTAATGATAAAGTTTGCCATGCAGGTTGGATGCAGATCAGCACCCATTTTGTCTGTTGATCGGCACTTTGTGCACTGCAGGTCCATCGGTCAAAAACCTTATTAAACATGTCAGCTGGAACAGTCTGGATAATAACGACCTCATGTATCCAAAGCGTTCTATTTCAGTTTCAGTTTGAGCAACGTCTACCTTTTGTCGATTTTGTCACAACATGGCAACATCTTGCTCGAAGATAAAAAATGCCCTGAGCTGTCATGAACGCCGGCTTGTGCAGCCATGATATGCACTTCATCGCACTGCCGCAGGATAACCTGACAGAGCCAGGCGCTCCTCCTCGATCTATCAGCGATCTGAACAGAATCTTTTGGCAGCTGCTGGGTGTGATGCTGTCGGAACAGGAAGGAGGAGGAGGAGACGACATTGAGCAGACAGGGTGCTACGTTGTCACCGCCGCCACAATGCGAGACGCACAAAAGAGGTGACACGGTGTCGCCCCAGCAGCTGTATTAAATCACTAAAGTGTGATGCTGTGGCTTATGCTGTGACATTGTTAAATGGAGCGTGTGTTGGTGAGTGACACCACTTAGTGTCACGCCGTGAGGTCGTTGAAAACCGGCAGGCTTTATTGTCCGGCGAGCTGAGCCCGTCAGCTTGCTGTTGATGTGAGAGTCTTACGCTCTCCACTTCTTCTATAAATACACCCCAATAATAGATTTGCAGGTCAAAAGCAGCAGTCAGAGATCAGAGGAAAGATGAAGGAGGACCAGGATCTCTTATAAAAACGACTTTCTGGCCTACAAAGGAGATATTTACAGCTATGGCTCAGCATCCCATGGCCTCGCTGACACTTGTAGCCACCAGTAATAAAATCTGATTCAATAATTGAAGCAAAACAGAGAAGCTGAAGGATTACCTTTGACATTGTAGTCGCACCCACTTTTTGCTCTGCGATATCTATTTCAGGGATCCTGCAGGCCAAGCCAGGACTGTAAAGACCAAAGCTGACTTCAGGTGTTAAAGCCATCAGCTGCGTGCACACGCACACGTGTACGTGCATGTATATACGGCGGACGAACGTCTGTGCCTGTTCGTATCAGATGCCTGCAGTGCTTTGCAGTCCATAACTCGACCATGGAGCCTCACCATTCAATCATCTTTATTCACCTGTGTAATAAAATCCTTCTGGCCAGCGTCAGAGACAGTTTGGGAGATGGAAAAAGATGTGATGAGCGTCTCTGCTCGCTGTGGCGCGTCCTTCACAGCGATGTGATCGCTCCTCAAACGTGGGGTCTCTGCAGAGCCCCCTTTAAATAATTACTGTCTCACTTTACCTCTAGTGGTATAAAACCAGGCAGGTAGCTTTTGTTTTATTTGTTTTGGGAAATCTGTCTCTGAGGTCTCTGCTGCCCCTCCAATACAATGGAGGTGATAAAAGAATTCAGCTGCTCTTTTCAGAAACTTCCCCATTACTCTGAATAACTGGCTCACTGTGAATAATTTCCATCAGGGCTAATTCTTCAGTTTAATATGTATTTATTAGTACCAAAGAAAGAGTTAGTTGTTTTAGGAAAACGTGAAAGCTGCTATAATCAATCACCCGATCCTGCTGTTCCCCTCAGCTCTGTGGAGTGTTTTACCATCTTTCAGCTCAATGTTTTGGTTTTCCAACCCGAAACTTTACTCTTTGAAGGTGCTGTTGTACTGTTGCACGCTGTATGCACACAATCGGGACATCATCCTAACATTGCGCCTTGAACTTTGACCCTCTCGCTCATACCTCCATCGCAGTCTATATGTAGTCCATATATCAACATAGAAATTAAATGCACGAGTCACAAAATGTGTGGAGTGCTTATTTTTGTGCTGTTATCTGTCAATGAGCTGTCATCAGCCTGTGCTCTCTCTGCGGTTCAGTCACGTATCTTTCGCTGTGCAGAGGATTGTGTGTCAGAACAGCCAGGAAAGCATGTTTGCATACTGCAAAATAAGACTGGGTGCAGGAGGACATCTTGGTACTTTAATATACAGAGGATGTGTAAAATACAGACTATTTCAAAGGGGAACTCACTGAATTCAAATAAATGTCAGTTTACCAGTCACAAGGAGTCCTAATAGGAGCTTTGACAAGTCTGAGAAAACGACCTTGAGAATGTCATCAGGGTCATTTTGGCCATTCTGTCTCTTTTGAGTCTTCCAACTTTATTTAAGTATAAAAAACAAATAAGTAGAATATCCCCATACAATTTTTTTTTTAAACCCTGTGTATGCATATAAAATGCATTTGCAAGAGTGCAACAAAGTGAAGTTCAAATGTTTATTTTGTCAGAAAAAGTCCATGTAAATACCGATTTCATCATTCACACACAGTTTTAAAAATGGCTGAAGACGTTTCCACAGTAACCATGGCTCCTTCAGGCTCTCTCTGCATGCAGCAGGTCAGGTCAGTTTGTCCCCCAGAGTCGCTGACCCAAGGTCAAAGTCAGACATATCCTCTCTGATATCCGCGCTTTATGTCGTTCACCTTCGACCCCTCTGTCTGCGAGGTCAGACGGGACCACACACCTCTTGCAGCAGGTGGGTGTGACCTGTGGAATCTCGTAACGTTTACTGGAGACAGGTGGCGCTAAAGAGACCGATTATTCTCAGCACCTGTCCGTTACAATAGGGGATACCAATAACAAAAAAAAAATAAACACTGAGACATAGATACCAGAATCTGAAGTCCAAAATCAAACACGTCTCTGGAACTTTCGGTCCATTTCGAGGTCATGTGGAGCTATTGAGTTAACAGTGATTCCAGGAGAACGCAGTGGTTATGAAGGAGCTATTTACACACACAGCACGACATTGCTGATGGTTGGACATTTATGCTCCCAAACACGACTTTGGTGGACGGCTGGTGATTCATGCTCAGTGCCCGCTACTCCCACGGAAGAGGCCCTAAATTATTTGAAGGGGAAAAAGGGCTGCCAGACTGAAAATTAAGCAGGAAAAAACTTTTCAACGTGAATTATTCACGGGACACGACTCGGGGGGGGCCTCAGACGTCCCTTTACAGCCTGGCCCCCGGGTTCTCAATGCGTCGCCCTCCCTGTTCTTTTTTATTCCCCGCATTACAGAGCGGTCTAACAGCGCAATGCCGTTCGATCCAGTCGCCGTACTTGTTTTATTATCACTCTGAGATGTCAGCACAGACCCCTCTTTGTCACCTCCGAATGCTGCTCTGAATTCTCACCGTGGCTGTTTCTGCGGAGGCGTATACAAGCCCCGGATGGTGGAAATGACATTTGCTCCTCGTCTGGCGGCGACGGCCAGAGCTGCCATTTGGCAAAGCCATCAGGAGCACTTTACGTGTCTGACCTTCACGTGTCTACATGCAGTAAATATAACCTCCTTGCCTTTGTGGATGAGCCCTGAGCAGTCTGTCTTCCAGAGGGAGAAACGGGGAGAGGGGAGCGTGAGAGACGGAGGTGGAAAGAGAGAAGTTAAGCTGGGAAACATTTTTTTTTGTGTGTGTGTGTGGATAAACACAGTCATCATGAATCACACAGCGGGGCAGCAACATCCCATCCATGTTAGTGAAATTCACAATATTTTCCTAAATTAAATTCAGGTAATGCTATCATCACTTCTGTGTTCACAAGAAATGTATTACTTTCAGCTGACGGGTCGTTCACTTCTCTTTGGCGTGTGCGAGTTGAAGAAACAGCTTGTAGTTTGACATTATACATAAATCAACAATATTCCAGAAGTTTAAACGATTTATATATATTTATATTCGACCTGGCACTTGATATATATATATATATATATATATATATATATATATATGTCATGATAAGTAACAATTTAAAAAGTTGGTTCACCCAAATAACAAAAACAGATTTTCTTTCTTAAGTGGTGTCCGTCCAGGCTGAGAGTTTTGGTTTCATTTGCCCCAAGTTGTAAGCTTCCATCGATGTTTGCCTCCAGCTACTTGACAGTGGAGGGTAATAGAATTTTATTTTATTACATATTTACAGCATTAAAAAATATGACATTTGAACATTTCAACAGCAACATTTCTTGTCTTGTCTTGTTTCTAATCCACTGACTTCACCATGATGTAGTCTGTAAAGAGCATATAAACTGTGGCAAGTAGATCCCCCCGTCATTTATGTCATTTTTATTTATTTATTTTTGTATGCAGTCAATTTTCTCGGCAGCAATCGCATAAAAATGTGTGCATTACCCTTAAAGAAAACAAAGCTAAATGCGTAATCAATGACATGAGTGATAAAGTGAATGATACACAGAAAATACACCAATAGTTCAATAGTTGAAGTTGTGATTGTATGAATATATATTTAAATTGCACACACTGTAGGTGCGTGCATGTGTGTGTGTGTGTGTGTGGGCGGGGGGTGAGCCAGGTTCCGGTCAGGGTCTGTGTCAGCCCTCAGATGGTGAAACTTTCCAGTCCAGCAGCACATCTGGAGTCCAGCGGAACCCCGTCTTTTCTGCAGCTCACATCGTTTATACCTTCAGCTCAGCCACGGCTCAAACACAGCGTGTCTTAAAACTAAAATTATCATTAAAGTCATACTTATTTCTTTATTAGGGACTTTTTTTTTTTTGAGTAGGTTGTGATTAGAGACACTTTTTCATTGTACAACTTTAAAGTGATAATTGTGTGAAATCTTAAAAGCTTTTGAATTAAGTGTTTTCAGTTTTTCAGATCAAGGGACAATTTAAGAAATCAACACAAAGGGCAAATTGAGGATAAATTAATTATATTTAAAACATCTTTTTGACAGTAATAACAAAGTAAATAATTGATAAATGTGGTTCTGGTGCGATCTGTGGCCTGAGCTCATGCTCACACAGTTCTGTTTATACCAGCTTTGTAAAAACATATCACTTCCTGTGTTCCTGAAATAAATGAGCACAAGACGAGATCGAGTCAGAAGAGAAAATCTAAAAGTTTTCATGAGAGACTGAGAAGCTTTTTTTTTTTTTTTACGTGCAGTATTTTACTCATAATTTAGCCCGTCCATAAATAAATGGCACAATGCAGGAAATTAGTATTCAGTAATATTGTTGACAGAACTTCATAGAACATTCCTTGTTGTTGTTTCTTGTCACAGAAGGCAGAAGTGTTTCCACATCAACATTTTCTCACTTGTGTTAGACTCTTAGCTTGTAATGGGTTTCAACCTCTTTGACCTTTGCCCCAGGAAGCATGTCTCGGTGTCGCCGGGCATTTTAAACGCACAGGCTGACAGAAAACAAACGTTAGTGTCAATGAAAATGTAAATCATCATCAACTTGGTGAAAGCTCCAGGTGCCCCTGGGAGTGTGTGTGTGTGTGTGTGTGTGTGTGTGTGTGTGTGTGTGTGTGTGTGTGTGTGTGTGTGTGTGTGT
>JBBPCS010000001.1:24284771-24299101 GCA_037974645.1 Hollardia meadi | reverse complement strand
CGGAGCAACCACGACACCCCCCCCCCCCCTCCAAACACACACACTGTGAAATATGTTTACCACATCTACCAGGCCTTGGGACTATAAATTCAGGCAAAGTTACAAGCCTTAAAGTCAAGCTACATCTCCCGGATTTCAGTGGCTGCGGGGAGGCTAACAGCCTAACAGCGTCTAGCTAGAGACTTGCTCTGTGGGACAGTGTGGTCCCCACCCAGGTGGTCTGGAGCTCAGGTACAGTGACAAACCATTTCTAGCCTGGTCTGGCCTGAATCGCTCCCTTTAGGCTTGTAGGACAGAACCAGCTTAAATCATACCTGTCCTCTGTGTGTGTGGTGATCGTGGAGGGAGCACCGGTACCGTTTTAAATGTGAAATATTATCTCTATAGTGGTTCATGTATTTTATAGAGCCCTACAGCTGCAGAGCGAGCTGCTGTGTGTACACTTTTCTCTCTGCAGTGGAGGATTTATTTGTTTTGAAAGCCTCCCGCAAAAACCTGACGCACTCGGAGAAAAAGTCAGACGCAGTTTATTTGGGAAATGAAGCGTGTTAATGAATAACACCGCGTTACATCCTACCAGAATTTCATGACATACAAAAACAGTGTAAACAGCTGGGGGGAGCGGACGTTTATACAAAATCAGTCAAAAATGTCCACTGTGACTCAAGCGATGGTCAGGATAGCTCGCTCCCTCTTCCTCCTCCTCTTCTTCCTCTCATTCAGTTTGCCCGTGGCCTCGGCGAAGAACACCACGTCCTCTCTGCTCTCGATCTCCCGCTGGAGGAACTGCAGCGCCGCGCTGTTGAAGCCCATCACGTCCTGAGACACACACGGAGAAGGAAGAGGTGGTGAGGAGACGGAAAAGGTGCGTTTGAAGACGAGGAATCATCTGACGACAAACTTTTCCAAATGTGAGCGAATCCTCTTTTCCAGATGTTACTCACTCTGATCTCGCGCACTTTTGAGAGCGTACCGGTCCGTAGCTCATCTATGACAGAGAGCAGCATCTGGTTACTGGAGATCTGACCAAAATGGATCCTGCAAACAGACAGACAACAATGTCAGCTCGGCCGAAGACAGCAGCATGTGTAGGTCAACAGACAAGCAAGAAAGCACTTAGCTGTGCATTCAATAAATTAGCTTTTAGGTGCCATTAAAAAATAGCTCCAAGACACAAAGTAAACTTGATCTATCGTTCATTTGTTCCACTACTACTCTAGCACCTACTTGAGAAGGAAGAAGAGGCAGCGGCAGACCAGCTCCACCTCCAGGCCCCGCTGGATGTAGCTGTTGAACAGCTTCAGCAGCTCGGGGACGTATGGGAACGGTAAGACCAGCAGAGAAACCTCCAGCTCACTGGTGATAAGAAAAACCCACGGAGTGTTTATACACACGGAGAGCACCGCAGATGGTGATTAACTTAACGGCTACAGTCAGAGTCTTACCTCGATCGGACCTTCTTTATGACGTCTAAAACGTAGCGGGACGGCTGAGAGAGAGGGACAAAGAACGACTTAGTTACCTGCAGCCGAAAACAGCCAAACGATACATTTGGGTTTATTATTGATATCAATGTGCAGTTGCTGGAGGCGATGTTGGTTCGACATTTATTCTTCATTCTTCGTTCTACTTACTGAAATATTTCCAAAGGCCACAAGGATAGGATTGTGTTTGGGTGGAGGGAGCTGCAAAACATCATCAATTCATTTCATAAATCCAGACAGCAAAACAAGTTCCAAACAACTCAAAGAAACTGAAGGAACTTTTTTTTTTTTAATCTCACATCTAAAATGACAGAAATCGATGACATTTTATAGAAAGAAAGAACTAACGAATCAGATTTCGCACTAAGAAAATATTTGTGATATTTGTTAGTGTTACAGTTTACCTGATGGCCCTAATCCGCTGTAGTAGAAATCAATTTAAAGTTAAAAATTCAAATATTAGAATATGTATATATTTTATTTAGCTGTGATGTTTTGTCAGTGTAGTTCTGGCTGCTGGACAAGTCGACCTCACTCAGCATCTGCCCAGCATTGTTCAGACGGGATGTTTGAGGATTTGTTTTGTTTTTTAGCTCCACACCTCATTCCTCTAAGATGAGAAAACAACAATGTTTGTAAAAAGTAGGATGATCTCATGTCTCTACCTCTTTTTCTGCGGCCTGACAAGCATATTTATGCTCTTCCATCTTCCTGTTTTCCTCTTTGTAAAGTTCCAGAGCCTCCATGATTCGCTCTGCCTGCGAAGAAATCACACAAAAGCACCAACAAAGACAATTAAAACTTGCCTTAGCTTCCACCGTCCGCGAAGGTCAAATAATGCCGTTTTCACCACTACTTTCGCCACTAACGCATAAAACTCTGGCAAGATCCAACAAGTGCCAATAAAATGAGAATTCTACTCATGCTACAAGTCAACTCACGGCTTTGACCGTCTCAATGGTCTTCTTGCCGGCTGGCGCTGCCTCTCCTTGAGTCTCTCCAGGTACCTGCAGATACAACAAGTTAATGCATCACTTACATCCACCGAGCCCAACAGTAGAACAGTTTTTGCTTTGATTTAAACAAGCAGCCAACTCAAATCTGTATCACAGGTAATGTCTGGTGAAAAGCATAAAGATGTCGCCTTGAAGTTGAAAACTGAGAGCTCACCACTGGGACATCCCCTTTAGCCATGCTCTCCTCAAACTCTGCTTCTCGCTCCTGTCAAGACGAAAACAGGGTTGTTTAGAGACACACACAAAAAAACAAAAAACAAACGTGTGCTGTTGAATCGTCTGCGTCGACCTCGTCCTCCTCACCATCTCCCGTTCCTCCTCCAGGATGATGGGCTCCCTGGTCCTCTCCCACAGACGCAGGGATTTATCGTGGGATGAGGACACGAGGTGGTCGCCATTTGGGCTGATGGTCAGACACCAAACCTCCCGATGATGGCCCTGTAAGGCAGAGAGAAAAGCCGAATATCAGCCTGGAAGTGTTATTTTTACAGTGCAGTGGAGCAGCACACGACAGAACAAAACGTGTGAAATCACTACTAGGCAGGAAGAAAACTGCATCAACAAGAAACTACGGAGTAACTTCTAAACAATCAGTCACCCCAAAATCTAAAATACATATTTTCCCTCTTACCTGTAGTGTCATTTATCTATCTAGATAGTTTTGGTGTGAGTTGCTCAGTTTTGGAGCTACCGGCTGTAGAGATGTCCGTCTTCTCTTAAACGTAATGGAACTGGACGGCACTTTGCTTGTGGACAGCTTATCACTACGCAGAAGAAAGCGTGCATCTACTCATGGATGATAGGCTAGCTAAATAAGCTGACTAAAGTTCCAGATCAGCCGAGTTTCCTTCCGAGCCGTGAGACGGTGTAGTTCGGTAAAAAGAAAATAGCTTCTGCATGAAACTGCTCACGAGGAGCACCGCAGGAGCTTTTGAGCACCACAAGCGAAGTGCCAGTGCAATCTGCGTGCACAAAAAGCACCACAGGTAAGATGAAAAATATGTATATTAGATTTTGGGGTGAGCTGTCCCTTTAAAGTCACGTTAGCCAGACGGGGCGCTTGCTATGATGATGTCAGCCCATTAAAGTTTCCTTTGATGCTCCCCTCAGGTCAAACCGCATGATGTAGATCCTTACTTTTAACCACCTATCAAACGGAAACGATCATTCTGCAATCACCTAAAAACACAAGTGATGGCCCACAATTCATAGCCTGCTTTGTCTGAAAACACATCTAATTAATTCTTTTTAATTTAGTTAGTTTTGGAATTTGGCAGATCTGGTTAACAGCTAACAATTTAATTGTTGTCAGTATTGTATATTAGCATTTGAGGTGTGGAGGACCCTTGCGCTAAGCCACATGACCCCAATTATCAAGGGTATGGAGAAGAGCGTCACACCTCCAGCGTTTGGATGTGCTCAAACTTGTCGGCGTCCCACTGTTTGATCTTCTTGTCCTTCCCCGCTGTGAAGAACAGATGAGTCTTGGGAAGAAACTGGAGGAACATGACGCTGTAGAGAACAAACAGGGCGAGGGAAGAGAGAAAAGGTCAGCCAAGCGATCAGGCAAAACAGAAAATAAATCCAAAGCTAGAAAGTAGGGAAGAGTGACAAAAGCGTCTCAGCAGTAGTAATGAACGCAGAAAGGCCGAGATTAAAGCAAAACCAGAACAAGGAAAAAGACACGAATAACAAAGAGTGAGACGATCCGTGAGAAAACAGATGAGCGGTGAGATGAAAGAGCAGCTGGTGTGAAGTCACAGGGCAGTCTGAGGTAACAGGACATGGATCAGAGTCCCTGACCACAACGGATGAGGTCAGAGCTGGAAAGTCGACAGCCTACAAGATGATTTCACCACCACGTATTAAACAAAACAGTTTAATTAAGTGTTTGGTTTGGAACCGTTGGGCGTTACCTGTCGTCGTGAGCAAACATGGAGCGGTGACAGTCGCCAAAGTCCAAACCCCAGATCTTCACGTTTCTGTCGGCGGAGCCAGTGGCGATAAGTGTGCTATCCTGTCAACACAAACACAAGATCAGAGACTGAAGAGGCAGGATTAATCGATTAGTCAATCCAAAGAAAACTGGTTGCCAGCCGTTTTGATAATCGATTAATCGTTTCAGTCATATTTCAAGCAAAAATGTCAAACATTTGCAGGTTCCAGCTTCTTAAATGTCAGGATTTGCTGCTTTTCTTTGTCATTTATGACAGTAAATGAAAAGTCTTTGGACGGTTGGTTGGACGAGTTTTTTTTTCACAATTTTTTTTTTTGGGACATTTTATAAACTGAACGATTGATCGTGAAAATAATCGACGGATTTCATAAAAATAATCGTCAGTGGCAGCCTCAGATCATCTCGCAAAATAAAGACAATCATCACGCTCATTCTTAAGGCCAAACAGCGGCTGATAGTCAACATGTTTGTAGCTTGAGGGTACTCACATGTGAGATGTCCAGACACAGTACAGGCAGCTTGTGTCCATACAGAGACAAGAAGAACTGAAGCAGCGAGAGGGAGAGAAATCTTCAGTTGTGATGTAAACAGAATCTATGACACTATTAATGAAGCAGCTACATATGCATTGAATATGCCATTGGTATTGTATTGAATACAGGCAGTCCTAGTGATGTGTCATGTTCTGTATGTATGATGTACCTTAAGTGTGTCCGTGTAGAAGATCTTGACAGTGCAGTCTAACAGAGAGACGGCCAACAGCCTGTGGTCAGGAGAAAACTTCACACACAGAACGTCTTCCTCCAACTGCAGAGTGCGTGTGTGTTTCACTGTCAGCCGCCTATATCCAACACACACACACACACACACAATGTCATCAGAGCAAAATATAACATATGAGTCATGTCAAAGTCTTGTTACCGAGCATCGTCAGGGGTTCCACGACCTTTCAGGTCAAAGATACCGGCAGTCTACAAGGTTCTGTCCCAGGTGAAAATATCTGGCAAGATCTATTTATAGTCTAATTGATTTGAGGTGCAAGTAAATATGAGATCATCCTCAATGAACCACAATGATATCTGAACATTGAACGAGGGAGGTGACTTACTTCTGGTCAGTCCCTTGGTCCTTTATCAGCTCAAACTCCCAGAACTTCACCGTCTTGTCTGCACTTCCTGTGACAATCCCCCTCTACAGGAATGGACACACACACACACACACACACACACACACACACACACACACACACACACACACGAATGTATTTTTGAAATCTGATTGATGTAAAGGAATGACATGGTTAAGAAATAGTAAGTGCTGCAGGTAGTCAAGTGTACCTGGTCTGGGGCGAGGCACAGGGACCACAGGGCGCCATCATGGGCATCCACCGTCTCCAGGAGGCTTCCTGACGCCAACTCAAAGATCTGCAGCTTCCCGCTCTGACAAGAAAAAACAAAACATTATGAGAAGGTTGTTCTTAACAGGTCTGTAGCGGTCTGAGTTTCTGTATTTAATAGCAGTTTGGGAAAACTGCTATTAAATACATGCATCACCAACCTGAAAGTATCAGTGTTTGATGACAGTCAACTAACTTTCTTCTTTATTCCAATTGTGCTCGTGTTCACACAGAAAGCAAAGCAAATTTTCGCCTTGCATTACTCGTATAATATAGCGTATAAATTCTTGAGTTATGGCTAAAAATTAGTTTAAATAGGTCGCAGTGACCTTGACCTCAGACCACAAAAATCTAATCAGTTTATCCTTTTACTCGACATTTGTGCCAAAGTTGAAGAAATTCCCTCAAAGCGTTCCTCAGATATCGCTTTCACAAGCATGGGAATGATGTGAGGGTCACGGCGACCTTGACCTTTGACCCCTGACAAGCAAAATCTCAAGGTCAAGGTGTTCCTGAGAAATCACACAAAACTGACTGAGAGGTGGAATCTATGAAGGTGAATAAACCAACAACTGAATCATAGTTCAAAGTTCGAAAATCTGACAGACTTCTACCATAAACCAGTGTCTGTTGGTGTGTGTGTGTCCAAAAACCTTTGTTCCCAGAATGATCTGTCTGTCTCCGG
The DNA here is from genome assembly GCA_037974645.1 of Hollardia meadi. Lineage (NCBI taxonomy): Eukaryota > Metazoa > Chordata > Actinopteri > Tetraodontiformes > Triacanthodidae > Hollardia > Hollardia meadi. Next base: position 24,292,563 of record JBBPCS010000001.1, on the reverse strand, counting down.
GCACGAAGAGGGAGCAGAGGGCGTATTCGCAGGCCATGGTGCGAATCACCTGCAGAGTCGACCTGTAACAGGGGGGAGAAGGCCTCCTGTTAGACCACCACCATGTGACAAAAACTAACTCAGCCTTAAAGGACATTTCCAGGACCTGCTTTCACCTGTTCCAAACTTTGACTGTGTCACCAGAGGCGGAGAGGATGGCCAGGTTGTCCGAGCTGAAGGCCAGCGTGCGGACATCGGTGCGGTGGCCGCCCAGAGTGAGGCGAGCCGTCTTATCGGCCGTGGGGGTCTTGTCTGAAGTCTTCAGGCTGTAGGTCTCAACGGTGTTGTTCTGCAGCAGCAGCGCCACCTTCAGCTCGCCGCCAGCACATGACAGACATTCCACCCATCTGAGAGGGGACGGAGGAGATGTGCGTGAAGCTCACCGCTCTAACCTCTAAGCTGCTGTCGGGTTTGGCTTCACACTGACCTGATCTTGGCGGAGGCCTTGATGTTGGTCAGTCTGATGATCTCGTCCTTCAGCATCTTCTCCACCACCGGCTCCGCTGCCTCTTCGCCTGTCTCTTCCTGAGCTCTACAGCAGGGGGCAGCCATACCACAAGCTTCAGCATGCTGCCCTTAAAACCCCACAACTACCTAACTACTGCACACATGCTACGGTGCAGCAGTATCAAGAGATGTAGAAGTGGGTGCAAAATACTGCTACAAGGGTTCACAGTAGCAGTAAGTGCATCAAATACAAATGAAGTAAACAGAAATAATGGTGTCTTACTTGGCTGCCTTCTTTTTGGCTTTCTTCAGCTTCTTTGTCATTTTCCTCTGCACCTCCTGCTCTGACAGCACAGTGAAGAGCTCCAGGACCGAATCATTGCCCTGATGGAGGGGGGGGGGGTATGTATATTATTAAATGCCTATATATAAAATATCAATATGCATTTTAAACAACAATGTAACGATGTCTCATTCCAGCTGACAGCCAGCTGAACGCAGCACATTCATTCCATCTGTCCTCACGTAACAAGAAATAACCCGTCAGTAAAATAGGGTTCCTAATCCAAATCAGCCTCACAGCCACTGATGAAGATCCGACGGTGCCGGAAAAAACACTAATGATGGCAGATCTTAGATTTCCCTACTGCACCAAACAAGTGCCACCTTGAGCCTCTGAGACATTGGAACGAACTGATTGCAGAAAATAAGTGGGCTTTTTCCATAAACTAAAAAAATAAATCACTTCATCCCAGTATGATGATGTTTGTGTCGTCAAATTCCCGGATTTTTCACGATTCCTGAAGGAACCCCGACGTCCTCTGTGACATTTTATGATCTTTCTGCAGGGACTGGAAAATGCTTGGACACTCACATGGCAGGCGATGACTCTGGCCTTGGCGTCTGTTGTGAGCGAGACGACTCGGTCTCTGGCCTCTCTCAGGATGGAGCCGGCTTTCTTGCAGCTCAAGATCCGCTGAGAGAGGAAGAAAGAGGGAGAGGACAAAGTTTAACGGCGAGTGGAAAGAGATTTATTTGCGGTGCGCTGCTGTTGTTGGAAAGTTAAAAAAAAAAAAACTTTCTGAAGAACTTTTTCATCAGTTAACGTGAAAGAACACTAAATAAATCACATTGAAACAGACTTTGTCCATACCTGTTCTGAAAGACTAACAGATGTTACTTTATAAGGAATAAAATTGTGCATATACTCATGTACTCTTCACCATTTCATCATAGTATTTCCTCACAATAATACCACTATAAATTACTACTCCCGTACCTCTTCAAGACTCTCATCCACCCCTTCCTCATTGTCTTCATCATCGTCATCATCCGGCAGAGTTTTCCCTTTCTTCACCTTCGGCTCACCCTCAGCTTTCTCCTGAACAGGACGCAAAGATAATGTATTTAATGTTTCACCTCATCAACTTAACTCATTTTTGTAAATATGCTCATTCTGAATTTTATTCCAGAAACGTTTGTTTCAAACAAGTTGGGACGAGAGCAACACAAGACTCGGAGAGTTGTGGAACGCTCCAAAAAGACCGGTTTGGAACATCCCACAGGTAAAGAGGTTCGTTGGTAACAGGTGATGGTATCACGATCGGGTGTGAAAGGGGCATCAAAAGGCTCAGACGTTCACAAGCAAGGATGGGGATATCAGTCAGATTCAGGAAGCAGAAAGGCTGGCATGTACTGGGAACAAAGCGGTGTTCTTCCTCACCTCCTGCAGGTAGCTGATGTCCCAGGCTCGAAGTTCACTGTCTGCTGAGCCTGTTAACAGCCTGTTCTCCTGGTTCAGCAGCACCATGCCCCACACCTAACACACACACACACACACACACAGAGGAAAATGCACACTGTCACACCGATTCATGTCATTCATCATCAGGTAGGACAATGTCAAGTTGAACAAAACATTGGCTGATGTAGACCAAAGAAGACGTCAAACAAACACCCTGCCTAAGTTGGCTCTTGTGTATTTTAAGTCACCGTTCTTCACTCAGGGGGATCCCTTTGTTTCTGTTAATGATGAGTAAGAAGCCCCTCACCTCGCTGCGATGGCCCACCACGGTCTTGAAGCAGTGCTGCGTGTCCAGGTCCCACCACTTCACAAAACTGTCCTTGGAGCTGTAGACAGTAACCTGTGTTAGTAACACTGTTTTTAACAGTGTGAAGTCGCGTAGTGCAGCTTCAACTACTGTGCATACAAAGGAACACCATGCTTATATTTGTGGAGTGAAACCATACGGGGGAATTTAATTACTCCAGAATAAACATATAAAATGAACATCGAAGTACAAATGTGCCCATGTGCCAAACGTGAATGAGGTCAAACAAACAGATGGTGATTTTCATCTCTGAATCTGGAGCTCTTCCAAATGTTTAACGAGCTCTTCAATATGGGATGACTCTTCACAACAGCTGCACAAAAAGCAGAGACTCGACTTTCGCATGCCATCAAATCATTTTTAACAACTAAGGAGCTGCAACATGAACAAGGGTCTGGCATCGGGTTTAATTAGGCCCGGGTAAGAAAATGATCCGATATGAAGCTGTAGTTCTTCCGAACTAGAGCGTTGGCATTTACTAAGTTTCACAATCATCCCCAGACAGTTCCCTGGCTTGTATTAGTAACCAGAATAACATGATTATGTTTTAAGGTCAATTAGAAAAGCACAAAAACACACATAAGCACACAACAAATTTGCAAATCCTGACACTCTTTTCAATTCAATTCATTAAACTATAAAATAGTAGTTAAAACGAGGTTAAATTCAACCTTTTTTTCTCTCCTGGTATTTATTAAAAAACAGGTCATTAAAAATGATCAATAATTATCGATATCAACTTTGATTAAACATTTTATCGTGATACATTTTTCAGTTATATTACGCAGCCCTAGGTTAAATACTGTCCCACTCGCTCACTGTGTGTGTGTGTGTGTGTGTGCTCTTTAAACTATAAAAATAGGTGGAAATCATTTATTATAAAGGCATTATTCTAAAATACATTCTTATCTTTGTGTATAGAAACTTGACCTGACCACTGTTGTGGGGGGACACAAGTTTGACTCTCCAGTGTCCTCAATGATCCTCGATGAAATATTTCTAATCATTAACTGTAATTATTGTAATAATGTCTTATTTGTTTCGTATCCGTTAAAAGGCGTGTTACCTCGTCACCAGGAGGTTCTTGTCTTTGAGGAACAAGGCCTGTGTGACGATGTCTTTATGGCCTCTCAGCCTGTACAGCCCACACTCATTGATGATGTCCCACACGATCACATCCGTGTCCTGAAGAAGGAGGCAAAAGGTAATAACATGCTGCGCACACGCCGTGATCAATATGCAAGAAAACCAACAAATCTGGACACACAAAGAAGAATTTGTCCCTTAATCATGACAAAACCAATTTATCTTCTACTGATTCTAACATCTATCCCTCTCAGGTGAAATTGCATAATTATATTGCAAATACATTCTCTTCTTGATCTCAAAGGGTTGCCGTAACGCTCTATCCCCATGGACAATTTTAAAAGCATGTACAAATCATATCACACAAACAAAAACCAAGAAATCCCAGTCTGACTTACCTTGGAACCAGTGACGAGCCGAGCTCCGAGCCCGTCATAGTGTATGACGCTGACAGCGGACTTGTGGCCATTGAAGGAGACATTGCTCTCGCCGTTCAACAAGCTAAATATCCGCACAGCACCATCCTCGTAACCCACGGCGATATGGACGCCATCGGGTGAGGGGCAGAGGAAGGTCACCTCGTGTTTCTGGCCCTGCAGGATCAGGACCTGGACAAAAAAGACAGAAAGGCAGACGCTTGATGAAATCTGGGAACGATCGAAGTTTGGAGGAGTTTGTAACGTTGCCACAAACCTGAAAAATCTCACCTTCTCTCCTTTTCGGACGTCCCAGATGAAGACGTGTTCACATGCCGCCACAGCAACGTAACGCCCCCTCTCTCCCCCTCGGAGGGTCACATATGCGATGTTGGCTTTTTGGCTGCCGATTACTCCAAACACTGCGCTGGCAGCGTAGCGCAGGTACTGCTTGGTCAACCCCATGACCGGCAGGTGATGATGAATCCTGTTACACAAGAACATAGGAGAGACTTTGATTAATCACCCTATTCATGGAATTTTAAAAAAATACTGGTATTCCTAAACTACACCCACAGGAATCTATGGTGCGTCTGAGGCAAATTATATTCAGTGACATACTTCATTTAGTGTTTCTTCTCCACAACAGGAGTTTAATATTTGTCCTCACAAAACAAGCTTATTCTGAAATATTTTGAAAACTATGTCTCTTATCTAAAACCAGGCCAGACAAGTTCTCCCACATCAAACTGGGAAAAAGATTTCTTTACACGTCTTGCTTATTTGCATGAAGGCACTAAAGGCCTCTCCCAAACTGTTGGGGAACTGTTCCCACAAAATTGGAAGCTCACTAAGAGGTCTAGATTCTAGACCAAGCCTTGAAATACAGCCCCAGACCTTAAGAACACAAAAATATCCACATACTATTAGCCAAAAAGTGTATCTTTTCTCATGATCTTTTATTTATATTTTTAAGGCACTAAAGATTACATTTCGTGTGCTATGACATTATTAATATTATCATAATGCATAACGATTTACAATGTGTCCCTGATGGTCCAGAGTAAGCCTATAGTATTTGTTGTTTTGTTCTTCTTCGGCTGTCACTTTAATATTACTACATGTGTACTGACGTTTTTTTGTAGCCAATATTTATAAAAACTGCATTTTTATAAGCGACAATAGACCTACAGGTTTACTTTCTTAGTAAATTTCTAGCTAGGCATAGCACGTTAGTCTACTTAGTTTGTTTTGGTACCCTACTTTGCCCGCGTGGTCGGGGTTTAGAGAAGCTGGCCCAAGAATTCACTCTATACGCAGTAAGCCCCGTCCGCCCAGTAACGACTGTACAACGAATGGAGTACACCTAACCACGGCACACCGGTTCATGAACCCACGTGTTGAAGTTCCTGGGTAAATGTAGCTCCTAAAACCTGATATAATTTAGATTTATGTCTATAAATGTTTAACATCGAGTCAACGTTTCTTTCTTCAACTCATAATGTGTGTTTGGTTAGTTTCTCCTCTTACCTCTGAAATGCGGCTGCTAGCTTAACTTGTGTTGTGTTCGCTGTAGTGCTGTTTCAGACCCAATCAGTCAATCACATATCGATACAGACAGTGTAAGAAAATACTTTGTTTTCACCGCGCATCACTAGCGTGTCCGGAAAAGTATAAAACACTGTTACATTTAAACATTCAGGAGCGGCGGTGAAACAACGGTGTGTGGTGAGAGACGTTTCTTCTTTGCTCGATCGTTTTGTTATCTGTTGCTTTTGTCTGCGCTTCCAGAGGAAGTGCAGCAAGATTTGCCAAACCTTTTATTTTATTGAGCTGTGTCGGTTTTTAGGGGAAAAATTAAGATAATCCTCATATTTTATGGCAGATAACCATTTGGTTTATTTTATCAGTGGTCACACATGCGTGGCTCCCAACCAGTGGTTTTGCAGATTAGAAAAATGCACCGACTTCTTAAAGAACCATAGCGGAAGTGTTTTTTTCGTTTATTAGTCAGCTGATTAGGAATTGAAGCACAGATGCGTCAATTGCAATAGAAATAACAAGAACAGCACCGGAAGCTGTCTTGTGTAGCCCATACAAAATAAAAGCGTGTGTTATTTTAATATCAGAACTTGAAGCAGCACAATGGTGGAAAAGGCGGTGCAAAAACAGACAATTAAACATATCCACTATAACAACTCGGGTAGATAAGAAGGCTACCATATTAGCCTAAGTGTGCCATAATGTGACCCCTCCTTTGAGACACCTTCACAAAATATCAATGTTCACAGTATAACAGTTTCCTTTGCACAAAGAAACAGCTTCTCCCTCCTTAAACATACACACTTACTATTTAAACAATGTAGGATGCAATGTAATAATGTAAAAAAATTAAATGAAAATAATAACAATCCTCGTTATCATATTAGCATACCCCTCAACCCTCTTCTGATAGATGATCTCTTCCTGTCAGTCACTGCTGTCTGTTACTGCAGAATGATGTAGACTAGAAGTCAATTTTCACATTGATCTGAAAGGGGAAGGTTTAATAATTTAGTTGAATATGTGCATGATTTTGTAACTTGCAACTTTTTCGGAGCGAATCGTGGTCCAATATGCATTAAAGAGTGACGAGGAAACCTCGAGCACACATGGAGTGAAAATTAATTTTTCAGTAAAATTTTAGACACGTTTTCAGTAGTTAAACTTTTCAAATTAATATCTGCATTTTTATAGATATTGGATTTCATTAATGAAAGCAAAGAGGCAGATGCAGTTAATTTTAAGAATATTCAAGGTAATTCTTTTGTGGATAATGTTCAGACATAAAAATTTTTTTTCAAATACGAGTATTTTATATATGTTAAAACACGTCTGGAGGGGATAATTTGACCCTGGCCTCGGGTATTTGAGAATGTTTTAGGTTCATGAGTCTCTCTCCAAACCTTTAAAAATAAAAAAAACCCTGTATTTTTGAGGCCTCAATCGGAGGTTTACTTTGAAAGTCTTAACCGGATGTTGTGTTAACTGTAGCTACCTAGACGTTACATCTATAAGCACCTAGCATACTGGCTAAAACCTAGCTAACTTCATTTTCCCCCCCTGCTTTTGCGATTACTTTGCTCGCTATTATGAGAACTCAGAGGGACGACATTTACGTCTCGAGTCTTTAAACTGTCGTGTCAAGATTAATTTATCATTATTTATTCTCTTGGCGTGAACCTCACCTCTGTCTGGAGGAAATACAACTGGCTAGGTAAGCAACTGCTGATTTTGTGCTTGAGAGAGAGGCACTGGCTGACCAAAGCATAGTTTCTGTCGATTTCTAAAGAAATAATTTTTCTTGGGGAGTGTCATAAACATGTTTAAAGAGTTAAAAGTGTTCGGTTATCAGGTGGAAACTTTATTTATTTATTTTTGACAGAATCGTGACTGACTCACTTACTATTACTACCATCCTGTTTCCTGAGTAATTTAATCATTTGCAGCTGTTACGGAGCCCTGCCTTCAAAAACTCTCATAGTGGTGAATAAATGAAAATAACGCCTTGGTTTTCATATAGCAACCAGTATGAGCACAAATTATACTACTAAATTATAATACTGTATATTTCTAGGAAGTATTTACTATATATATATATATATATATATATATATATATATATATATATATATATATATATATTTTAGTTTT
>JBBPCS010000001.1:24201917-24264551 GCA_037974645.1 Hollardia meadi | reverse complement strand
CCCCCCCCCCCCCCCCCCCCCCCCCCCCCCACACGGTAAAAGTAAAATAAAATACCAAAAACTCAAATTTCAAATTCAAACCAAAATTATTTTGCTCCCCAACCAAAAATGTATATATTCTCCCATAAACTGGTATCTAATACAGAGATGACAGTCTTGTATCTACTAAGTTTCACAGGGTTTAAAGAGGCTGAAAAAACTGCAAACCCTCCTGGTCACCATTAAAAAACCATTTAAAAAGCTAAATCACTCTCCAAAAAGTCAAAGGCACTTGAATGCTTCGGTTGCTGGTTGTAAAGTATTTTGGTCCAGAGCAAGACAGAGTGTGACACCAAACTTTTGTTTTTTTTTCTTTAAAAAAAAGAAAGAAAAAGGTGCCCATACCAGAGCTGAGCCAGCAGAACATGCCCTGACCCGTGGGTGTGACCTGCAGAATAGGCCGAGCTGACCTTCCTCTAGCAATTTTCTAACCAGCTGTGAGTTGTGGGCCAGATAAGAGACATTCCTGGATATCTGGTACAAACACAACCCACAGTGAACCGAGCAGCAGCAGCGACAAGGAATAAGTGAGGGTTTCTGAGAAACTGAGGGGCGAGGGATATAGACACAGCAGCTGCCACTTGTGTAAGAAATTTAAGAGAAATTCTCCCCTCAAACCTGGGTGAGGGTGCTTAGACCAACTGCTCCTAAGGGTGAGGGTGCTTAGGCCAACTGCTCCTAATGCCACACTGCAAGTATTCAAAATTAACAGCTAATAATAGGCTTGGCTAGAAATAGAAATTCATAGATTTAGGGGGACAACTTCGTCACAAATTGTGAGGGGGGTGGGGTCAGTTGTAGCCTCCAGGATAAGTCAAAATCCAAGTCTGAAAGGGGAATGGTATCCCCACTTGCAGGCTGGCGTTTCTCTTCACATACCAGCCGCACTCCCTGCTGTCTATCCTCCCATGACCACAAAAGGGGTTCAAACAGTGTGTGGATAGGAGAGGACAGGAAGTGATTCAGCTCCCACACATGTAAGGTGGCAGGGCTGCTGCTGCTAGCACACCCAGCCCCAGGGCCCTGCTCTGAAGGTACCTCCCCCCAGGGGGAAAAAAAGAAAGAAAAAGAGGATAATTATAGACGGCCTGTAGTTTAAGGGCCAGTCGCTGAGCTGCATCAGAGGAGGATCCCATTTCAGGGCTGCTGTGTCGAGCCTGCAATGGTTGTGAGGGACAACCCTGCCGGCCCACCATGTGCTGCTCCTTTTAAGGGAAGGGACAACCAGCCAGCCTGTCGCTCCCAAGACTCCCAAACCAGCACTCGTTCCAGGCAACGAGGCCAGCAGCATTCTCTCAATGAGCCCCATGTCCACTCCATCCTGTCAGTCAGCCTCCCACAGCAGACACAGGGACTGTGACATCTGGAGGTCACTGGTCAGGCTTCTTTTTTTTTTCTTCTTCTTCTTCAGGGAAAATAAACTTCTCTGACACACAGGAGCCCCGTCTATCTGAGGCCAAAACTCAATGCCGGCCTTGACTAAGAAGTACAGGCCTGAGTAAACTGGGAGAATGGAGAGGAGGGGTGCTTGTCCGACACTGAAATTCACAGTGGAAAATAAAAATACACATTTTCCCGCATTGTTTACAAATCACAGCCACTGCCAGCATATTACAGAGAGCACAAACGTCTAGAGATATTTACACGTCAAAATGAATTAAAACAAATTGACCCCACTCACTTCCCCTTCCTTTCTGATGTGAACTAAGTTATTAGTGTACCACCTTTCTTCCCTCCCCAGTGAACTAAACTCTTAACACTGGTGCTCAGCTTTTTTTTTTTTGTTGGCCATCACCTATTATATTGCCCCTTCCCCCAATAATACCATTTTTCAATATTTTCTGTTTTTTTTCTGCCATTTCACTTTTCTTTTTTTTTTCTTTTTTTAATCACAGGAGAAAACCAAATTTAGGGCTGTAACATCTTCTTCCCCTTCTTCAAAAAATAGCCCGTAATTATATTACTGGGGGGGATAAACCTGGATATTAAGGCACAAAACACAATTCCATTAAGAATAAGGTTGATAAACAGGGAAACAACCAAACATGAAAAAAAATCTATACACTTAAAAATATCACTTTCTATTCAATGACCCAGACATCTCTGTAGATAAGGAATGAGAAAGGATTCCAAAAAAACAAATCAAAACACTTGTCCACTTAAATATAATTGTGCCTTGAGAGGAACATTGCATTTATTGCCTCAATAATAAATTTTTTTGGGAGATTTTTTCTTAATTCCTTCTCAACTCTCTTCTAAAGCAGCAGCAGTAGCAGTGCCCTCTTGTACATCCTTCAACTTGGTTGTTTTGTCAATTACATGGCAGCCATGTTGGAATGTTCTGGTTGGCCACATAGTAGTTGCTGAAGTTGTGGTCTCGGACATAAGGCGCTGGCTGATAATAGCAGGTGACGCAGGATGCATCGGGGATAGCATTCTGCTCTGCCAGCACTCGGAAGGCCATCAGTGAGATGAGGTGGAGGGTCTGCCGCCGCTCATGGCCCATGAGGCACACCGTGCTCTCGTTGACCACTCGCCGCAGGATCATGAGGTAGTCGTACTTGCTCCTCTCCTCACCTATGAAGTGGCTCTGGAGGTAGGCCTCCACCTTGCGCTGCTGCTCACCGATGTCAGGGAAGTCAATGAAGAAGCGTGAACACATGTACCTCTCCAGGGCCTTGAACTCCTCCTCGCTGGCAGGCCGAAACTCCCGCACCAGCAGATTGCAGTATTTCAGGAGGCCGCCGCCTCGGATCTCCTCTGGCCTCTTGGTGGCGATGAGCTTGTTCCTCAGGTGGCTCAGTGCCATGCCGAAGTCCCCATACATGCTCTCCCCGCTAACAGTTGGGTGGAAAGCCTGTGACATGGGCGTCTGTGCCAGCTCGTAGTAGGCAAGCATGGAGTCCAGCACAATCTGAAAGGAGTCCACACTGAACTCAAACTGCCGGCGGATTGAGTCCACAAACTTCAGCTCAACATTGCGGCCGTTATTGTTGGAGAGGGAGATGAGGCTCCAGCGGTCCTGCTCTGTGTTGACCTTCACCAGCTTCTGGACATAAGCCTCTTTGAGAGTCATGGGGGTGATTTTCTCCTTGTTCACACCCTCAGGCAGAAAGTCCAGGAGGGTACCCAGCACCACATCCTTGCTAAGCCGGAAATCTGCCTCATGTGGCAAGTCCACCCTGAAGATGACGTCCAGATCCTTGTAGCTCCAGCCAATATCCTGCACCAGTACATGGCTGGCCGTGGAGCCGTTGAGCCGTATGTCCTTCACTCTGATGCCGCTCAGCTCCAGGCGGGAGCGCACACGTGCCACAATGTCTTTCAGACGCACCTCTAATGTAGGGAAGTTCCCCCGTCCATGTACAGGCACAACCTCGGTCAGAACTTCATTCAGCCGGCTCACCTGCTCCCAGGTCAGGACACTGACGGAACAACACTTTGATTCCTCCCTGTTATCCATCTTCAGATCTCAGATTAACTAAGGTGGCAGGAGAGAGAGAGAAAAGATGTTAGTTATGGCTTTCAAATGTGACACAAACCAAGGAAATCTGACAATTTCAACCCGTTTCTTATCACAGCAATACAAAATATAATACGAGCAGTTTTGGCTTAGTTGTAACAGAGAATATCAATATAATCAGAAATTAAAACCATCGGCTCGCCAGCTTTAAAATATCTCATGAAACAGTAGCAGCCACCATCACCCATTCAGCACGAGCACAGCAGAATGCGAGCACGAGACGACCTGCTCGCTCTCGGTCGGACACACAGTAAAGGACAGAGCGCGTGAGGTTTCTAGAACAGCTCACCGCGCGAGCCTGGCTTTTATTCCAGAACCGCTGAGAGACAAACATTAAGCCATCTTAAAGTTCACCAAAGCGGGCTAAACACAAATAACCGCATCCGAAATTAACTGTACAAGACAAATTACCGATACGCCAAGTTAACCAGTGATTAATTGTTCCAGCTAACTTATACCTGTGACGATGATGTAGAGATAACGATAAGCACCAACTTTACTCGGTGTTAACTACGCTTTTCGTAACTTTTTCTTTATAGTACTAGTAGACAAGGCTTTGGAAGTTACTACTTAACGTTAAAGCTGACTAGGTAGATAACGTAAAGTTTGACTCAATATCATATGGCGACGAATCCCTCCGTAAATCCAGCAAAGTCACGTACCATCGAGTTTGGAACGATCTAGTTAAACAGACGAAACAACGTCTTGCGATAACGTTACACGATCCAAACTTAGGTCATGTTTTTTGGAATCGTGGCTACAACAAGGTAACGTGTAATTTAGCCAGTCTAGCGTACATTACTTTAACTATAACTACGGAGTTCAAACAGTTTCCCATTGACAGAGAAGAATGAGAGAGGAAACCAGTACATACATTTCCAAAAGCGTGCTCGGGAAGCATTCGAGTCAGATGTTAATTTGAGCTTCGTGCAGACGCCTCCACATAATCCACTGCACGAGACACACACATACACAGACACCACCGCCACAGAGTTGATATATAAAACGTTCCCCTCGCCGGAGACACGCCTGTTTTATAAAGCCGAAGTACGACCTACTGGAGCGGATGCACCGCCGTGGTAAAAACACAGTCCCTCTATGTAGCACGGCCTTTACGGTTTTAAAGCACAATATTACTAACATATGACATTGTACGATTAAAGCAAAACACTGACTTCAATATATTTACCCCAAAGTCCAACTTTCACCATCAGCAGATCACGTAGTCCAGTCGTCAACTCGCCGAGTTTGAGTGTATGAATGCGCCGAGCCAGGCGTCTGATTGGTCGACGGGGTTTTTAGCGTTGCCAAGCAACCAGGACCATAGATATATATCTATGACCGGGGCCATCTCCAGACTGTTACTGTGTTACAGTTCAATTAAAACGCATCTGTTTGAAGCTCATTTGAGATCCTGCTGGTTTGATTACACTCACTTTAAAATGTTCTTGGTAGATTCGACTCATGATTTTGTTGCCACACAATAAAAACAAAACGCTAACACTAAATAGCCTACAGTCAGTAGGCATTTTATTGTATTAAGATGTATTTCTAATATTTTTAATGTCAAATGAAGACAGAATATTAGAAACACCAGTATGTAACACAACACAGTTCAAAGGCACTTTAAAGTGGATTCTCCCTACTGTTAAATTAAGAGTTGACATCTTTAAAACAGTTCCAACCAAACCTAAATATTATTCCCTGCATAGACGGCATTGGACTTTGCTGGGTGGACCCAAACAAGCAAATGACTGTATATAGGCTGTACAGTAAATTCCTCTCATCTGTTACATCTCTAACTACATACGCAGGCTGCTAAAAAGAACAAACTATGGACTTTATGTCTTCCATTACTACACACAATTTTTTTTATTAGTCTAGTTTAAGTTATAGGCTAAATTGCTATGTATTCGGGAATTTGGTAAACATACAATGCTGTCATATGATTGTCATGCTGTTTAAATTGTCATAAAACAAGTGTGTGCATATGAGTATTCAGAGTTCAGTGTGTAATGCAGAGTCCTTTGCCTATAGGGGGTATGGCAGTAAAAATCCTGTTTTGGAAATGGAAGAACAGGCTGCTGTTTAACAGCAGAAGAACAGAAGACACTCAGCCCCTGTGCTGATGTGACAGGCCGCTCTACTGCAAAGGAAAAATTGCAGGCAGACATTCTCCTGACACAGCAGGGAGAACTCAGGCTTCCCTTCTTTAGAAGAAAGTTCATTTCACTAGAACACATAAAAATATTCCTCCCAGAATCTCTCCCACACATATTCCACGTTGACAAAAAGCTCAGTTGCATTGTAGAACTCCCCCCTGGTATATTAGTTCTTCTCTCACTCACCCAGAGGTGTATCATTGTGTGTGAAGAGACCACAAATGGCATGTGCGTGTCACAATTCTTCGGAAAGTAAAACACAGACTACAGAATCTCCCTGCAACAATAAGAGCTTGTTGCCTTGTAAAAGTGATTTTATTTCGAAACTGAAAAATTACAAAAATTAACAGTAGTCGAACAGTGTCAACTTAAGTTGCAAAACAAACCGTGTTATTGAGGATTAAAACACAACTAACGGAGCAGAGATAACAGGCACAATTTGTGTGTCCTAATGGGCAAAATGGGAACGTTACTTCCAAACTCAGACTCCCAGCAGCACATTTGGCACTGATAGCAGCTGGGAGTGGGAATCTTGATAAAAAACCTGTGTATCGGCATATGTAATTTTATACTGTGATATCACAATATTATCATTATCACTGCATACATCTTAAAATGCGAAACTTTGCTTACATTCTGTCTCTCATTTGCTGTACCCTGACTCTTACTTTATAATCACAGCCATATGTTAAACTCGTAGAAGCTACAGCCGTGTCCAAATGAAAAAAAAAATATTGGCAGACAAAACAAAATATTGGAACTCTGAATTCAGATGTTACAATGTCCTCTATGCCAATATGAATGAAGTAATAGAGCAAAGATCTGGAGTGAAAACCACTTTTACTTATTGTTTATGGCTATTTTGAGTTTCAAATGGTCGTTATTTATTTTTATAATTTCATATCACAACACTTAAAAGTTGTGTATTTGGCATCCCATACACAGAAAAAAAACAACTCAAGTATTACCTAGAAGTTGGACACATTTTGATATGTTTCCTGCCCCCCTTCTTTGAGTGTGTACCCCTCTCTGGCCCCCTTTCTGTAGACCCAGTGCTGCTCCTGCTGATCGAAAATATCATGACTAATCATGGACAAGTCATGCCAACGAAAGACACTTGTGTCGGCTGCACATCTGTACTCTAATGATCTATTCTGCAAGTGACTATCATTTGACTTCATGGCCATTAACATGAAACATAAAACAGGATCTATGTTTTGTTTTTTTGTTTTTACATGACCATTTGGAATTTTATTCATATTTTTTGGCGTATTCTTCACCTACTGTCTTCAGCCAAAGATATGAAATTGAAAACTTTACTGGTTAGTAGTTCATTTTTGCAATGAAAGAGGAACTCAGTGCTGTGTATGGATTCTTTCCTGCAGTGATCAAATACATTTGACAAATGTTAGTTTGGTTTGTTTCTTTTTTTAATTGTCAAAAATAACTTGCAGCATCCTCTCAGGCACGTTTTGTGTAGTTGAGAGAATCAGTATCATTTCTAAAGCTGTGCAACTGACTGTGAATGTGTTCTCTGCTTGACTGGAAAGCATAATGAGCCATGTCAGCTGTATGTGGTTGTGGTTGTGTGGGTTGCAGGGGAGCCCCTAAGGGAGTGGGATGTACACCACCTCAGTACCGGTGCATTTAACAGCAGCACTGATAGGAAACTAGTAGACCACAGAGGGGATTTCCTCCCTCTGCCTGTGTGTGAGTGTGTATGCATCATACTTTCATTAAACTGAAATGTAGACAGCTTTTATTCTGTCATAGCAGAAACCTGACGTAGAAATACCATTGAAGGGCGTGAGTCAGATTCAGACTTGAAAGTTCAACTGGAAGTTTTCATTTGAGCAAACGGGAGGAAGGTGCTGAAAGTATCCGCAGTGCTTTATGGCAGCACATCTCTTTTGTGAAGCTCTGAGATCAGGCCAGGAAATATATCATTATCAGATCCTTTAAATAAATATCAATGTTGGTATCAGCCTCAAAGTCCCTGTATGGTTCAGGCTCCACTTTGTTGAAATATATGTTATGTGTAATCTTTTGTAAAAAAAGCACAAAATCAGGTTTTTTATCATTTTAAGGGTTGATGTGAGCTCACAGGCAGAGCTAGACAGAATCAAGCTGCGTTGCTTCTAAATATTCATACATCCATCGCCTTCCTCTGCTGTGATGTGAGGATTATTCTTATCTCCCGGCCGAGACAGAGCATTGCTCAGACCAGACTTTTTGTCATGCTGTCGCTGGCTGTAAACACATGGCCTCAGGGCAGGGTTTCTCAACCTCGTGTAACTTGAGGCCCATTTCTGCGGGCCTCAAATTTCTGAGGACCAACATTCCCAACTAAACGACAGAAAAATCATAACACGACCAAAAAAATGGACAAATATATATATATACACACACACTTTAGATCCCTTTTTCAATTCATAAACCATTTTGTGCCACTGCACCTGAGGGAACTTTGGCTAGCTGTGGCAGAAGTTAGCCAGTAATGGCAGAACACGTTTGTCTGGTGATTTATATGAATTCTTGAGCACCTTTGGATATAAAAATAACTACATTTGTAAATTACAAAGCCCACTAGATGATGCTCTGAGGCCCAGCCCGGCTGCCTCAGTCTGGTGAACTGTCTTGATGAATAAATTACCTTTGACCTCTCAACCTCTGCTGACCTGAGTGGGCTGATGCGCACCGAAAGCAGAAGTAAGAAGGAACACATGACAGGTGGTGGAGTGGCACAGTGTGCACGACTCCCCCATCATATACACTAAACCTTGAACTCTTGTGTTCTTTCTGAATAATTTCTCTTGCGAAACCCAACGACTATAAGAAAAACAGACGATTTTCACAGATCCTGACAAATGTGTTGCAGAGTACTTTTACTACTGCATTACCTGCTGCACCGAGAAACTGTGTGATGCAGAAAATCTACAGATCTATAGTCTGAGCTTTATAAATCTAGCACTTTAAATTAAATAAACGTTGCCCGAGCGGTGGTTGAGGCCAGGGCTCTGTGCAGGCCGTCAAGTTCTTCCACACCAAACCATTTTCTTCATGGACTCTGGCTTTGTGCACAGGTGGCATGGTCTTAGAGTTTGGCACAAACGATAAAAAGACCAAGACTGAAAGTACCAAAAAGTATGTGGAAAGCAAGTATCTCAGTAAGTAGAAAATAGAAATAAAATTTTTAATTCTCCATGTCCGATTTTGCAAGCGGTCACTGCCAAGAAGGAAACTCTCTGTAGAAATTATTGTAAATCTACACTAACGGATAAAGAGCCAAAAGGAAGAGTTATGACTTGAATGGTGAAAGTGGAATGAATGAGCGAGCAGATGTGGCCAGCTTCATATTTCAAAAACTATTGACACTATGTTTGAAAATGGCAAATGACTGGCGTGTTCATGAAATGTGCAAGAGATACTATAAGTCTTTCCCAACACAGGATGACATAAAGAGGATACATAAATGTGATCTGATGCAAAATCTGTGTTGTAGAAAGTTGTGGTCATTTTTACTTGCAACAAGTTTCCAACTCAAAATCAATATTTCTGTTCGAATGAAAATTAATTCTGATAAAAATGATTATCTTCAGATTTTCTTACGCAACCACAACCAAACCCTCCCTATTGTTGACCTGGTGTCGGCTTGCGTAAGATGTCGGTTGCTATTCTCTTCGAGCTGTTGCGACATCACACATGTGTGTGTTCACAGCATGGACGAGGCTTACTGGTTTTGCAAAATGTTGTGCAGTAGGAGCAGCGCGCAGGCCTGATTATGGTGGCTGACATTGAGCTAAGATGCCCTCGAACGATCGGTTCACGCAGATGAAACATATTTTCTTCCTTAACTCTACTGTAATGTAGCCATGCAGTTAAGGTTTGGTTGGTCACTGTTGAAAGGGAAAACACATACACAGGAATTACAGCGTGAGGACGGTTCATTATGTGTTTCTGAGGAGTCGATCCTCCCCCAATGGGAGAGAACTGCTTGACACTTCTCTCTCTCCACAGAACTAATTTCTTGGGAAAGAATTCTGCTGCACTGTGCAAACACGTTGTTGACACATCCAGGAGACACAAAGCAACATACCTAAGCATTCAAGACTCATGTTTCTGGCCACCCGGTGACGGGACCAAGTTCAATATTCACTCTAAATTCACAACGCTCCAATATGTTCGCCAGGTAGTCGCTAAATTTGTCTCTCTGCAGTTTGCTGCTGGGACTGTAGTGTACTAGACACGTCAGGTTTCTAGTGATCGTTTGCTGAAAACAGCTGCCCGCCGCTGCTGCTAAAAATGGCGCTGATGAGAGCAGTGGGACTGAACCACAACAGTAAAGCTGCTGGTTCAAAAACTGAAACAATGAGCTCAGAGATTCAAAAAGCCACCACAGAGCTGAGGGCGCCTGCAGAGATCCCTTTCACATCACACATAGCCCTGTGATCCATTGAAGTATTGATTAGTGCAGCTTTGAACAAAATTCTCAAATCCTACACAGACACACACACACACACACACACAGACAACTGACTGAAAGTTGGCAACCAATCAAAAATGAGAATTAACAGCCTGTGACAGCACCTGCACATTGAACAGGAAGATAGAACACACAAAGAGGTTCTGTCTAGAGTCCAGAGACCAATTCAACAGGTATCTCAGGCGTCTTGGCCTCCATGATGGAACAAGATTTGTTTACTGGTAGATTTCTGTTGCAAATGCCTCTGTTGACAGAACAGAATATCCCCGTGTCTGTACATTAGTTGTTATTTTAGCCGTTTGTGCCAATCTGCCTCCTGGCTGTGAAAATATCCAGTACGTACAGCCTCTGGCACATATGGACACCCTCTTCCATGAAACTCTTGTTTGTGGATGAACGGCACCAGGTTTATGAGGTGTGCGGTTTCTGTGATTGCGTACATGGCTCAACCATGTATGTGTGTGTGTGTGTGTGTGTGTGTGTTCATTCTGTTATGCAGCGAGCTCTGCCACCTGCTTCTTTTAGGCGCCGTGCCACCTGAGAAGTGACTCAGTGTCTCCAGGCCACGGATGGGTAAGCAGCCCTGGCCATTAACACATTAAACACACAGAGAGAGACACACACACGCGCACACAAACACAATTGATTTACATGTACCTGTATGCACATATTGTACGCATGTAAGCAAACACACACACAAACACACAAAAGAGTACCATTAAAGGTTCCACTACATTTGCTAATGAAAACGTGCTAATCTTTTCAGAATGACTCAGTGGGAGGGTTAAAAGCTCTGCGCTGCCTCTGACATCATTTACTTGTTTTTGGTTGACAGAGGGCACATCACCCCCTCCCCGCCTGATCGAACCTCATCTGAAGGCCACATCCTGCACTGGTGCACGTTCACCATGCTTTAGTTAGCAGTTAAAAAGAAAACGTTTCCCCCTCTTTCTTTCCGCAACATTGATTTATATCACCATGCAGAGTGAGTTCCAAAATAATTGATCATGTCCATAAATGTTCTGGGACTGACTCCACTGTGGAAAAACAGATTTGAAAGGTCTGGAGGGAATCCCGGTCTGCCTGCTGAGAGTGGTCATCGACACAGAGAGTGTTTTCTCCTGAAACCATAGTAATCCAGAGAGAGAGAGACAGAGAGAGAGAGAGATCCAATGGCTGGGGATACCACTGGCAAGCATGTGAGTGAAAGAAAAACATTTGCAGGGGATCAAATATGTGGAGTGATCAACTGAAAGTCTGAGAGAAGGTGCCAGTGAGATGACAAAGCTTTTAATGATCTCAGTGCAGTGTTAATGGATCAGGTTGGTTTGTGCACCGCCATGTCAATATGAGAGAGCAGCGCAGTACAGTACTTTGGAAAGCTCTGTATTCTGCACTTGGCTTTTACATATCTGACAGAGCAGTGATTTATTCCCAGTTCATGAAAGCCTGCTCTTCTAAATACTTCTACAGAAATGTCTGAAAAAAATATTCCCTTACAAAGAAGACTGTAATGGAATAAAACGATGAACTTATAAAGTAGCAAATTGGACAAATGTTGAAAAAAAATAAAAATGGATGACAGTCCAAACCACTGACATAAATAAAAATGGACAACTTCCTCCCAATGTACAAAAATGAAGCCAAATTATCCTGGATACGAGCAGTGCCATGTTGCAGTGGTGACATCATTTGGAGCCGGAGTATGCGCAGTAGCGACCAGGCAGCGGAGCCGCGGCATCAAGTTCCCGCCCATACAGCCGCCGGGCCCAATCGCGAGCAGGGCTCAGCTGTCAATCATGACGTTTCACCCCGTTTCTATAGCATCAAATAAATAATTAAAACCAAACTGATCAGAAAAATGAACACTTGAACATACCTGATAAGAACTACCTAAAACGACAGAAACCATCTTTGGGAAAAATGTATTTAAGGTCTACTTTGAGTTTTTAGTTTGATGTCCTGCTTGACATCATTGAGGGGGAGGAGTTTATGACCTATAGTGCAGCCCACCACCAGGGGGCGATCAAGTCGTTTTGGCTTCACTTTTGGGGAGCTCTCATTTCATCCATCTTCATACACAGTCAATGTAAATTATTTCACGTTTTCTTTACTTTGACTAATTTTTACTCCAATAAACTCAACACAATTGTCAAAATCAAGTCCCAAATCTCCACAGTCTCCCTCCTGTCTCTGAACATATCGAGGCCATTCACTGCTCGCTGCTGCGAGGCCAAACTAGTTACAGCCTCAGGGGCAAGAAGTCAAGTCAAATTTTATTTACAGTATATTTGCCAATTCACAACAAAAGTTATCTCATGATAAGACCAGACCACACTCTTATATTATTAATGAATTTAATTATTATTAATTATTAGAAACCCCTGCCTTGACCGGTTGAGTTGGGGGGTTCATTTTGAGCTTGCGGTGGACTACTGCTGTATGTCTATGAATGCGTAAGTGCAGTGAGAGAAACAAAAAGCAATTCCTTGTTCACGTTTAGCCAATTAAGCTGATTCTGACAGAACACGAAGAAGCTACAAATTCTGAAATGTGGATGTTTCAACCCAGCAGCACAGAAGATCTACACAATCAGCACAGTTTCAAGGTGGACGCCCAAGATTAGTGACCAAATGTGAAATATGGTCACAATCTCCCCTTCTGCTCCTGAGGTATGGTGTTGAATAATGGGTATAAAAGTGTTTTTGCACAACATTATGATGTCGCAGTGAAGATGACATTTGAACTTTTTGATATAACTCTTATTTGCTTAGTGATTCAAGTAGTTAAATTACTTTGTGTGATTAACCACTGAAACTACAAATGTTTTGGGGCCATAAAAGTGAAGCAATGATTTTTGTTTCATCATTGCTTCACTACAGTATGTGAATCCATGGCCATACTTGGGCGAAAACCTGACCTTAGCAAAACTTACATGTTTTTAGAATGTAAATACACTTTTTTTTACAAAGACATCAAACAAAAGTCTGCCCACTTTGTCAATTTGAGCTTCTGCTTTTCCTAAGTAGCTTTAGTTAGCCAAACTAGATCTCCTCCTTTTGGTTGCTATGCTGTAGGTCAACTTCTTCCAGTGTGAAGTAATAGGTAGCTTTGAAAGTAGCTTCCCGGATATACAAACATATGGTTAGACAGACGGATGGAAAACCTGAAAACATAATGTCTCCACCTACATTCTGAGTAATTCTCAGCAGCTCTGGAAAAGAAAAATACTTTAACCATGTGTTGAAATGACACGCAGGGAATAGAGAGGATCACAGAGGCTTGATGACACTGATTGCAAACATGTCTGTAAAAATAAAACCATGCCATCACCACAGAAACAGTTTGAGTTATTACACATTTGTACATCACAGCAGTCAGTTAGGGACCAAATAAAAAGCTAATTATAGGAGAGCCAATAAGTCATTGTGACTGGCGGACAACGAACAATTTGTGGTTAATTTGAGAAATTTCCCGACTGATGGAAACGGTCAGTGTGGTTTTTCTGTGACCATTTTTGATGACTAATTGTTGTGGTCGTGATGTAATTGCTTAATGTCGTACCGTGACACTTCACTTTGTGTGTAGTACAAGTTCAGTACATCGTAAGCTTTGTGTTGAGGTACGGTTGATGTGTTTCCCCAAACAGAAGAGATAGCCATCAACACAGTGATGTAGCACTCGTGTAAAACTGTCAAAAAGCGAGAGCCGAAACCTGTCGGCCGACATACAGAAACTAGAACCTATTATTTATTAACCTTATGTTGATTTTTCCTTATTTCATGTTCTGGTAAATAGTGCACCAGAATGAGACGAAGCAGCTGTTTCCTGATTTGCTTTTGCAACATACTGATTCCACATCTTGAACAGAAATGTGACCGAATTTAAACAGAACAACAAGTTATGGAAATTTAGAGTGCATGGTCTTTTCAGCCATTGTAATGGACACACTGCATGCTCCCTTAATTAGAGCATCGTTTGAAATGAAGTGGAACTGTTACACGTAGAATTAAGATCTAGTTTTAACCCCTGTAATCTTTTTATAAACAGATTCTACAATAATTCAGTCTTGTTGGTGAGCTCGAGAACTCGACGTGTATCCGGCCTTCCCCTTCCACAGCTGCTAGAGCTTTTCCTCAGCCTAACATGAGCATAGCATGAGGATGAATTCACGGTGAAGCTCGTTTTTTATTGCAAGTCCAGTCAATGCAGCAGCAGAACCAGAGAAAAAGAAAAGCAATAAAATAGTTTAATACTTAAAATAAAACAAACAGGGCAATTAAAAATGCTAAGGTGTGTGTGGTTATGTAAATCTAAGGTCTTGACAGTTTGCACACGGTAAACACACTGTGGGCACTGAATTAGCATGACACACAGATGTTAAGACCAGTTTCTATTTTTCACCCAATTACGGAGTCCCTGGATTAAAGGACCAGTCGACCCAAAACTGAAAATTCAGTCAGTATCAACTCACCCCCACGCTGATGTTAAGTTGGACGCTTCGCAGCAAAACACTGCAGTATTCTCCTGAACAGCCGAAGAAGCTGTGGACGCGTTTTAAAACGTAAAATAAACAACCGAGAAACATCCAAGTCTCTGGGAGCCACGAAACGCCAAATTGATTTGAAAAGATTGATTTGTAGCCACTAAGCTTGTAGCATTAGCACGGACCCCTACAGTGGAGATTTTGCTTCCTGTAGTAAAACCTAAACTGGTGCCCAGCTCTACTCAAAACTGCGTGTTTGGCCCAAGTTACTCCCAATCTTTACGCAAATTACATTTACAGAGTTCCATCACGGACTGTTCCGCACAGTGTAGTGTTTATCTGGAAAAACACAGTATGTGCGGCATACTGGAAAATATGAGTGATGTTAAATAACCATTTTGTGTTCCAAAACCCTTCAACAGCTCTAAGATGTTTAATCACACTCTCATTTGACAAGATTACACAGGGTGAATACATGAATATATTCACTCTGTGGCTTATGCCTCTTAATACTCACGAGAATGCAAAAATACAAAGTTAATATTGACCTTCTGTAACTGCAGTGTGACTACAGACCGAACGACACACACTGATGGAATAATCAACATTGTGTTCGTGTCGTCCACAAATATTAAACTTATCAGGGGAACTGTGCTTTCCAGTTCACACCTGTTCACTTTCCCTGTGACTCTCTCTCTCTCTCTCTCTCTCTCACACACACACACACACACAGACACACACACACACACACACACACGGAAAAAGCCTCTTGGATTAGCTGGAAAAAAAATGCATCGTCACAAAGCTGAAAACAGGGCTGGTTCTCTCTGTGGTTCTCACAGGACAGAGACACTACAAACATATGATGATCTTTGAAAATATGATGCATCCCTGTAGATTGAACTGGCCAGTTGCCAGTTCATCACATGGTTTACTTATTATATTTTTACTCAAGTAAGGCTTTGAACGCAGGATTTTTCAAAGTAAGGATCTGAATAGTTCCTCCTCCACAACAGAGTCATGAAGGGTGTATTTTACTGTATAAAACTACATTACTTATCTCAATAAGATTTTCCTAATCTAAAAAACGGTTTTGAGAATGATTTGCTTTGTTAAAAGATGCGATTCATCTGCTCCTCAGAAGGAACTTCAGCTGGTCGGAGGATCAAAACACAAACGAAATGGGAAATTTATTCTTTAAAATAAAACCGAGACTCTTAAAGGTGGAGAAACAGCCAAGCAAGACTGAAAAAAACAACCAGAACCATTTCCGTGTAAGGCCAAACCTTCAACCTGTTAATCTTGTCTGGTATGAAAATTAATATTTCGGGGGGAGGGGCTCAGTGACAAGGGCACATTCATCAGGATTAATCCAACACTGTAACAAGGAGAGCAGATGTGAGCAGATTCAACAGCAGGGACTGAAGAAGTGGTTTTAATTGTCATTTTTTCTGCCAATCCCATATGAAACAAATTCATGAAAAAAATGCACTACTTTGGCTGTGATGCAGCATCCTCTCTCTGTCTGAAGGTCTCATTCCCACCCACACCACTATTTAATTGGTACAAAATAAATGTAGCGGAGTAAAAAGTACAATATTTGCCTACAAAATGTAAGCTAGTGGAAGTATGAAGTAGCAGAAAATCAAAATACTCCAGTAAAGCACCCCAAAATTTGCAAAATTGCACTTCGTTATAATCCATCACTGGTTATTCTAAATTTTGACGCAAAGATTTTCATTTTTACTGCAAATAGTTCCAAATATTAGTACATTTGAATTAATTAATGCTGAAATTCAGAGCATCTGCAGGCCTCAAACATGGATTATATCTATTTAACTCAATCAGTCTGTACTCTGCGTGTCTGTGTGTTCTGCAGTTTCAGAATGTCCACATCTAGTCTGTGTGTGTGTCACTCAGTTACACAGAAGTTTTATATCCTTCCTGAAAATATAATTGCCTTTTGTTCATATCGTTTAGTTGCCTCCGCCCAGGAGGTTGGGTTTTCACCCGTGTCCGTGTTGGTTGGTTTGTTTGTCACCAGGATTTCGCAAAAACTACTGAATGGATTTCCACGAAACTTGGTGGAAGGATGGGGAATGGGCCAAGGAAGAACCATAAATATTTGCCTTGATGATCACCGACTGAGGGTAGTTTTAAGAACACTTTTATTTGCCTGGATACCAACCAATTCTAACTGTATTTTAAAACTTATTGGATTGGATTTGAGACTTTATCACCATGTGGGCGACATGGTATACATGACACGATATCTTAAGGTGGTGTTGTCAACAGGTAAATCCTGACCAACAAAAAACAAACATGTACTCAATCGACTGACTATGACGCAAACTCTCATAAACTTCATGTGATGGAGGATTCCTTCACCCAACATCCTCATAGTATCGAATTCAAAGGAAGGAAAGAGTCAACACTTTGTTGTGAGGAAATGACCTTCTGGATCCAGTTAACACAGTTTATCACATGTGGAAAATGACTCTAAGCTCAGTAATAGTGACTTTACACTGATGCATCAGGCTGATAATTTATAGACTTTATTAAATATCTCAGCCATGCCACTTGCTTCTAATACAATAAAAAAGGTCAAACTGGCAAAAACAAAGCTCATTGTGGAAGAAAATCTCTGGATTTGTTAACCCAGATAACAAAGCTGGTTTTGGAGGCAAAAACACTGAAACATTGTTGTTTTGGCGTTAGAAAATGTTCAGTTATTTATCCTAAATCTTATTCTTAATCCAATATTATGCACCGATAAGAGACGAATTCTTGGAAGTGTGAAAGATGGTGAAATTAACCTCACCGTAAGCTAATGTTAATGAATACCTTGTGTTGACTCAAGAGAAAAGTTTGTGTGTTGAGAGGACACCACAGAGTTGTGATGCACGAGTGGATACAGTCTCAGCACAAAATAAGTAGTCTGTGAATAAACAAAACCACAACATAAGGGTGCACATTTCCATGTATGCTGCCAACTTCGAAGAAGCTGCTGTGTTTGTTCAAGTTGTTTGGCGTCTTTCTGCCAGCATCCTGGAGGGAAGTGACACACGTGACAACACGTCTGAACCATTGACATAAATAAAGATGGAGAACGTCTTCATCTTGCGCATCTCGAGTACCCGCCCACCCAATCGCGAGCAGGGTTCAGCTGTCAGTCATGATGTTTCACCAGGTTTTGATAGCATTAAATAACTAATTAAAACCAAACATGTCAGAAAAAGGAACACCTGAACAAACACCAGCGTGATAAAAACCACCTAAAGTAACAGAAACCTTTGAGTTTTTAGTTTGGCCCATGTCCTACCTGATATTATTGAGGGGGAGGAGTTTGTGACCTATACAGCAGCCGACCACCAGGGGGCGATCAAGATGTTTTGGCTTCACTTTTGAGGAGCTCTCATGTCGTCCATCTTTATATACAGTCAATGGTCTGAACGTTGCTGACGGAGAGCACCTCTTTTATTAAAACAATGTATCACAACTCCTATACTTCTTACACACGGGTCAGTGTTTAATCAAGGTGTTCAACGTTCTTTTAAATGGTGGTTCAATTTAAAGCTTTGGTACTTTTTAGAATCCGTTGTTTGAATCAAACAGTTTCAGTTGGACCTTAATAACTGGACTGTGGTTCTTATTGGTTCCAGTCACTTAAGAACCACTCAAATCTGCCCAATCAGGCCAATTCTCAACTGAACTGAAAACCTGAAAAATGCAAATGTTTCCACAGTAGACACAGTGTTGAGTATGGTAATGGGAGGCTTTTACTAAAGTCAACTGAGGACCAGCTGTTCAACCTTCCATCTGTATCCAGACTAGTCTCCGTCCCAGATGAGGTCGATGACGAGTTTAACAGTCAGGACTCCTGAGGTGCAGTCATTTGTTTTGTGCACCGGTGCTTATTGTCTCGGAGCTGGATGTGATTTTCCTCAGCCTCGCCTGCTGCCTCCCGTCTGTCAGGAGGTTTGTGATCCACTGACAGGTGGACCTGGCACAATGAGCTGGGTGAGTTTGGAGCTGTGGACTTCTGGGATGATTGTATTGACCGCCGAGCTGAGGTCCACAAACAAGATCCTTGTGTGGGTCCCTGGGGAGTGCAGTTGTTTCAGGGTGAAGTACAGCCCCATGTTAATGCATCATCCACTGCAGGGAGCCCAGCTTGTGGCCTGTAATGTCCTTCAGGTGGGTTAATACCAGGCTTAAAAGATTTCATGACCACAAACACCAGGATGATGTGCCTGTAGTCCTTAGATAGAGGATTTCTTTGGTATTGGGATGACTGTAGGGGAAAACGGGGGACCAGCCGAATAGCAGAGACCTTCAGACAGGACGGTGACGCGCCATCAGGTGCTTTTCTGGTCGTCTTCAAGTCTGAAAGAATTGACAAACATCCTGCTCACAGACCCTGGTGGGGGTCAGAGTTGGAGCGGGTGAGGGGTTATTGAACCTGCAGTAAAACACCTTTAAATCACAGATGGTGTGGGGGGATGGTTTGGTGTAATTGGTGAGGTCCTGCAGTCCTTGATACAGTGTTATTTTTATACTGGACCAAAGAGGTGCATTGGCTGACTGGCATTTCCATCCCTAGAATCTTGCCTTAGCTAAAAAATATGGTGTAAACCATAATCATGTAAAGATATGGATAAAACAAAAACAAAAAAAGATCAACAAAAAAGTGTGTTGGAGCGTACTATAAATGATGGGAACTGAAATATAGGCAATAAATCAAAAAGGCAATTCATCTCCAATCTGAATATTTATGTTCAACAATGTCAGTGTCCCTCGTTTTGTTGATCTGCATCTGGCTTGAAGGAGTTTTAACTTCAACATACTAAAATCAGCTGCCAAAACACGATTCAAAGCAAAACTCACATTTTTATATAAACCAGGATCAGGACCAACTTTCAGGGTTGTAACACAGCAGCAAAACTCAAAGCAACTGCTACACAAAGCATCATGTGATAAAGTTTAAAAACAGAACGCAGAATATACTCTTCATATATGATCACTTTCAATAACATCTTTATTGAATGCGTGTCTCGGTTTTAAACATATTTACAGATACTTTAATTGTCTTTTTTTTTTTTTAGTTCAGCAAAAATACAAATACAGAACACTCAATTTTCAAAATCAACGCCGCTCCCAGCGACTTAATGGTCACCCAGGTTTCACCTGGGCTTCCGCCCTATCAGAAACAGGCGGTGATAATGTCAGCGGCTGGGGGATAGAGGCCGAGAGCCAAGAGTGCCACCAGAGTTTAGAAAGACAGAGGTGGAGATGATATTGGATGGATGATGGAGAGAAATGGATGAAGGGAATGACGTGTGTTGACGGGGGACAGGGCAGAGAAATATCATGTATGTACACTGAGCAATGCTGTAGAAGAGTGTTGAGAGGTTTAAACCAAAAACTGAGGATATTCATTTATTTAAAAAACTCAACATTGACAGGAATCTTGTTTGGAATGTTTGGTCAAACAAATTATATTAGGATGTTTTTTCATCAGGAACTATGTATTTCTGGGGACAGGTGACAACATAAGTATTAGGCCGATATTATTTAATTTTTTTATTTCTTATTTTATTCTGTATTTATGTCATCCAATCCCATGAAAACAACAAAACCAATAACGTGTCTTATATTTTCTGACGTCTCTCACGAGAGTCAAGAAATATTTTAAAACAGCTCACAAATATACAGTTTCACTTTTTAAAGTAATTTCCAAATGTAACTCAAACAGGGGTAAATATTACACACGAGGACTATTTTTAGATGCGGAGCCACATTTGGTGCTCGAGTATTTATAGGAGCAGGACGACGTGTGAGTCAAAATAAACTCCAGCGTGTTGTGTGTTTATGGTAATGAAGGAACACGTCACCCAGTGCAAATGATGTTTTTAAGAGCTTTTGTTCCACCTATTCTAACAATGGATACTTTGAATACACACACACACTTGTATTTAGGATTAGTTGGCCTTTTAATGGGATCTGTTGACATAAGAAAGAATATTTTCATTCTGTCACGTTTTCAGGCAACACTGTCAACGGCTAAAGCTGGAAAGTTCTCTATCACGCCTATTTCCATTTCTTCACTCAGTGACGTTAATCATCATCATCAGATGAGCAGATGACCTCCTGCCTAAGTGGATATGAGGGGATATAGTAAACTAGTCAGCATACTGATAGAGAACTTTTAGTCATGTGGCAAGCACATGACTAAAAGACTTTTTTGATGCTCTGAGTAGTTGTCTTTTGCCGTTGTAGCCTGGTGTCAAGTCCACGGTCAACTTGGTTTTTACTCCATCACAGCATTCAATTTGCAAGTCAGAGGACAGACTATGTTTGTGCAAACAGAAAAAAATAAGAGTCTATTAACATTATGATGTACCACAAAACACAAAGCAAAGAGCGTCACATCTGACAACACGGCTTGGACGAGCGAATCAGAAACGACCACACTTCGGCTTCTTCTCTTCAGCTTGAACGCCTGCATTAAAATCATCTTTAGTAGCGATTCCCTGCTCACCTCGGAAACATTGGTGATTCGTATCGCACAAACTGGTATCCAACAGCCTTATTAATGAGCTAACGGAAAATGTCAGAACATGCGAAACACATTTAATCTCTCTCTCTCTCTCTCACACACACACAGACACACACAGACACACACACACACACACACACACACTACAACAACAGGAAAACTGTTTGGTTTCATTAACGTATTAACGCACGTTTTGTATTGCTGCTGGTTAACATTTCTTGCCGTGCAGCTACATCGATGACGCATTTCAATGTGTCATCAATGTATGAATCTGTCTGATGCTGCATGAGCAAAATCATATTTTTGGAAAATACATCACTGTTTTAGCTGCAATACATCACCTTTTTATCAGCATCTAAAAATGGTTGTTTCTGAGGCTGCTGTCATATTTTAAAATTAAAGATTTTCTAATTTCTTCTCATTTTTTACAGAAATAGAAGCCTGACTCCTGAATAAAACACGTGCAGGATATTTCCATATTCGAGGGGCTGAACTTATGTTAAATGAATGTGTTGAGTTGATAAGTTTTATGTTTGAAGAGGGTTTTGGACTGTCACCAGGGAAGACTGATAGAGTTGTTTTGGTTGTTTGCTAACACATGTGTTTTCATCCATTAGTGTTGTTTTTCTTTTTCTTCTTTAGGGAGAGTTATGTTGGGATAACTGGAGGCAGGACCATGCCTGTAAGTGAGCAGACAGTGTGGTGTGTGGTGGCTCTGGCTTCTCTTAACAAGCCCAAGCTCTTAAAATAAATAAGTTGCACCATGCGGAGCAAGTAAAATATTCTACAGAGAAGAAAAAAATTGTAACGAGTTTGTATAGAAACCAGCCAAGTGTCCTTGATTTGTTTTATTTCAGAATTTCTGACTTTCTCCAGACCTCAATTTCTTCACAGATATAAATATTTTGATGTTTGTTTGATGATATGATGAAGATGAACAGGGTCAAATCAATGTACAACAGCTGGTCAACATTCTTCACTAAACATGAACACAAAGAGATCGGGTTCTCATCTTTATACTGTAAATCGAACAGGGGAATGTAGCAAATATATCTACAGTTCAAAACAATATTTCCACATTTTTGTCCAAAATAGTTTTGCGAATTCCGAAGCAAAGGAAATTTCTATGAGATCATCCAAAAGTTGGACGCTATGAAATTAAGTTTCAGACTTTTTTCGGAGCCACGTGGGAACCCTGTGACAAAAAGCCTCAGAGGTTTTAGACTTTTTTTTTTTATTGTGGACAAAAGAGGTAGAGGTAAAAATGGCGGAGAGAGGAAAAGAATAAAACTATAGACAAAAGCAGGAAATAAGAGAGGAATTGTGGGGGGGGGGGGGAAATGTGGTAAAGAAAAATGATGGAAAATTTTAACACCACGGTGCGTTCATGCAACTGACAGATAAATGTTCCAGCTGATGATATGGGTTTGGACAGAGAAAATGTGGCATGGGCGCTCAGCAGCACAGTCTTCATTTATTCAGCTCTGTCAATGCTACACCTCTACTCTCCTCTCCTTCATAATCTTCCCATACAAAGTGCACAAATAAACGATTTACGGCAGAGCTTATCTGAACCGCCACACACACACACACACACACACACACACACACACACACACAAACATACTCTCATACATAGTGTGGTTGGGTTCTAGCCTCATCTCACAAAATAGACCTGAAAATGATTTGGAGTGATTTATGAAATGGTGGGGAACAAGACAACAGAGGAGATGAGAGGAGGGTGAGAGACTATGCGATGGTGCGATCAGAAAAAGGTGGAGGAGCGATAAAAAAGCAGCATCTAAACAAGTAGCAGCAGAATGTTTGGAGGAAAATGTCGAGGACCGGTGACGTCTCACTAACTGGAAGAGAAACTGGAAAGTTGTCGAGTTGAGGAGTAGTAAAGATGGGGAGGCCCGATGCTGTCCCTGTGTCGTTACTGTTCCACATGAAAAAGGAGGTTTAGAAGGGACAACCCGACCTCTCATTGATGATGTGATGAGCGGTCGGTAACAGTTCCACGTTAAGGTTCATCTGATGAAGATTAAACAGGAAGTAGAATGGGTAGGGGTCGGGTCACGGGGAAGCGGAGGGCTCTGATTCAACCCTGTGACCCCATTAACGATTTGTCAAAAAAAACAAAAACACCTCATCAACAGACCCAGTAAAGTCTTTGCGTCTGTCTGCCTTCCATCAGTGCAGTGTCAAACTGACTGTGATCCTTCACAAAAACCCCGTACGCACTCTCAGTGCCTCTGCATGAGTCTGCATGGGAGTAGAGTTTGGTCAAATTTCAAATAAACATTAAAAATAATAACAAAAAAACTAAATCAGCCTCCGGTTTTGGAGCTCGGTCCTTCAGAGAAAAAGAGTCGATTCAAGCCAGTCGTGTGGCTGAGCAGCGAACCCACCGTGTTTTCTGATTTAAGCAGAGAAGACAGATAGATCGACAGAGAGAGTCAAAGAGTAAAACGCAGAAGAAGAGCAGGAGACTCAACAACCAGGTCGTCCCCGTGCTGGAGGCTCTCTCTCCAGTCTCCTCTGGTTGATGTCTGCAGTCCAAAAACAGTTGAGTCCGTAGAGCTGAATCCAAGTTTGTCCAGTGTTGGTGAGTGGGTTTTTTTTGGGGGGGCAGGCAGGTGGCGCCCCCTGGTGCTGCTGTGGAGGAGGAGGTGCCTGTCTGTCTACCGCTGAGCCGACTCACTGCCCGGCAGGGTGATGTTGCCCAGGTGGAGGACAGGAAGTGGGTGAGCCTCCGTGTTGAAGACCCAACTCTCCAAAGGCATCAGGTCGTCGCTGGAGAACAACAGGTACAGATACCTGAGGGGGGTGGGCGGCGGGAGGGGGAGATTCACAGGGGGAGGAAAAGGGAGTAAGGGTAACAGAGATTGGGTAAAAGAGGTGAAGAAGAAGAAAGAAGTGAATGACATCACTGCCACCTCAAGTAATTTCAGCAGATTTGTTAGGAAGTAAAGCAGAGTGTCAGCACAGAGGTAGAGGAAAATCCTGAATTTGTATCTAAACAGGGATCAACAAGGAATTCCATCATCTGTTTTTTATTCATTTTTTATTCAACTAAACTAAATTTGTTCAACTTAAATTTTTCATTAGGGGTGTCATGATATACTGATATTGGCAATAATCGTGATATTAAAAAAAATGAAACACTGATATGATAATAATACACATATGATAATATTGTGGAAATAATTTGGCGCAGATGTTAGGCCTTATTGATCTTTTATCAGTTCATCTGCAGCTGGTTGCCTTTTTATGACGCTTCAAGTGTAATTGTTCTTTTTGAACAGACTCTCTCCGACTCCCTACGCTCATATTTTGAGTGTAATCTATTTGCCAAAAAAACAGACAAAATACAAAAAGAACCAAGTTAAAGACGAATCTGGCTGATAGCATTTTTTTTTCCCTTCAAATTTTCTATAGATGACACGATAATTTTGTTACTGTGAATTTATATAAACAAGAAGTGAAAATCTGACATCGTGAGTCTTTTGAATCTTTATTTCCTGGTTCAGATTCTGGATTTGAAACCAGTTTGGTTGAAGCTCAATATCAGCAAAACCAATGAGCTTCAAATGTTGCTGCAAAGAAGCTCCAAATTCTAAAACATTGAATGCCTCACGCACAGATCTTCAATCTGACAGCATTTATACAATCTAATGTCCTCTTCTGTTCCTCAACTATGGTGTGGAATAAAGGCCAGAAAAGTGTTTTTGCAGAATATTATGATGTCACAGTGAAGTTGACCTTTTGGATATAAAATGCCATGAATTCACCTTCATTATCCTGTTAGACATCTGTTTGAAATTCTGTCATAATTATTGTATGAATTCTTGAGTTAAGACTCTAAAAACTTTTTTAAAAAGGTCACGGTGACCTTGACGTTTGACCGCTAAAATCTAATCAGTTCATCCTCGGGTCCAAGTGGACATTTGTGACAAATTTGAAGAAATTCCCTCAATGTGTCCCCTGAGATATCGTGTTCACAAGAATGGGACAGACATATTTACGGACGTACGGTCGGACAACCCGAGAACATAATGCCTCTGTCCACGACTGTTTATGGTTGTGGGAGCCCTGTTTCCTTTACACTGTTTGTCCTGTTCGTGTGTTTCCATAGCGACCTACATCACAGTCCGTTGTTGTTTAAGAAAAGTTGTTATTTGCATGTTTTTGCTGTAAATGCTTTGTAACATCAAATGAATTCAACATATACTGTAAATATGGAAGATATGTCTTTCTTAATGGTTTTTATCCTTTAACATCTTTACCAGCTAAAATAATATTAGAGAGAAAAATTGATGCATTTTTGTGTCCAGGATTTATTGCTTTCTATTTAAGCTTAATGGCTTTGTAATTCTTTCTCAAATCTAAGATTAAAATAAATCCAACAAACACACAAACTGCTGTGATTAGATTTCACAAGTCCAACGATCAAAACAAGAAAAATCTGCGAGCCTGAAAAGTTGTGACAGAGGAAATGTGTACAAATTATTGAATATTATATGAACTAGGGCTGTCACTAAATCTGATTTTCACTACACAATAATCGTGGCCAACAGAATGTACAAAATCAATCAAATTTGAAAAAATAAATGCTATTAGTCAAATTCATCTTCATTTGTTACATGTTTTGTCTCTTCTAGGGAAATAGGGAATGAATGGATAGTAAAAAAGCAACCAGATTAACTGATTAACAAAAGATCCACATCATGATCACAATATCGATTTCATTTTTTTAATATCATGGTTATCGTCAATGTTGATCTATCGTGACATCCCTAATGTTAATCTAAAAATGCTCCATGCCTGAAATCTGGCAGGGTGCTCGAGAACTTTCATCCCTGCAAGACTCACTCGCCTTCCACACCGCAGATCAAAGGAAGTTTGGATGCTACATCTTTGTGCAGGTCACTGCGACCGGCAGCCAATCAGCAGCCTGTTTGACACAGACTTGCTGCACTGCTTCGATGTGATTGGCTCGCAGCCAGCATGGACAAAGACTGAGAACAGATACGCACCAAAGGCTGTATAACACCGAGGCATTCGAATGTCACCGTCTCAGAAAGTTAGCAGCGGTGCGGCTGGTGACCTTTAACGACTTTTACACCAAAGACCAATTTTACTGGTATTTGATGCTTTGTGAGTATTAATTCCAGACACATTGAAGTTAAAAATAGAGGTCTGATGAGCAGCTTCCTGCTAACACAGTCCAGTTTGCTCTGTTTTATGATTATGTTTGACCTGTCACACAGTTGACAGCAACAACAGTTACACTGAATTATAATGGGTCAGTTATCATGTACAGTAACGCCAGAGCGGCCAGCAGGGGGAATCAGAGAGCCACAATAGGCTTCATTTAACCCTCTGGGTCAGAGTCTACATTCAGAGCCTCTTCCCTCCTCATCCATCAGTGATGATGATGATGAAGAACCATGATGTCAGAGCTGCCCTTTACATTAACCAGCCTTTAAAATACTTTGTGGTAAGAAATAAGATGCCAGTTTGATAACTTTCATTATCATCCCTAGAAGAGTAGACAGAAAGTACAGAAAATAAGGGATTCAGGTGACTGGCTCTATAATCACCACAATGAAAATGTAAAAAAAAATGAACTAAAGGTGGAGATAAAAGAGCCAGTAGTGTAGTCATAAAGCTTATTTTAACGTTTCAAAGGCCTCGAAGTTAAATTATTTAAAAAGTTTTCACAGTCTGTGATTCTGCCACAGTAAAAATTACAGGAAGTGCGGAACAGTCGAACTGTTAGAGATGAAGAGCTGCTGGTGACAGGCTGCACACCTTCAGCTCCTCAGCAACATCGCCAACTGCTTTCACTGTTGAAATCAGATCACAGTTGCTCGTGTTATTGTGGAAAAAGGGGCAGCTGTCGAAACACCTTCTTTGCTAAAACAAATATCTGCTCGTGAGTTGTATCTCCGACAAAGTAGCAGCTCAACGAGTGTTTGGCGTGGGATTAAACTGCAACTGCTGCGAACACCAGGAACCAGGACTGAAATGTTCAGCATTTAAGTTTGAGGAGATTTTTGTATGAGGTTTACTCTTTTAAGTTTAAAGTCATTTTACTGTCTATTATTTGCTTTAAAAAAAAAAGGATGCCGGTAGATATGCTGCAGCTTTTATGTTTGCTAAAGATTTTTTGGCGCATTTATTCTAAAAAAGTTCTACAAAATATGAGCAGGTAACTGTTGCAATCACTTTTCAATCATCCACTCAACAAACTGTGATTAATTAATCAATAAATACACTAATGATTCATAGATTAAGTCAGTTAATCAACCAAATAGTGTCTTACTTGAGCGTCTCGGCCAGGAAGAAGCTCTGTTGCACGTCGTCGTAGGTCGGGTTGGAGGAGTAGACGTCCTTCACCCCTGAGAAACCTCCGCTCACCCGGCAGTACTTATCAATGGCCTGGAGGAGACAGGAAGGGAGGGGAGGAAGGAAGGAAGGAAGAGAGGAAGGAAGGGAAGGAAGAGAGCGCAGGAGAGAGTAAAAGGAAAGGGAGAATGGAAGAGGAATATAAGGTTAAAGAATGATAAAGGGACCACAAACACAAAGAGAAACAAAAGGAAAAGGGCAAAGACAAAAAGGTGGGGGTAATGGAAAGCACAATTTTAACAAGCTTTCAAAAGCATGCTCTAATTCATTTCTTTGCTTATGACAGATTAGACCTTAAGAGTCCTGGTGAGATAGACAGGAAACAGCAGCTGTAGAAAATTGGAGGAAAAGGAGATTACCACAAACGCATCGCCCTGCTTCCCCCTGCATTTACATTTTATTCTCTAACATTTTCTTTTCCTCCCTCGTCAAGCAGAAGCAGCTTAATGAGGGAACGCGCTCGTTTGTTTCATGTTATGCTGCAGATGAGGGAGCTGTTTATCTGTTCTCGTTTCTTTTTACTAGCCATCTGTGATTAAGAAAATGACAGCTTTTGCACATTTATTCTGTGCATGTGTGGATTTTAGGCTACATTCAGGGCGAGGTTGGATTTAATTTTTGTCAGATATGGTTTAAGTCATTTAAAAAGAAAGTGTCCCGGCTTTTGAGGACGATTTAAAGCCTTTTTCATAGGTTGTAATCTAAACCCCCTCTCCATCCATTCACCTTGGGTTTCTAGGGTTTTATCTCAGATCCTCCAAACAAAATGTCTCAACAACAACAAAAACAACAAACAGGGAGAACAGCCAGCCAGATAACAGCAGAGCCTGGACCAGTTAAATGGCTCAATTTCTGCATTTTCTTCACTGCAACTCACAAAAACTTCCAACATAAACAAATAGCAGAACAACATTAAGTTGAGACGAAAGGCTCTTTTTGCCCACAGAGCGCGCGCGTGCACACACACACACACACGCACACACACCTCATTAAAAATGCAGCGATCGTCCAGCTGGTGATACTGACAGTACGCTATTACCTGTGTGCTCTATTGATTTACAATGAGGACTTGTTACAGTGAAATTGGTGCCTTCATAAAAATTCTGGCTGCATTACACTCCTGCTTACACCTTATCGACTTTCACTATTAACGCATGGAATTGAAAGCATTATCTCTGTCCTTGTCTTTCAGCGTCTCTCACACTCACACACACACACACACACACGTCTTCTCCCCACATCCTGTCCTCGAGTGACCATTTTGCTGTCAGCAGATTTCCGTCGCGAGGAGTTTGGACCATAATTCCTCTTATTAATGGGCTGCTGTGCCCAACGTGCGTTTGCCCTTCTAGATCCAAGCTACAGTGTGCCGCAATAGCTTGAGCAACACACACACAGTGCGTGTGTGTGCGAGCATGTGTGAGAGAGTAAGAAAGAGGAGCTGAGCTTTGAGGCTACATACAGGAAGATCACAGGTGTTTGAGAGAAGTGTGTGTATGTGTGTATGTGGGGCGCCCAATAGAAATAGAGAACAGGAGGTTGAGCTTTGTGTGAACATGGAGAGAGCCTCAGGTGCTATGTGAGAAAGTTACTGTATACAGTGCGAGTAAGAAAAAAGATGAAAGGTAATAAAACGATGCTGAAAGAAACTAGAATTACCGCCTCACAGTTGTATGCCTCCTCACACCTGTCAAGGTGCAGTTTACTTCCATGTCAGTCCAGACTCGCATATGTGGTGGCCGATAGAGAGCTGGTGCGCCGATCGTACTTATCGCTGCCTGAAATAGGGTAAAATTTAGGAACAGCTGTCACGACGCACCGCAGCTTAGCTCTCTGTTCTGCACACACAGTCCTGGTACAGCTTCAAAGCTGTCTAAAACAATATAATATACACCGATCAGCCACAGCATTAAAACCACTGACAGATGAAGTGAATGACATTGATCGTGGCTGCAGTACAATGTTCTAGTGGGAAAATCTGGGTCCTGGTATTCATGTGGGTGTTCTTTGACCAATAAAACCCTCCCAAACACTGTTTCAGACAAAGTAAACCCCCTCATGCCAACAGCACTCCATGGATCTGCATGCTGAGGCCAGGTGGACGCCTTAAGCTCTTTGTCACGTTCTTCGGGCTGTTCCTGAGCGGTTTTTGTGGTGTGGCGGCACACATTGTCCTGCTGGGGGACCAATGTCATCGGGGTGTGCCGGTGCAAGGGGGGGATGGGTGTGTGTGCTTGATCTGCAAGGGTGTTTGGGCGGATGGTTTGTGTCAATTGGCATCCACAGGAATGCCAGGATCCAGGGTTTCCCAGCAGAACATTGTACTGTATGTTATTATCAATGTTATTCATTTAAACTGTCAGTGGTTTTAATTTTGTGGCTGATCGGTGTATATTTAATGTTTTGCTCATCAACTTGATTTATTCTGTAAATATATGCTCATTATGAATTTGACGCGAGCAACACGTTTCAAACAAGTTGGGACAGGGGCAACAAAAGACTGGGAAAGTTGTGGAACGCTCCAAAAACACCTGTTTGGAACATTCCACAGGTAAACGGGTTCATTGGTAACAGGTGAGAGTATCATGATTGGGTATAAAAGGGGAATCCTAGATATTACTACATGGGCTCAGGAACACCTCGTAAATCCGTTGTTGGTAAACACAGTTTGTCTGCAAATTTCTTTCTGTTTTCCAACTTTTTTGGAATCGGGGGTTATAAATATATGTGCGATATTAAATAATGCGAGAGGCAGGAATGAGCCCTTCGCCACCAGCTCTCTTTAGTGTCATTCAAACTTGGTACAATCACACATCATTTAAACACTTGCCAATGTATTTGTTTGGCACATGAGGGTGTATGGACTTACTCCCACTCCAAAAAACAAAGAGAAGTAGTTCACTGCTTAAAAATGTAGCCAAAAGGTGACAAGGAGATTGGCAGGAGAAAGAGAAAAAGGAGAGTATGAAAAGAGTCAGAGAGGGCGGGGGGGGTGGTAAATGATGAGCAGCCCGGCTGAGAAGACACATCGACTGCCGAATAGAAGACGAACTCTTTAATCCTCTGTCAGAGGGATTGGAGCAGGGGAGTGAAAAGTGGAGAGGGCTTTCTGTTTAACTTTTATAACGCTTTTCATATCAAAACACAAAAGGAGGAATAAATAGCTTATAGCACCTGAAAGGCTCGTTGAAATTTTCATCTAGATACATGGTTTCAACACATGGAAAGACACATATCAGAAGTGTTTATCTACATTGTGTGTGATTATTACAGTAAGAAATCTATAATGTGCTGTATGTACTATCAAACGGGAGATACAGTACCACTTGAAACCCCTTAATTTTGTTGCCACAGGCATGTAAACAGCTCTTTTATTTCGCTTTCACGTGCTTTTAGCAGAGACAGTGTGATCGTCTCAAAATTAAACTCACCGAGAGACTCAAAAGCCGATATTAAATCACAATTTCAACTGCAACAAAACCAACCTGATTCAAAGCTTTTCTCTTTCCCACAGACACAAAGCAGATAATTTAATAAACATTCAGGAGGCTGGCGCTCACTGATCGACACCCAAATCAAATAAAGAGATCTCGTTTCATAGCTCAATAACGCAAAGGAGATTTTTATGGTCTTTATCTACAGCTAGAGGGACGGTTTGCAGAGTGTGATCCTGCCGTTCATCTATGATCGCATGACTGTGCTTTTAATACATCAGCTCATCAACTGAATGAAAGTGCCCCCAAGATCAGTGCCAAACTCACCCGAAAGCGTGCTACGCCATTCATCTATTCATCACAAATATACTCTCTGAAAAAAAACAGCTCGATACTTTATCTTCCACTTTGGAAAGATGGACACTGCATTAGTACAAACATGCGTTAAAAAATAATTTGAGAAAGGAAGAATGGATCTGAGGAAAGTCTGGGCTTACTCTTCAAATATCCCTTTAACAACAATGTCACACACAACTTTTTTTAAACTGCTAAGCATCATTTCTTCAGATCCTTATTCAAGCTGTCATTTAATGAGGCTGTAATAATTGCTAACACAAGCTGAGTTCCTGTTGATTCCTTGCCATTATTAGATTACATTTCCCATAAACCCTATTGGATTTTGCTAATTGTAACCACTCTCATCCTCTCTGATACTCTCTCTGCAACTGTTCTCAAGCGGAAGACATTAGAGCAATTTATGGACTTAACTTTTCCATCAAGCTTCCTCTGTCTCATGGCTGTCCTCCATAAAAATGCCCGCAACTCTAAGAGCTTTAGTTCCTTTTTGTTTGGGAGAATGAGGCCTTGTATTGGACTTGTTTTGTGCAGACGTCTGTAAAAACTGCTTACAGTCATTCAAATCAAAATAAACATGGGATTTATTTAGAAAGAAGATTTTTACCTGAGCTGCCTCCCAGCCCCATTGCCGATATTTGGGATCGTGGGTGAACCTCCACATGTACCAGTAGGTCTCTATGACCTCCGGTCGCAGGATGTAGTACTTCTCATTCTGCCGCACAGCCACCGCCTCCAGGCCGCTGTCGAACTTAAAGGCCTCCGGGCCGAGCTTCAACACTTGAGGGAAGAGGAGAAAGGTGAAGGTGGAGAATAGGAGAGGAGATATTGATATTACATATATATGACATATTGATCGCCCCCTGGTGGTGGGCTGCAGTATAGGTCATTAACTCCTCCCCCCTCAATAATATCAGGTAGGACATGGGCCAAACTAAAAACTCAAAGTACACCTTAAATAAATTTTTCCCAAAGACGGTTTCTGTCATTTCAGGTAGTTCTTGTTCTCTAGTGTTCATTTCTTTTGATCAGTTTTGTTTTAATTAGTTATTTAATGCTATAAAAACGGGGTGAAACATCATGATTGACAGCTGGACGCTGCTTGCGATTGGGCGCGCTGCCCGGATGCTGCTGCGCAGAATGACTGACCGAACGAGATCACCAACGCAAGATGGCAGCGCTCGTATCCGGGATATTTTGGCTTCACTTTTGTTCAACAGGAGGAGGTGGAGACGCGCCATCCATCTTTATTTATGTCAATGGGTCAGAGCTGATATGAATTAGTGCCTACGTGTGTGTGTGTTTGATAAAGCAATAAAAAGCCTCCGACACCACTGATTTTACAGAGTTTGCATGTTTTATTTTTGCCAATTACGTAAGTGTGATGAGCATGAAGAGTCTAAGTGTGGAAAATTACTGAGGCGCTGAGGCGGTGACATGACTGTCTGAAAGGATTAAAACACACACTCAGTGGTTGCCGTGAATGACTGCTCATTAAGAACTAACAGGCCAACTTTAGACAGCCTGACCGTTGCCATCACACCCCCTGCCACCTAACCAGAAAGTTCCCTCTTTCCCTCCCGCCCTTCCTCTCGTGCACTCTCTCCATCTTCATTTGTTGCCAGGGCAACCTCTTCTCTTTCTCAGACCAACCCATTTGACTACACACACACACACACACACACACAAACACACAGACTTTCAGATACAATTATGATGCAATCACACATTGGTGTTTCTTTGCTGAAAGCTATTGATAATCTCCAGGCATTTTGAAAGCTCTCCTTAAAACGGTGATGACACTTTTACACTGCCAGCAACTGAAAATGTAATACCTGCTACAAAAACAGAACCCATCTGAAAATTAACATTGTTCCCGAAACAGATACAGTGTATTTATGG
Organism: Hollardia meadi; assembly: GCA_037974645.1. Lineage (NCBI taxonomy): Eukaryota > Metazoa > Chordata > Actinopteri > Tetraodontiformes > Triacanthodidae > Hollardia > Hollardia meadi. The sequence continues at coordinate 24,231,195 of JBBPCS010000001.1, read as the reverse complement.
TCCTTTAGGTAATTAACAGTTTTATTGCTCGTTATCCTGTAAGTCACTGCACCTGCTCCTTGGATCGTGTTCAGAGTGCAAAATAAATTAAATAAAAAATCTTGCTTGACACTGAAGCACAAGTTAACTCTGAGCTCGTGGGTGTGCATTTACTGAGTGTGTATCATGTGTCATATTCATTGACAGATAATCTGTTCTGTGATATTATGCCAGTTTTACTTATATATGCGCCCCCTCGGCCTCCTCACCTGTCCTGTCGTAGGACTCGTGGCAGGTGTGAGCGATCTCTGCTCCCAGCTGAAGGTAGTGTCCGGCTTTGTCGTCAGGAGAGCCGTCGGCGCCCAACGCGAACATGCCGCCGGCAAAACAAGCCAGGTGGCCCATCTTCCTCTCCAGGTGTCCATTCTTCCACTCACCGATGAATGTCAGACCGCCGTTGGATTTACGTATCAGGTGGCGCTCGATGGCCTGGAAAAAGGGAGTGTGTGCGTGTGAAAAAGTGAAGTAGAAATGTTTTCAGTGAGAATGTGGACGTTAAGTGTATTTGTACGCAGGTAGCGATTGAAACGGTACGTGAGGGCGAGTGAAATGTAAGGATTTGGGAGAGAATGTGCACATTTGAAAACATAAGGTCAGAAAAGGGGGAATGACACAGCATTTTTGAAAGCAGAAATGTGGGAGGAGGTTATGAATGGAATATTGAGTGCATGAGTGCGTGAATGGGCACCGACATTGAGTGCATGTGTATGAGAGCGGGGAGCGTCAAACAGAGGAAAACAGAACATAGTGGTGTGTGCAGAATTTAAAATCCAGCCACATCCCTCACCCTTTGCTCCGTCACATCTGTTTTGCTCACTCTCTGACACTCTTAATGACTGACAGACAGCTTCATCAGCTACAGAACTCTAACATCTGCTTCCTGCTAAATCCAACTTACTTTGAAAATAAAGGACATCTCTCTCTGTTACAAAGACTGGCACCGAAAACTGTAAGAAGCGAGGAGGATAATGTCCTCACAAGCATTGTTGGTTATTAAAAAAGAATAACTGACAACGATTATATTGTTGGGGCTTTTACTTTGCTTGCCGACAGGTAGCGCAGGTTGGACTGGTATTTCAGATCTAAAACTGGTGGTTTTGTGGCTATGTAAAGATACCAGCTGGGCCTGGACTTATGTCTTTATTCGTTTTTGTCCTTTAATAAATAAACAATTTGTTTTTTAATAATTTATTTTATCAGCAATCGGACAGCAAAAGGCGTGTGCTCTGGTGGAGGTCGGACAGACCGAAAGCTTAACATTAAAGTGCAAAACTGCATAGAACTAAGTGTGCATTCATCATACTTTTAAGCACCTTAGCAAAGTCCTAGCTGGGTGAAACGGTGGTCTGATAACTGATAAAAACTGATAATGATCGGAAAAAATGATGAATACGGGATCCGAAATGGGCCAGGTTGATAAATGGTCTATCCCTCCTTAAGTGACGTTAATTGTTTTCCTATCTCACTAATATGCCGTAAATAGAGACATGCGTGCTTGTGGCATCACTTCTCGAAAGACATTTTAATTCAGGAAGCTGAGTGAAATTATGAGTTTATGAGTGGGGTTTTTTCTCCACACATTGCAAGAATAAATGGCTGCAAATTTTGTCTTTAATGGAGGACATATGTTAACTAACTGTGTGAACAAAGTTTTTTGAAATCTATAAATAGATATTTGTTTGTTTCTTCAGGTTATAAACACTGTGTTAAAATAGTGAGCAGCTGGCATCTGTGGAAACTGCACAACACATGCAGACAAATTTCTGATTGCACGGTACCTCGATGGCATCATCATAGGTCTTGCGGGCTTCTGCATCCGTCTTGTCTGACATGAGCCAAGCCTTCAGCAGGTACTCGTAAAAACTGTCCCCAAGTCCTCCAACTGAGGTGTGATCTGTAGAGAGGGAGGGAAAAGGAAAGAAACAACGGAGCGGACAGAGTGACAGACAAAGAGAAAGAAGGAAAACAGTGAGAGACGGACAAATGCCAAAAGCCAGAACGAATTATTTATTTTTCGACTTTTCTTTACAGTCCCTGGCAGAGCATAACATATGGCATCAAAAGCATCTACCGAGGTCCTGGGTGGGTTTTATTCTCTACACCCACAATATACAGGCAGCACCTTTCCTCTCATTTCCCCTTTTGTTTACTCTTTCCCTGATGTGCTCACATTTCACTGTCCCCAGTCGCTCAGTTGGAAATGTTTACACAGCTTTCATGGCTGTCCTAATTTGCAGGACATCACATAGAGAGGATGGGACGCAGCCAGCAGTCATTCTGATCAGACTAAGAAAATAGCTTCTTTTCTCCTGATGGAGTTTGGACCCCACTTGATCTTTTGGCAATTTCATTAGCCTATAAAATATTATTCACAATATTCGCACAGAACAGACATTTGTGCATTTGAGATTTGCCATAGTATATTATTGCGGCAGTGCAAATACAAGATATTGAAGGTCAATTCTGAACTTTGCTGAGAATTACTAAAATAGGTCTACTTTATAATTTAATATTCTGTTGATTTGGTTTGGTGAATCAATGCAAGTATATACAGGAAGTTTGTAATAGATGGGTGGTGCAATTCCAAAATTTCAACCTTTGGAACTCTTGTGGCATATGACCTCAAAAGTCTAGTTAGGGAACCAATCTCAGATGAGAAGAAATTCACTGAGCGAACCTGGAATATTCCTCATCCTCCGAGTGTAACTATCACTCCAACTCCATAAAATGTGATATCTGAGCAGATTGCCTTGTGTCTCATCGAAAGAGACTCTTTTCTGTATATGATTAACAAGCCCGTAGGTAAATGAAGAGATACACAAAGACGGGGAACAAGAAAGATGAAGGAGCAACAGAAGTGATGAATTATTCATCGTTTGTCCTAGAGAGAGTGCAAACCTCAGAAGCAGCCTTGGAGCCATGAGGGGAGAGTTTTCTGGGGGTGTGCGTTCAGGTCTGACTGTACATGTTGCTGATGCAGTTATTTATGCAGATAAATGAAAAGTGACTGAGCATTGTCTTACTCTGTGCAAAGCTACTTTAAAAAGAGCACATTGAGAGACAGCTTGTCACTGATTGGTACAAAATAAAAAAATAAAATAAAATAACTCTTTGTCCTACCACAATTATGATGGCAACAACAAGTCTGTGGGCACTGGTATTTTGCCGCAATAGATGTTGTACTTTCTACATCTTTTGACATCCAACAACATAAGCAGTTGTAAGGCACACACAATCACACATTCCTTCTCTGGGGCGTTATGTTGAAATGGAACGAAATTAACTGCTATCTCAGTAATTCCCCAGCTCCAAATATGGCACTCACACTATTCTATCCTGCTGGGAAAATAAAACCAGACCTAGATGAATGCTGGTTTATTTTGTATTCATTTAGAGTATTTCTGCTCTGCCAGCCAGGTCACCAACAATCGTCTGGTGGCTCATTTCCATCTCAAATTATCATACTCGGTTGGTGAAGTACTGCAAGTCACATGTGAGTTTTTTGTTTTTTTTAATTTGGTAGCTGAAAGAAAAATACTTTCATATCCTGATTGTAACAGCATTGAAACTTGGTCACCTTGGCTGATAAAGAACATGTGTTTGTGGAGCTTTTATAGGTTTAATCAGTTTCAAAAGTCAGTCTACTTACATACGCGTTCATGCACGGATTGCAGCATTTGTCTACCTTCATTTTCTTTGAGGTAAAGACGCCGAAGGAAACGCCTCTATCAAGATGCTGTAAAAGGGATTTTGACCCATCGTTGAGCCCAATATTAGAGAGGAGATTGAGGATTCAGTCCTGGTAGCGGAACAGTGGACCGGCTCTGTGGTAGAAATTATTTTCTGTTCACCTTAAGGATAATGGCGAGAAGTTCAGAAATCTCAAAGACAACGTAAAACATCTGGTACTCGGCCTAGAAAGGAACCAATTGAGTTGGTTTGGATATCTAAACGAGGTGCCTCTCTGACCCTTCCATGTGGAAGTTTTCCCGGCATGTCCAATTAGGGAGAGTCCCAAGAGCTAACGCAGAAAACACTGGATGGATTTTATATTCCACTCTAACATGCGAGCCCAGGGTAATGCTGGGATACGTGATTTGGAAATAAATAAATCTGAGCTGCTTTATTTAGCCTGCCGCCACTGTGAATGGACACAGACAAGCAGCAGAAAATGAATGGGTGGAGGGAGGGATGGATGTCGTTATTATCATTTTTACTGTCCATAAATGCCCATTAAATGTACATTCCAGCCCTGAGCCAATTGAAGCTTTGTTGATAACAGAGTGAGATTGGTTGGACAAACTTTAAAAAATGACTAAATACTAGTTAGACTGATTAATCGGTTTGGCTGATTAATCTGCGCCGATAGGACGTTTTACAAACTATTGGTATTAACAAAACTCACCTCCGATACTTTGACATAGTTCAGCAGTTTTGAATCAACCTTTTCCTGCTACAAACCATCGTTATTAAACTCACTTTGAAAATCCACAATAGGGCGACCTCATACTGTAGATGATAGATGTACAAAAGTTTAAGATGTGATGAAGCGCTCTTTCTTGAGGAGAGTTTTAGAGAGGTCAAAGGACTCTGGATTTAAATTGGAAGTCAATAGCCTGTTCACGCACAGAATAATTTATTAGTAGGGAAGTGACAGAAGATCTCCTTCAGAACAGTAGGAATTGTTTCAGCACCACAATTTAACAAAGTTTGAATCATAAACACCTTGAAGTGTGAGACTTACGTACAACCTGATTACTGTATCAGGGCATGTATTGGATCAAGTGAAAACTGACCCTCAATGCCAAAATTCACCTGCTGCCTTCACTGCTTCACAAGACGTTGATGGATGATTGCATGTTCTTTTCCAAGGGTTTGTTGAAATTGTGTCTTTTGCTTTGGTTTTCTTCTTTTTTTCGTTTTGTGACAATCTGAACAAAATGTCACAGCTAATTTGTGAAGTTGGTGACTTTGTTTTAATTATTATGATCTTATTACTATGATAATATCATCTTGACAAATGCTCAGAATTTTCCAGACGGGCAGAGGTAAGTGTGCATCTACTCATTGATGAGAGGCTAGCTAATGTTACAGCCAGCTCATGATTTCTGGAAAGAGACATTGCTTAGTTTCCATATATTTGAGCGAAGGTAGACATCTGTATAGCCAATGTGGCCAAAACTCTATCTAGATGGATAAATAGCACAAATAGGTAAGAGGAAAAAATATGTAGTTTTGATTTTGGGGTGACAATGTCAATGCAAGCACAATGTACATATTCAATCAAAGTTTGGCCACTTGAGAGATGATTGATACACAGTATCACACTGTCCATACTTTTCTTTTTAAGCCTGTAGATAAACAGACAATCAACTCGTATAGAAGCTCTGAATAATCACTTGCTTGCTCATCTTGCATTCTCTATTTCTGTTTGCCAATCTCCTGACTGAAGCATTTCTTGATTTTTTTTTACAATAAAATCTGTGAAAACACAAATGAAGCGATGGCACATGGAAGCAAACCCCTTGTTTCATACATGGACCTTGATGTATCATACATAACAAGTAAGAGTGAAATCACAGAAATTGAAGAACACAGCATCAGACCAGGATAAAGATAATACACCACCCACAGCTCCAACTGCCCATTTACACAACACACATCTTGAATGCAAGGAGGGGAAATAACAAGGCAATGTAGATTAAAATTCAAATTGAAAAAGGAAGTGCTCGTTCAAGTCCTGTCTTATCTTTTTTAGTATTTTCCCTGAACCTTCTATGTTTCCTTGTTTCACAATCACTTCAACACCTCTTTCAACATAGCATCCGCCCACACACACTCCCCCAGCTCGTCTACGCTCCATTATTGTTCTGCCAATCAAAGGGTCAGGGTTATACAGGGAGCACCTGTCAATCAAAGGCAGGGTCTGCTGAAGAGGCAGCTTCAAACGGACACGCGAAGATCCATGTACACAAGGAAACGTCTTCACAAAGCTTTAGACGCGGATTTAAAACACAGGTCAGGGACACAGGCTGCTGAGGTAATACTAATAACGTCTGTGCATGTTGTCTAGTGCAACAGCAGAGTTTGTTTCCATGCAGTACTCATCCCAATAGGGAACAAAACTGCAAAGGTCAGCCATGTTTTAGTTTCTACTTTCAAGATTATGTTAAGTTATTGCATCACACTAGTCATTCTGACTGACAACAAATCATTATTTATAAATTCTGTCCAGCAGCCAAAGTCAATCTGAATGGTACAGAAGGGGGTAGTGATCATTAGTTCATCATTTATATTAATTAACAGCCAATATGGTCAAAAACAAACAGTTTCCCGCTGTGATTGATTCAAACTTATTGGAGCATAAAGAAAAGTGTTTATACCATCTGGGAAAGGAACCAGCAGGAAAATAAGTAAGCAAAAATGCAAAAAGAAAAAAGGTTGCTAGATTTTTGGAAGTCTGGTGTTGTGATCATTGACGGGTTGAGCCAGAAAATGGTTTGAAGACAGGAGTTATGTTAGGAATGGAGACATAATTTTCCTGTGCCATAAAGTCTGACACAAACGATACTAAAAGGTCAAATGAGGTGAAACCATGTAGAAATTCTGATCATCGGGCTACAAAAAGTCATCGATAGGCAACAAAATCACACAAAGCCTCAAGCTATTTTTGGAGAAGACAGAAGGAAGAAATTAAAGGAACAGTTCACCCAAAAAATGAAAATTCAGTCATTGTCTGCTCACCTCCATGCTGACGGAAAGTCGAGTGAAGTTTCTTCATACACAAACCATTTCTGGAGCTTTACAGCAAAAAAACAACAAAACAAAAACAAAAACAAAAAACGATAAGGACTTGTTTTAAAACGTGAAAAAAAAAAGAAGGCTCCATACAGCTCGTCTGGCATAATCCAAGTCTTCGGAAGCCCAGAGATCCCAAATTGATTTGAAAAAATGTTATTTATACCCTTTTTTTTAAGCCAACGTCTTCACTGTGCGGGTACGCACTAATTCTATCAGCTTAGAGGCTATATAGTGAAGATTTTTCCCCACATAAAAGGGTGTAAATAATATCTATTTAAATTCTCAGGGCTTCCAGAGACTTGGATTACAAAGGACAGGCTGTATGGAGGAGCTACGAGTTTATTTTGCTATATGGAAAAACAGTGATAAAGGAAGGAGTGTTTGACAGACTGTCGTGTGTGTGTGAGTGTGAGAGCCAATAAGAGTATCCGTGAGTAGGTTAAAAAGAAGTAGAAGGTGGTGTGTATAGTAATCCAGAGGAGTGTGTGGTAATAAGGCTGTCAGTCACAGCAGGATCTCATTAAGACAGAGGACCTCAGCCTCATTCCTCATTAGTCTGGCTTAACTACTGTCTACGCACCTACACTCCTCAATAAGGGATAGACACACACACACAAATTTATATACAGTGATACTTTGCACAAATTCCCCACACATGCTTCCACCGCTGAAACACATCTCGAACACAGGCACACAGTCACATTTATTTCTCACCCAGTACACAAATGTTCATTTTTGGGTGAAGCTCTCTCACACACACCCACACAAACACCATCATAACCAGGGTGACAGACAATGAATTGCCTGTATGAGGCAGAGTGAAAGGAATATACTCTAATTTTACAAACCAATAAGACTGTTTTAGGGGATAACAAAGCTTCCAAATGGTGGTTGTTTACTCGCCACAGCAGCTGAAACGCTTCAGCCGCACACATAATCTGGCCGGTTGCTTGCGCTCATTTTCTGCCCACATACCAGCACACATTAATCTAATGTGAGACAGCCGTGCTGCCTCTCTTCAGTCCTGAAAGCTCAGTCTAAATGGTTCCATAATGAATTTAAATGGATCTGGCCTGTCCCTGTTTGACTCTATAGCACTTACAGGTGTTTAAAAATATGCAAATGACAATAACGCTCTGACAACATGTTTCGCACGCTGCATATTTATCTGAGAAGAGACTTTTAATGCACTGTAATTTTCTGTCTTTCTGAACCTGTGAATGATAATCATGGCATCATGAGCATAGAGATATGAGGATGAGGATAGAGGATCTTTGTTGCTGCTTTATTGATGTGTGTATAGTATTATTACAAATTTTCCTCTCCTTATCCTAACTGAGAGCACGTTAACCTACACTGACTCCATAAGCAACATTAAAGTCAAACTGAAATTACATATTGCACCTTTAACAGCGCAATGGGTCCCCCGGGAATTTTGAATCTTGTAAAGGGGCAGGTTTCTTTTAACCAACCGCACATGAAGTTAACAATGGGAGTATTTAGGCTTTGACATGTTCCAGCACACCACAGAAGTTGACAGCTTGTCTTGTAGCAACGGCAGCTCTCAAATGCCAGTCAACTACTGCCATGGGAATTGCCCACCCAGCATCTTGACAGCTTAGACAGCTGGGGGGTTTTTTTTCTTCACAAATATTTCCAAAAAACGCTTTTATCCTCTTTTGAAAAATGAAAAAAAAAATGTGGCCAATAACTGCAGTATCAATATAGTTTACACAGGCCTTGCACACACACAAAAAAATCAGTCTGACTTCATTTTATGTTTCATCTGAACGAGAGCATATGAGAGAAAAAAGGGCCTTGAGTGCTTTTGCCCATTAGTTTCATTTTCAACAAGACAACATTACATTACATTTGGATGTTGCTTTGCCTGTGAGAATACAAACTGTAGTCAAGTCATGTTTTTGGTCTAAAAAAACCCAAACTATTGTTTAATTCTGTCTATTTTTTGGGGGGGGGATTTAGCATTTTCTTCTGCTGCTAGTGTACTGACAACATTTCTTCCTCCTAAACGCTATTTTTTCTTCCCCAGAATGCACGTCTAAGAGAGTCCAGCTGCAGGCAATTACAAATAATCTACAGTGGACGTTGGTACAGTACTTGCATAACACAAAACCTTTAAGATACTGAAATAATCTAGTGCCAAGTACTATGGAAGCTTCTTCAGTTGATTAATGCAATAACTTTATAAGGTAATTTATATCCAGATGAAGAAATAAAGACTATTTCTGTTTTTTTCTTGCAGCAAACCATTGTTCGATTTAATGCAACATGTGATTGGCCCACTACCACTTGGGAGTTTTACACAACTGAATGCTTCCTATCACACTATGGGTTGAATAAGTTACTCTGTTGGTATCAGTATCACTTTAAAGGTGCAATTTGTTGAGTCTCATTCCCAGGTAGTCAAATACTGACTTTTTGGGTTGGTGGCCGACCTTACCATAAAGATGGATGTACAGGAATGAAGCCAAAATATCCCGGATACGAGCGCTACCATCTTGTGCTGGTGACGTCATTTGGAGCCAGAGTCTGTGCAGTAGTGATCGGGTAGATCTCGAATTCCCGCCCGTACACTCACCGGCCCAATCGCGAGCTGGGCTCCATGACTTTTCACTCCGTTTTTATAGCATCAAATAACTAATCAAGACTTGAACATACACCAGCATAAGAACTACCCAAAAATTTATTTGAGGTGTATTTTGAGTTTTTAGTTTGGCCCATGTCCTACCCGATGTCATTGAGGGGAGGGGTTTAAAACCTATACTGCAGCCCACCACCAGGGGGCGATCGATATGTTTTGGCTTCACTTTTGGGGAGCTCTCATGTCGTCAATGGGCCTGACCTACCAACCTAAAGCGTATCTGACGACCCGGGAAACCAAAAGCATTGGTCTTTGACAACCTGGGAATGAGACTCAACATCTTTAAGGGTACTGGTAAGGGTACTGGTCACTAGGCATGATAGGACATGATTATTCACAGCTCAATTAATAAATGTGGCGAAATTAAAAAGAAAAAAAAGGCACCTTTGCCTCATCATTTGTTATTTTGCACAAATTTATTAACATTCACTCATTAATTACATTCCTCTCATCTGACTGCCTCCCTCCACCTGTATCATGGGTGCCTGTCTCCATGCAGTGCTCACAGGGCTCTTCAGCAGGTCAGGTTGGTTTTGGGGTGGAGATGAGCTTTAATTAAACCAGTGCTGCTTTGCTGCAATCTTTCGAGCTGGTTGAGGCAACAAGGAGGAATGGTAGCTCATTAATGCGTCCAGGGTTAAGACCACAATACACATACTCATGGTAACACGCAATTCCATCAACAGATATGTAAGGCGGTATGGTGTACAGAGACACTGTTCACACACTCATACACAAAGATTTAAAATATATATATATATTTTTATGAGTCAAATTCAACTCAACATTCCCTCCCTGACTCACCCACATACAGAGAAACAAACATAAAATATCCATCATCAACTGCCCAGTCATGCAGCTCTCCAGCTAACCATCCATCTGTTAATGTACTCATCTGTCCATCTATCAATCTGCCCTCCCCCATCGTCCATCCATTTATTTCCCCCCACTTTTGGCCCAAAGTCTGGGCACTTACAAGTACATTAGTCCGACTGCCAAGCCACATATCCATCAATTAATGATCCCCTCCATTTATCCATCCATCCATGAGTGCTCTCCATTTGTTTTGTTGACGCGTAAAACAAATAAGACTTAAATAAGACAAAAAATTGGTATTTTGCTTTAAGAGTTTTATATAAGCATAGTTTATGTATGAGTATTGCCCATATCCCATTTACTTGGGAGTGTTGTGAAATTAAATAGATTTTATATGGCACTCTCTTACGTAGCAACTCATTCGCCTGGATAAATGAAAACAACATTACATATTCAATTTTAAACAGATTTCATCTTTTCATTTCCTTTCAATGAATTCAAGAGTAAACCCGAGCAGATAGTCACATCTGATCGACGGGGGGAAAAATACAGAGCTCTCAGTTTGAAAAGAAATTACTTCCAAGGCAAGTGTGCACACAAAAAGGAATATTTCAGTATCCACAATGTTTCAAAATCCTGTCGGAATGTTATGATAAAAAAACTGCGACCCTCTACATATCTGTCATCCAGCATCTTAGTCTCTGTTAAACGACTTCTCGGGTTCAAAACGCAAGTAATGTTACAGGAAAAGTACCAATATTCAGGCTGCGTGTATGAAAGAAAATGTAGATTATTCTGAATAAATGTATGGACAATCAATCAAGGGACCGACACCACAGTGTACAACACCGATTCCAAAAAAGACAGTGTAAAACATAAATAAAACAAAGGGATAATTTGGTAATCTACTGTGACATACATTTGACTGAAAACGGAATGAAAATATTTCAACTTCATTGATTTTCGTAAACATATGCTTATTCTGAATTTGACAGTAGCAACACGTTGTGAACAAGTTGGGACGGGGCAACAAAAGAGTGGGGAAGTTGTGGAATGCTCCAATAACACCTGCTTGGAACATTCCACAGGTAAACAGGTTTATTTCTAACAGCTGAAAGTATCATGATTGGGTATAAAAGGGCCACCCTCGAAAGGCAGAGTTCACAAGCAAGGATGGGCCAAGGTTCACCGCTTTGTGAAACACATCATTGTATAAAGGATATTACTACACGGGCTCGGAAACATTTAAAAAACCATCGTCAGTTAACACGGTTCGTTTGCGAATTATTGCTTCTGTTTTTTTACGTTTTACACGGCGTCGCAACTTTTTTTGGAATCGAATTTGTAGCTTAGTCCAAACCCGGTAAAGTCGGAAAAAGAAAACCACTAGAAATAATCATGTAAGCTAATTCACATTTTCAAGTCTCTTTTAATATGATATTCACATCTATACATAAAAGCATTTCTTTATGGCTCTAATTACCGTCCTTAGAGGCCATAAAGAAATTCCTTTCAGTACCACTTGATTTATCTTTAACTTAGACTAAAAAGGCCACATATTAACTTCAGATAAACTTTAAAATGGATTTTGCGCAGAGCAGGATTGCTAATATTTTCCCCAATCACTTATATCCAAAACATGTTAACAAGGAATCCATTCATGTATAATACAGACAGGAAAAGCAATGACAGTCTTCAAATAAACACGCTGTAAACAAATGGTTTAAGACAGACTTGGAAAGTATCTTCTAACCAAAATTCCACTGGTTTTCACATGTTTACCGTTTTCTCAATTATCATTGGCATTTTCTCAATGTGACATCAATTACATTGGTTGTTTGGCCATCACCACGTGTCAGGCTGAGTGACATACTAAATTACTGTAGCTAACCAACTCATGTGTTGTATCACCAGCTTCAATTATATATCTGTAAAATTACTTTAACCAGAAATGACAGGTTTTAGAGCGGGAATCGTGTGCCACTACACATCTAACATTAGTCAGTGAGCTGTTAATTTCCCTGGGCACACAGCCAAAATCTAATCAATGTACCGGGAATACCGTGTTCCCCCTCTTCCATCTTCCTCTAGTCACTTCAGTTTGTTCTCATTAAAGACGATCCATTCTACTCCTTTCTCCTTCACTTAGTGTTGATTTCTCCTGTTTCTCTTCATTGCACTTCAAGTAAAAGATCTTCCGAAGCTCACAAGACAATTTTGACACTGCTCCCAATTGGCTGCTTGTAAATCAGTGATCCAGGTATATTCTAATTAAGTGTTTAACTTAATAATGCATGCACAACAACTGATTTTTTTTTTATTAAAATATTTGAAAAGATACCTATAACCACAATAGGCCATAAAAATAAACACACAATTGCTAGGTCTAGTGTGTGCTTGTGTCAACACATTATTGTGAAGCAGTGATTTATGGCCAAAGTAACTCCTCGATATAAAATGTTTTGGTGCAAACCCTGCAGTTTTCTGCTCTTCTAAACTAAAAGTTCTACTTACGTTGGCCCCAGCGGCCCGTGCGGGGATTCAGGTAATTTGGGTAGAGCCCGTTGGGTCTGTCCATTTTGGCGAGCAGCTTCCGGATGTGCATCACCTGCAGTCAACACCAGACACAGGTTTAATCCAAGAAAAATATCCACCTTTTGAGAGAGTCTATTCTTGGTATTAAAAAGCACAACTAACTGATAACTGAGTAATAATTAGTCATTTTTAAGCAAAAATGTCAAACATTTGCAGGTACCAGCTTCTTAAATGTGATGATTTGCTGCTTCTTTTTTTGGTCATTTATAAAAGTAAATGAGGAGTCTTTGGGTTTTCGACTGTTGGTTGGACAAAATGAGCAATTTGAAGACTTTGGGCTCTGGGAAATTGTGCAAATAAATTGTTTTTCAAAATTTTTCAGTTTTAAATTTGTTAGAATAATTGGCAGATAAATCGATAATGAAAATAGTTGTTAGTTGCAGCCCTATCACACAGCAAAGAAAGCATGCAGACTTGCGGCATCAGCGCACATGCAACTGTGCAAATGTAAGCATACCCAGAGACAAGGCACACACACATATAGATAATATTACTCCTACCTTCTGGTAGTAAGCAGGGTTTCCTGTCAGGTAGGTGAGGTGAACAAACTCCATGTGGAGAGTCCCAAACTCAGCCAGGATGCTGCTGCCCGCTGACGCCCAACCCCAGTTACGACCAACACCGCTGGAAGATGGAGAGGAGGGAGGGGTGAGTAGAGAGTGAGACAGTAAGACATAAGAGGTAGAGAGTAGGATGGACACAAAAAAAAAACAACCAAAGATTATAATTCTATAGGCCCTTTATAAAAGAGTAATGAAGCTTTAAAATGGCCCATAGAACAAAATGACCACGTATCTGCCTGGGCTGACTGGGTTTTCAGTACAGACGGATGACTCAACACATACTGAGGCAGGTTGTGAGATTCCTGCTGTCAGCAGGCTATTCCTAGCTTAAGTGTGAATAATAATTTTGACATAATGAAACTGTATACTGCAATGTTCAAAATGAAAAAAAAATAAATATATATATATAAAATCCCCTGATATGAGCTTTTAGCATCTAAAATGGAGAAAAAATGAAATGAAGAAAGAAAGATCAAATGCAGTAATCTTAATGATTACGCCTTAAAATCATTCTCTCCCAATTTAACATACTGCTGCTCTTTATTCAAACGCCAAACCAGAAAACGTAATTTTCAATCTGGTGAAACATGGCAGTAATGGATCGATTGCAGCCTGCGCAACAAGTTCACTACGTGTTCAGTCACAGCAGGGAAAATAACATTCACACACAGGAGGCATCTCGTACCGTTTTCAATTTTACATTAGTGCATAACAGGTTGCCTGAGAGTGAGGAGGTAATGTGTCGTGTTGTTTGTCTGATCGAGCGAAAAAAGATGCTTCACATGCGTTTTCTGTTTAGATTGAATTTCTGTGTGTACGATTCCTGGGGGAATCTACGTATGTACGAACAAGTGTAGTTGCATTTTCTCTGCTGTGTGTTTGTCTAGTGGGAGACTGAGAGCTCTTGAAGACATATTTTGCTGCCTGCTTGCATGACTTCCACAAACTACCCTTCAGACTAAGAGCTCTGCTCACGCGCACACATTTAGTTATTCAGTTCAAACCGATGAGACTCCTTTTCAGGCCAAAGCTGAGTAAGGCAATACTGGGAATAATACAAACAGACCAAATTGTGCAATATTAAGAATGACGAAGGTGTTAGTTGTCCTGCTCTTACAGCACAGTTTGTACATGCCAACGAGGTCTCATCAGGCAACAACAGTGAACACACGTGTGTGGGTAAACTGTGGATGTGTGGGAGATTTTAAGTATGCCAGGGTTATCTGAGATCATCGCTGTGTGAAGACCTCCAAAAATGTTTTCAGGACTGAAACAGAACATTTAACAACATTAAAAGCCTAAACTTTTCAGAACAGAATGAATCCAAGAACTTGTACAAGCCCTTGTTAAGACTGAGGATATCGCTGCTATGATTCCACTGTAACTGTAAAGAGCCAGGGTGAGGTTTATCACTACTGAGAAGCAAGTGTGTGAGCGTGCTTTACGAGGTATTGCCGTTTTAAGTCTAAAACCTAAAGTTTAGATGAACTCTACACTTGAAGTTGTAATGGTGAGGGCTAAATTAAAGATCCTCCAGTGTCTGTGTAACCATGTACGTTAGTTTCCACTCGGGATCTTCCTAGAGACTAATTAACCGACTAAAAAACTAATTAAGTTTAAACTTTGACTGGTCTAAATGTGAGTAAGCACTCAAAAAACAGCCAACAAGTATAAGACCCACAATGTTAAATATTATCTTAAAAAATAGAGTCATTTGAAAACAATCATATTCTTCGATAACATCTTAGACGCAACAGTTAACTGATGTTGTTAACGTTTGTAAGTGATGGCTCATAACTGATGTGCTCGCTGTAGCACGGCAGTAGTGTTTCGTGAAATAACCACGTCTGACTTCCGCTTCTTGTCTTTGCTGTAATATTTATTGCTCACTGCTAACCATTATCCATAAATCTCCATCCAGCCACACATGTCCCCTGAATGAAAGTTCCTTCTTACACTGCAAGTGACCCAAGGCACAAATGAGAGCTACTGGACCAATTTGTTGTCCTGCATACATTTAGCTCTAAAAATGGCTTCTACACATACAGTACATTAATTGAACAATAGTAATTAGTTTCATAACCGACTGGTTTTTCTGGTGGCGACTGGCAAGGGAACGTTTCAACTAATAGCGCACATCCCTCACACAAGTGGCCAAAAACTCAATTATTGCAGGTTTAAATTTTAATAATATACAGTAAGTCATTTCGGTTTTATTGAAAAATCCTTAGGGAGAGAAGTTACAGAGAAAAAAAAAGCTAAAATTGACACAGGATTTGTCAATCAAGTCACACCAGACTTTGTTCCAGGCATTTCTGTCAACTATTGGTGATACTGAGTGGCACATCTCATTTTATATTCATCCCAGATGAAGGGGGTGGTTTTCAGTGGCAGTGTCACTGACCTCTTAAGGTTGACTATAGCCCATGGGATTCCTGTGGGTGTGTTAAAGGCAGGAAGCAGCTTCTCCGCCAGCTGGACCGCCTTCAGCTTGAATACCTGGAGAGAGAGAGAGAGGGGGGGAGGGAGCATAAGAGAAAGAGAGCAGTTAAATTTTAAGAGTGGTTCCTTTTTATCATGTTCACTTCTGCAGTCCACTTAATTTCCCCGCTTAATATTCTGCTCAAGCTGACGGGTACAGGCATAAAACAAATCTCAACAACCCAAAGAAATGCAGGATAAAGGCAAATAAGGCACGGTGAGATGTCAGGAAACAAACGATTGCGAAAATTACGGTCACAAAGTATCAGAGCTGAACAGATTGATGGAGGAGACTGGCAGACCAATGTATGCACGGACCTCCCTTCAAACTGTGCTGCAGTAATATGAAATGTTGCAAAACAACACTGTCGTTTACAAGAAATGCTCGGAGGTCAAACCGCATTGACCGAGCAGAGTGAGACACCAAAGTACACAGTCAGAGTTGGATTTTTATTATCATGACTGGCGTCTAATTTGCAGACTAATGGAAAGAAATGGACATGTGTTCGTTTTGAGATTACACAAGTTCTGGCGGATGAAGGCCCTGAAAAGTCTGCCGCAGCCCTTGTTCTTTTTCTCAATGCGCCAATCAAGAGAGAAAAGCAAACTAAGGTTATTCTGCTGCTGCTGAACTCACTGCACATGCTGAAAGATGTAAATGTGGATGGAGTAAAGCTTCTTAGGAAACATACAACTTATGAAAACATTCAGAGCAAACACTAAATATGTTGACAAAATAAGCACTGCTTACCAGTGGAGCTTTTATTAATTTCAAGTTTTAGTAATTCCAGTGTTGCTTTCTAAACACTCATGGTTCCAAACCAGAGGACAGGAGATCAGACTTCAAGCCAAGTCTTCAGTTCCACAACACATTTTTTTTATTCATGGTTATTCAGTTCTCTCACATGACTATCAAAGACCACATTGGCATTGAACACACTTATAACCACCATTTTCATACATAATTTGTGTTATTCAAGCTGAACTATCATTTGAGGGACACCTTTAGAAAGTGTAATAAACCCACGACGTGTTGCTCACAAAAGAGTCAGATTTATGTCTAAACAAAACATGAAAGCTTACTTAAAAAAATGTATTATTCACAGCATGAATTGCAAACATTGATGAAATTAAACTAGACATACACAACAGGACATGGACTGTAAGAGCTGCATTCCGGTTTCTGACAGCTAAAAAGAACACTCACTCAGCCGAAGCATGGCATTGACGTGTTGAAGAAAATCGGGATCCAACTAAAACAACTAACACAAGTGGTGTCAAGAGAAATAAAACAGAACCCTGTTACTCATGACGCTGAAAATAAAATAAAAAAGCAGTACGTAACCGCCAAACTTCTGCTGAACTAATGCTGTATAAAAACAAAAATCAGACGTTGCTTTCTTTAAAAATGACAGAAAAACGAGTGCATGTTTTTCTGTAAAGTTGTTTTTAAGGCTAACCCTAACCCTTTGAACCAAGCTGTCAGAAGAGTTCAGAAAGAAACACTAAAAAGCGAATGGCTCAAGAGCGTCGGTCCCAGTCCGTGTATATTTTACTTTTGAAGGACAGTTGTGGGATAAATGCACAAAGAGGAGGTCGTACAACTTGTAGACAGCAGTCATGCAAAGCAGCGACAAAAAGAAAAGCACTTCAACATGAAGCAGACAGATGCTGATACTTAAACAAAATCTGCCAGAGCTGTTTCATAGAGAGACCAGATCTTAGGAAAAGTCCTGCTGTCTCACTAAGTGAGAGGGAGCAATAGCACATGCTGGTGTTTGCAGAATACTTAAGCAGCCAGTGGGACATCTTACAGAGGACTTGAGGGTCAAACTGTGGAGTTTAACGTGGGACAAATCCAGACACAGGCGAGAGGAAGGGGAGAGAGAACAATGCAGTCGAACAGATGTAGAGATTATGAGGAGGAAATGAAGCGCATGAATGAGAAAGGAGTAACATTAGTCACGAGGATGAGACGGGATCAACCAGACAGTGACGAGAGCTGGCCGATATGGCCACGAAAGATTGTTTTGTAAAGCTTGATGATGATTCCCGATTTATAACATGGTTATGCATAAATGCAATAAACTTCATGACAACTTCACGACTATCATTGGTACACAATTTTTACAAGTCATTCTCTACAATAACAGAATACCACACGTGTCAACTAAGAAGAGCCACTGTAATAATCAGTTTAGGCACGACCAGCATGATATCTGCTGGCTAGCTAGTGTGAGCTACCTGGCTATGGGTAGGAACAGAGCCTAAATAGTGGAGTCTGCGTACTGTTTGGTCCTCTTTCATGGCGTCACCTCAGACTGACAATGTATATGTAGAAATTTAAAGCAAGCATCTATTTGTTAAAACCATCTACATTTCGGCTTTAAGTGCATGTTACTGGCTCCATTGATTTGCGGCCTGTCTGCTGGCTCTACCGGGGGCCCTTAACAAACTCCATTGCATTTTATTGGCAATCCTGCGGCTGATGTCATCAAGCAGGGATAGGATCCAGACGACCCTTCAGAGGAGGCACCCACAGATATAATTCTACGGCTTCTAATAATCATCTTCCTCCACTGCTTGCACCTACAGGCAGGAATGAAAGAAAAGGCAGCAAACAGACCTTCTAAAGAAACAAGTCCGGGATTGTTAAAAGGAGAGGCGGATAGAGAATCTGACTAATTAGAGCCTGTACATTTTGCTTATTTTATTTATGTTACTATGGAGCATTATCACACTTGAGGCAAGAGATGCTCCGCCTGTTTATACAGGTCTTTTTTGGCACAACCTCCCCACTGCCATGCTGCTAGCTATAACTCCTGTTGAAGTGTTTACAATATGTCGCCCAAGAAAGAGCCACATGTAGTAATTTGTCCAATCAGTATAGCCATCTAGTTGGCCATATCCCTGTATTGTTATGGTCACTTAGCGTCGATCTGCTAGTCAGTGAGGTTATGTGAAGTTTGGAAACAGAAGTAAGAGGACATTAAATACTGCAATCTCTATAATTCACCTGAAAAGTAGACTGTGGATGCCAGATCACACACACACCCATAAACACAAGTGCTGTATAAAAAATTTACAATACCTCTCCATAACCGCAAGTGGAAAAATGTATACTTTTATATGGTTAATAAAATGTACATGAATAAAAATGGGAACAATTGATCACACATTTCTCTTCCTCCATTTTTTCCACTTATGTCTTTTCTTTATTTACCCATTAGCAGTGCCCACTCGCCCCATTTCGTCTCTCTTTTCCCATTACTCTGCTCTGCATTCTCTCTCTTGTTCAGGATTAGTAGCGGCCCGAGACTGCCGGGTTGTTTTGATTCGATGGGCCAAATTCCCAGACAGCAGATTTAGAGGATGGCCGGAGGAAAGAGGAGGTGAGAGGGGGACACAGGCTGGTTTCGTGTCCCTCGTGGTGGAGAATGACGTTAACACTGCCTGGGTGAGGAGGTTTGACTCCTACTGGGACCAGCCATGCTAAAAATGTGCGCAATGGTCCTGTAAGGAGCTTTGGATGAAATCATCTGCCAAATGGTACATCAATGTTACATCCCAGGGACAGGAAGTGCTGTAATCCGGCACTCAAACATGTCCTAAACTCAGCCAATGATCCAGTTATTACACATGAGGATATAATTTGTAAGCTGTGAGCAGCTGGGAGAAACTGAAATCGCTGTAAAGCAGAGCAGGCCCCCGATAGATATGACAGTCTAAACGGAAACACACAAAACAAAGTGTGTACAAGTACAAAGAGTCACGTATAGAAATAACACACATGCACACACAATTGAAAACTGCATTGAAAAAGGTAAATGTAGGTGATAGACTCAGAAGTGGGAGCGCTGACACCAGATGGTGGTTACACTTAGTTCAAGTGCCGTCAGCTCTATCCTCTATAACACATGCTCACATTGTGTTTATGCATAGACATCCTGAACTGTCAAATCAATCCCGTCAGACAGAGATGCACAAATATCGGGCCGATATATTATGGGCCTGATAATGGCAAAATTTATATAATCGACTTCTGCCAATAATGAAATTATGAACGATTAAGAGAGCAGATCTCAGAAAAATTGATGTACTGGTGTAATGAACCTGTGAAGATAAATACCTCATTGGGTTCTTTTGCCCAAAAAAATTTAAAAAAAATCTATACATCACTTACTATGCTAAATCTACCATTCATTAAGTACAGGTAATCTTTCTAATCACTTAGTCTCACTTGAACAAAAAGTCTCCAAAACAAATACACCGTGTAAAAAGAACTGAGAGTAATCTGAGTACTTGACAAACAATAAGATCAGCATTTTTTTACACTGTAATGAAGAATCTGCTAATACCAGACGCTGCACACACACAGTCTCTGGTGTAAGCAATGGGCCACTGTTGACATGTAATGGAGCCTCCTAAAGGGATTAAGGAGTAGACTGTGAAATGTGCTGAATGAGCCTGCTTGGTAAGAAGGGCCCTAAGGGCAAGCAATGGAGGCTGGATTAAATCACCCGTTGTATGTGTGTGTGTGCGTGCGTGTGTGTGTGTGTGTGGTTACTGGGTGTCATTTCCATACATCGTCATGCCACCTCACGATCATCTGAACCATTTGTTCATATTGTTCAGCATGCAGTGGCTCTGCATCAAAGGCAGGGGGGCCTTTTATCAAGTTAGCATTATGATTCCGTCGTTTGTTGCCATCACACCGACTGCTGTCACAAATTTTGCATTGAGTATTAATGGAAATGGTGCACTTGTGAAGCCTTGACAAGGATATGAGTGATGCACTACTCTGCCTTCAGCATCCACTCTTCTCACTCTGAAACAAATGTGGCTAGATGATTCTGCTGCTGTAGGAACCACATGATGTGCTCATACTGCCTGTTCTGTATTTGGCATTAGTCCTCCACACTATCCCTTCTAAAATGTTACCATTTTCCCCTGAGGACAGCTGAAAATAGAACAAAGCTGTTTCTTGTTTTTTTGTGGGACATCCGCAAAAATAAAATGGAGGACGTCTAGAATAATTGCAGTTGGATGCAAGTTTAAGTTTATCTGTGTAATTCTGTCATGCTTAATCAGAGTCTTCTGATCAGCTCCTCTTGCTGATGGGGACCACGTGCAGCAATTCTCGAGCAAATGAAAATTGGAGCTTTTACATAACCTACTACTGTAAACATGTGCATTTGTTTCGGTATTAATTCATCAGGGGAAATCTCTTCCTTCCCATCCCACTCAACATCATTCTCTTCTTTCCCTCATTAACTTAATTCTCTTCTCTATTCCCTCTCTTTTCCTGTGTTCAATGCATCGTTCATTTCCCCACATCTTTCTGCCTGTCATCTCCGTAACAAAAATCTCTCACTCTTTTTCTGTCCTCTTCCCTCTCTGCAACCATTTCTCTCTCCTCTTTACACCTCTCCGACTTAATCTCATTTAGACCGTCTAATCTCGATGTCCCTCCAACTCTCCACGCTATGTGAGTTTTTACTCTTGCAATGTGGTTGAATCAAATTAAGTAAGGTTAGTGTGGGCATGGGAAGTAATTTGTCTGCAGAGTGGAATTGTAAAAGCTGACAAAATCTAAATTTCTTTTCTGTTTGTTACACCACCTTGGTTTTCTTCATTCTCTCAGTGTATCGTGTGGCTGCCTGCTGGCACAGCAGCGGCTTGTTACTGAGCATGTCATCACAGCAACATCGGCAAGCAGGAAAAGGATTCCCATGGGAAGATAAATGACTGGGGTGGGCTCAATATGCGTTGATCTCTTATTGGCAAGAATGCCTAAACATTTTGGGGGGGTGGGGCTTTTCTATTTGAATTCACTTTTCACATATTATCAATTCACCTTTTTAACAGTTCCCATTTCATCCGTCACTGCAGATTCATGGTTTTTATACAAACTCATTTTCTACAACTGCACACTACATACATTATATAGAAGTATTCACGTAATTTGTACTTTTGGGCTAGAGCTGTTTGTCAGAGCTACTTTGGACTATGTGCTTTCAACAAAGTGGGAACAGTTTGGCGAAGGCTTTCCTGCTTCAAAGTATATATGCCCCCATGCACAAAGCCAGGTCCATATTTAATGGTTGCCGTGGACAAACCTGTATATACTATAACCTAATTCCAAAAAAGGTGGGGCGCTGTGTTTTGACATATACTCAATATACTATACTTTCCACAGGTAAACAGGTTGATTGGTAACAGGTGCTATTATCATGCTTGGGTACTAAAGTGGCACATATTACACTTTTGGAATCAGAGTTGTAGCTCTGAATACTGTATATGCATACAGTTAAATATTACAGTACATGTGAAAGAAGCTGTCTTCAGGAGCCTTATTTTTGAAGCAACTCCGAGCGAAAGCATGGATGAATTGCTGTCGAACTCGAGCTGTGTCGGACTGTTGGACGATATTTTTACACCAGGTCGGCCAACGGTAAACAGCTTACATGAGGCATCGTACACTGAAACCATTCTTCACACTGCACCCCAACAGCAAGCATAGCCAGTGAGTGTTAAGGCTGATCAATGCAGAGGCTCTTCTCTCTTTCTAATTTTCTCACGAGCATCAGCTACTCCTTCCCCCTATATTCTATATTAATGGATGAGCGTTTTGTTCCCTGGACAGCTTCAGCTTTAGACAGTTAAAACTCTATATCACAGTGCAGACAGAGAGTTAGAGGAAAAAAGGTAAAAGTGTGAGTGAATGAAGGAGATACACGGAGAGAACCCAGAGGACGAAGGAGCAAGACTGACAGGAATCTGAGGAAAGGGGTAAGAGTCCTCGGAATGAGGCTTCAAATCAGGACTCTTGGTACTAGAGACAAAAGGCACGTCAAGAGACTTATTATTTTATTATTATGTTATTTTCTTGCCATTGATCACCACACTTTTTTTTTCCACTATCTGTGCTCTGATATTATGTCTCTCTCCACCTCTCTTTACCATCCTTTACTCTTTGTTTTGCATCTATCTCTTGTAGGCCTTACTCCTTTACAGCTCTCCTCTCTCCTCGAGGCCCTTAAGCACTTCCCTCTGTTCTCTCTCTCTCTCTCCCCCTCTAATTCCCTCCCTTCCTTTGTTTTTTTCCATCATTATCTCTGTCCCTCTGTTTCTCTACCACCATTCCCTTCATTTGCTGTTCCATTTCTGTCATTCTCCATCTATTTATCTCCTTCCATCCCCCCACCATCCATCCACAGGATGCCTGTGGTATAGCATTTATGCCTGAAGAATCTGCAGCTTTTCTTTTAGACTTTCTCCTGTCATTATCCTACATTACAGGGTTCATCTTGCTCCCCTGACCTTCTCACTGCTCTGTGCAATCTGTTCTTCCTCGCTCAAACCATCCCTGTCGTTCCAGTCCCTCTCTTTTTATTTTTATTTTTTTGGAACAAGGACAAAATCCAGCCAGTGGGTGTCCAAACTTGGGGCAACACGGAGAATAAAATAAGTTGTCCAGGACAATGAGCCTTTTAATTCAAGACCTTAATGAGCGAGTTTTAAGCACTTTGTGCTGTACACTTGAATTGAAGATAATTGCATCACTAATAAATTTCATTCAGCGGTAAAAAGAACTCCTAATGGGAATAATGGTGCTGGGCTTTGGACTTGTAAGTCTTTTAAAGTACATCATAAAGGTGACTGTCAGTCAGCTCCAACTGCAAACCCTCCTGTATTCCTTCCACATCAACAGAGAAAGGCTTTGAGAACAGCTTAATACAGCTAAGTCTTGAAAGTGCTGGTTAAATTCCCTGATTGATGATGTGAACACAGTCACATATTTCCTCAGTTTTACAGAAATGTTGGCATTTGGAAGACTTGAGGTCGTTTCCTGCAGAGTTGGGAAGTGTGCAGCATCGTGGTCGATGATTTCTCCCTCAAAAAGTCGAGGCTTCACGGCAAATTATTTCATGTGCACATAAATTTGCAACAAAAGCTCATTTTTTCCTTACAAGCTTTTGTTCGGTGTGTTTAAAGACATTGACCAAAAAGCAAGTCTGTGGCTCAATAGTTGGCACTTTTGCCTGCAGCGGGGGCTTTCTGTGTGGTGTTTAATGTGGGTTTCCACTGGGTGTTTCCCACACAATTTCAATTTTCACAAGTCAATTTCATATCTGCAGGAATAGAACTGTTCCAGAACTGTCCCACAACTAAGTCAGCGCACATCTGAGTGGTAGATTAAGTCACCCCGTATTGTGCATCAATTTTCATCAGGAAAGCCCAAAACTCCTGTTGATGAAGCACTCTTTACCAGATGAGATTAATAGTTTTCATCCTGGTACTAGTGATGAAATGGCAGTGGGAGTTGTCAGTTTCCACTTAAACATATCCATTATGATTTTAATTGTAAAATAAGTCACGGATTGTACAAACTACACCTCCAGCTTTAGGCCTTACTTCCCGCTCTCCCTTTTACTTCCATCTGTCCGAGGGTGGTGGACAAAAACACAATCTGATTGTTAGCTGTGGTGTCCCCTTTGGAGCACCTCTGTGTGACAGCTTTGAAAATGCAAAAAGATGTGACATTTTCAGGTTTTGTCCAAATTTAAAACAGTCTGATATTATTCCCATGACTATCGAGGGATGGCGATCATTCTGTCATCAACGATGCCTCTCCGTATTTATCAATCCCTGCTTCACGCTCTGCTTCTAATTCCTTCTTGCCTTCCATTTTCCTAATTATTATCACTTCTTATAGTATGTCTCCATTTATGTTCACCGCTTTCGTCCTTTCTATCATCCTATCTCAAATGACACTTAAAGCCTCAGCGTTAAAGTAATCTTTAAGAAGCCATTAACAGGTTTACTGCTTTTTGATAAGTAAGGAAATTGCTGTACATGAATTATGATCTTAATATGCTTTACTCATTATTGAACCAGTTAATGGTTAGCAGGTGTTTTCTAATCTAAAAAATACATATAAAAACTTTCATGTAGGCAGCTCCTCCTTGTTGAAATAAACTAAAGCAGTAAAAAAAAAAAAAGGCCTGTTAGACAGCTACAATGCAGTCACTTAGTTTTTGTAAAGAGTTATAACAGGTAGGGCTGCGTATTGGCAAGAATCTGACGATACAATATGTATCACGATACAGGTGTTACGATTCAATATATTGCGATATGTTGCGATACTGTAAGCAAGGCGATCTATTATTTCATTGCCCTGTGTTCTTTGTGTTTACACTAGAAATATGTGCTTACTTCTTTCTGTCTCAGTTGACGTTATGCTGTCGTGGAAAAGTCAAATGCCCGAAGACAGATTACAAAACTGATATCTAGTGGTCAGGGATTTAAACATAACACAAAATGAACCATTGCCACAAATCTTTGCATGCAAACTGTTAATTAAAAATTGATACAGTGTTTTTGAGAATCGATAGACTATCACAAAAATTAATATTGCGATACTCAAGCGTATTGACGTTTTCTTACACC
The DNA here is from genome assembly GCA_037974645.1 of Hollardia meadi. NCBI lineage: Eukaryota > Metazoa > Chordata > Actinopteri > Tetraodontiformes > Triacanthodidae > Hollardia > Hollardia meadi. Next base: position 24,205,785 of record JBBPCS010000001.1, on the reverse strand, counting down.
CCTCATAACAAGTGTCCAATGCTGGCAAGGATTTTGAGAACTCCTAGTCTCAGTTGGTTTTGGTTAAGAAATAGCTTTGATGGGCAAGCTAACAGCTGCCAAAGCACAATGTCTCATCTTCTGTTTCTAAACATTTTAAACACACAAAATACAATGCATTACATAAACATAACAGCTTTGGAGTTGCTGTAATGTGTACCGTTTCACCTTCAACAGAGCACATTTGCTACCAGATTTGTGCTAAGCTACACTAAACATGTTCACTGTATAATTGCGTGTCTTTCAGATTAAAATGATATTCATCTTCTCTCATCTAACTGTTGGCAAGACATTAAACAAGCATACTTCCCAAAATATTGGCTGTTCCCATAAGACGCTACAAGAATTGCTATGACAGTTTCTCATTTGCTTGACAGTTAAGTTCCATTTACTAAATTGGGTTAAACATTCGTGAAACAATGCCCGTATTAGCAACGGGAGGCTAATGCAGTATTAAAGCAGAGAGGGAGACTTCTATTCCATTGCTCCTCCAAAACCAGAGCGACACATGTACAGTACTATATCACCCACTTACAGTAACTGGCATTGGTGACAAGCCTACCTGCCTGTAAATAGGACTAAATAACGAGTTTGTGTCTGCCTGGAACACCAACCAAAGTACAGCGACTACAGCTTCTGTACTTAAATTTTACACCAATGTGTTAACGAGGTGCAGGTATTTGCAGAACAAACTCAAGGAGAAAGAAAAAAAACAGAACACCCCACACCAAATCAGATGCAAGAAGAAAAAGTAATATGGAGAAAATATTGGGTTTGATTAAAAGAGTTGGAGCTGTTTTTCTTTCCATTCTTTCTGCCATAGCAGAGGAAAGTTCCCGAGCTCTCCTCTATTCCCCACTGCTTTGAAAGTCAATGGAGGGCTAACTAGCTCCCCAAAACAATGGTGTGGTTAAAGATACGAAATCATCAACAAATTCCTCTCAACATAGAAAACTCAAAATGCCAAAATGTCACCTTTATACTTTGCTGCTCTTTCATAACTCTAAACTCTTGAAGTGTAAATTTGAATCACCCAAAGAGACGTGCAATATGCTAAGTAGAATATAACACTTCAAAAAATGGAATCAATGGAAAAAGAAAGATTGCAATTCTAGGATGTGGTAGTTCCTTAAATCTTCAATAAGTTAAGTGATATTAACACTGTGAAATGTGGACTGTGGGTCAACCAGTTTCCTCAAAATCCCTGACTAAAAATTCTTCCACAAGCCATTAATAATTTGGTTTACAGACACCATAGATATACAGCATTAATATACAGTAACAGCATTCTCTAAAAATGGTCAACCAGCTCTGGATCAACTCATGTCTACTTTAACTGCATATCACAGAGGTTACTAATTAGAAGAGAAACAACGCCCAAAATTGGCGTTCACTTGAGAGTAGGAAAGAAGCAGATAATAATACAAAAAAATAATACTGGGGCAAAAGACCAGAGATGGTGAGATACAAACAAACGTAGAGGAGAGAAAAGGATGAACAGTGATAGGGTTCTTAAGGAGCAGACATTGGGAAAGAGAATGAGCAAACAGCACAACAAAATAAACAACAGAAGACAAAGGAGCAGAGGAAAGAGGAGGACGATTAAAAAGATTAAAAACAAAAAACTTGGGGGAGAAAAAACCCCGAATGAGGACAGGAGAGCTGATAAACACACTATAAGCACAGATGGGAGAAAAGGAAGGTGGAGAGGATGAGATGAACAAATGTGGAAGGGCGGACACAGGGAGAGAAAATGAAAACAAGAGTGGAATAGAGAGGAGAATTAGCAGCATGGAGATGAGAGAAAAGAGGAGATGAACCAATTAGATCAGTGCAGAAAGGTGGCCAGGAGAGCACAGCAGAAGAGGAGACGGTGGTGAGGACACTGGAGGAAGAGGTAGAAACAGAAGAAGAGACAAAAGAATAAAGCTGGGGATGGTAAACACAATCCATCACTGCTGCTTTGCCTCGACTCTCAGACAAAACCTCCTCCTCTTGAATGCTGATCTCCAGGGCTTAACTCTCATTCTCTTCCTCTTCGGTCTGTGTTTTCGGTCCCATTCCCCGTCTGTATTTCCCTCTCTTTCTCCTCACACCATTCTTCTCCTGTTGTTTGTCCGTTATGCCATTTCCTCCAGTGTTCTCTCTCACGTTTACTGATCTCTATTCCTCGATCTGCTTGTTTGTGTTTTTAGGACTGTGTTGATGGTGACATCCAATAACTACAAAACAGCATCCAAAGAGGTTGTCCTTGGCTTTTATTCCCCTCACAAATCAGATCTTTACCTCCGTGCTTGATCTGTGCTAATGTTATCCGTCTTCTTTCTCTCACACCTTTTGTTCTCATTTTTGACTCTCTCCGTTGAAAGGGACATGTTTCCTCTTACATGTAGAGCTATTTATCCATCTAGATAGATCGGCTGTAGGCAGATGTCTGCCTTCTCTCAAATGTAATAGAACCAAATGGCCCTTCTCTTGTGGTGCTCATAGAGCCAAAATAATACTTTTTGAAAAACTCAACAGCAATCATGACCCAGTTACTCAAAATAATCCACAGACCTTGTTGTGAGCTTCACAGAGGAACTATGTTCTTTCTGCAGTATCACTGCATAGAAGGACTCGCACCCAAACAATCAAGATGGATAAGTAGCGCTTTAGGGAAGATGATTTTGGGGTAAACAGTCCCTATAATTGTGTTCTTGTATCAGTCCTTCTTCCCTTTTAACCTGTTTCACTTCTCTCTTCAGTGTTTATTTCATTTCAAATTGTCTCCTCTCCTTGTTTTTTTCCTTCTTCTTTTTCAATCTTCTTAGAAGACAGTTCACCCAAAAATCACCCACTCATCTTCTCTTGAATATGATAAAACTAGATGGCAGTAGTGGTGCTCAAAGTGCCAAAAAAAATACTTTTGAAAAACTCAACAGCAATGTCTCTTTCCAGGAATCATGACCCGGTTGTTGTGAGCAGTTTCATGCAGGAACGATTCCATATCTCTGTGCAGAATGAAGTGTGCATCTACAAAGACTCGGCAAATCACACCCAAACAATGCAGATGGATAAATAGGTAATGAAATAAAGGTAAGTAACAATGGGTAAAAGGAAAAATATGTTTCTTATTTTTTATTTTGGGGTGAGCTGTAGTATCGCCTTAATTCACCCCTCCTTCTTCTCATCTTGTCTCTTCCTACACCTCCCTCCCACCCTTCCACAAACACACCTTCATCCCCAAGGACATACTAACATCCAAATAGAAAAGACGCTGATAAACTCTGAAAACATCACCCTCAACCTTTACTTCACCCCCTGCTCCAGTCTCTCACTTCCTTACCCTTAGCCTCCCACACGATCTCTCCTTTCGCTTTGCTATTTTTAAACCATTATCTTTGCAGGGAGTGGGCACTGCTTCATATTCACACAATCATAGGAAATCTTCCCAAAGGGAGCTGCCCAGTAACAACCTTACTCTGCTGTTGGTTGAAAGAAGCAGTTGAGGGGGTTAAGTGCCTTGCTCAAGGACATGTCCAATGAGAGTGAAGAATGAGGCTCACTTGCTTTTCTCCCCCCTCGGCCATTCATCATCCTCATTCTCCACTCCCATCTCTTTATCTGTAACCATCACCTTCACACACCCTCCACTCATCCTCACTGTACCGTCGCAGGTGTTCCCCCACCCTCCCCTCTGTTCCCTCCATCACTGTCTCTTCCTCTGAGCCCTGCCATGCTCCGTCTCACTCCTTTCCCAACCACCCACTGCTTCTATTATCATTCAAGTGGGCTCTAATGAATTAATTATTATTATTATTTTTTCCGGGGGGGGGGGGGGGGGGGA
>JBBPCS010000001.1:24177924-24195249 GCA_037974645.1 Hollardia meadi | reverse complement strand
CGAGTACTCGATAGTAATTTAATGCGAGCACTCAAATATGGAAATTACTTAGAATGGCCATCTCTCCATACAGTATGTTTGCTATGAATGGGAAAATTAAGTAAGTAAAGAATACATTTTTTTCTGAGGTGAAATAGAACAATCTGCACTATCTGCATTGCAGTGTTTACAAATGGAGCTGCAGTGATATCCAGCAGGCATGCCTCCTTTGGGAGCCCTGGAATATTTCTTTAGGTACAGGGAGGCCTTGGGGGCAAAAAGGTAGAGAACCACTGCTTTAATGAGTTACCCTCAGGAAATACACCGGAAAATACACATGGAGTTATTTTATTCTAAAGAACCAGTAGTGAACCTCTAAAGAACCATACAGGGGCTTAACTGGTTCTTTGTAAGGCAGGGTGCTATATAGCGCCTCTGAAGAACCATTATTTTTCTCTGCGTACCTCATGCGTCAATCACATGTAAGAAAACACCCATCATTCGATTTATCGGTTGCTGTCGGGATGGAAAGAGAATTCCAACAAATGTTCGCTGACAATGTTTTGCATTTGCCGTTGCAACGATAGCCTTATTTTATGGGTGAGCAGCCACAGCACTCGTTTAAGGTTAGGCAGAGATTATTGTTTTGGATTAATGTTGAAAACAACATTCCATTTGTGTTAAAAAAAAAAGTACTTCGTAAAACAATAAACTCGTAGCCTAATTTCTGCTTCCATTTTAGATCCATCTTCAGTTTGACAAATAAAACCGTAACACATATACGTAGCTGCGGATGAAACGAGTTCCAGCAGGATTCATGTTTTTTTTTACCCAAATTCAATACAACAGTCAGGCTTCAAAGCATGTTCTCTTGCATTTCCTGTTTCATAATAGCACTGTGAGCTCAGAGAGGTCTGGCGGAACACAAAAGCAGCTTCGTACGGCACAGTATCCTATTTTCCCCCTTTCTCTCCATTAATGACACACTACTTTTCAATTTAGCCAGAAATAAAAGCATTTCAGGGGATTGATCGATACCTATTGATTGCTACAAGATATCTAGTTCATCTGTCCTCCTAACTAAGGCTGAAATAAAAGCAGGACTCTGGACCGAGCTGCTTTTTGTTCTTCACAGCTCCAGCAGTATAAACCGACCCTTAAAAAGCTCAGTGGTTTGGTATGAAAACCTCCCAGTGTTTCAGTTCAGCCAAATCGATTTAGCCAGGATTTCTATGTAAAACACATCAGAACACTTTGAGTCCCCCCCCCCCCCCATCTCTCTCTCTTTCTTAAACCTTAAAAGCCTTTACTGACACTCACGGGTCGGTCCGCACTCTTTCAAAGAAGGCATTCTTACTCAGGGCAAATATAAAAGATCTGTTTATTTCAGCCAGTATGGTGCAATAAAATAACGTGAATTTAAAGTACATTTTTGAACATTTTCCAGATCCAGTTTTTCTACAGCTGTGATCGGGGAGTAACCTCCTACATAGCAGCCCAGTCACACCAATTCAATGTCAATTATCCACTATCACAGTCTTGTTGTCGGTCTGCTCAGTTTTTCACACCACAAACGGATCACATGCGGCAGAATAATTCAAACAAACGTAACAGAGTTCAGTTACGTGTGAAAGCAACATAAAGCTACAGTAAATGAGCTGGAAGGTTAGCTTCCTTTCCTTCGGACTCCTCAGTGTGTTTCACACCTAATAGTTCAGTCCGGTGAACAATGAGTGCTATTCATCATAAGACTGGGCCCTATTTGGCCCTTATAGACAGCCCTGATGTGGCGTTAATATCACATACCAAGGTCAATATTGGCCAAACCACACCAGCAATCTCTTACTGACTTAAAACCGCATTATATAGTTTATAAATTGCAACGAGAGCTGAGGTGATGAGAAAGGCGTATTATACGGTTAGCAGCTGGGGAATTAAACTAAACCACATTAGAAATATGTTATTTTCAGCAATTTATCCTCCACGAAGGATCCTGTCCTCTTTATGTATCAGCTTCATTTCCAAGCAGACACTCTCGGGGTGATGAGATGCACAAGAGATGAATCCGGCATGATAGAGAGTGGTTTTCAGTCTTCACCGGTCCTGGCGCTCTTCATAAGCTTTGAAAAAGAAAGAGCTAAAAGAAGAAATACTTCACCCTTTCACGACCCCCACCTCACCTACGGTGCATGCCTCCTTTAAACAGCCCTCCTACATACTTCCACAATAAAAACCCTTTTTACCCTGCGGCGATGGATGTCTATCCACTATGCAACTGCTTATGGCTTACCAGGACAGCTGCAGGCGTGGTTTGTGCACAGCCTTGTTTTTTTTTTTGCCCCTTTCGCCTGCTTTCTGTCATGTTTACTTATCTGAAGTGACGTTAACCTGACGATCACTGATTCAATTTAATTAGAAGTATGAACGATAATGACAAGGCTCAGAGGCTACAATGATGCCAGCCATTTTGTGAAGCTGTAATTAAGCACAGGGGTACTTTAAGTTGAATGCTACGATCAGTATGCTAACATTCTTATAATTACAATGCTGCTGCTAAGCAGGTATAATCCTTAAGTATGGTCATGGTGTTAACATGCTGGCTTTTACTAATTTGCAATAAACACAAGTGCAGCTGAGGCTGATGGGAATGTCTTTAATTTATGCATGATATTTGGTTATAAAAGGATTGGACAAATCACCTGCTAAGTGATTACAGTTCATCCTGCAGGAGACATGAATGTGTGTACCAAATCTAATGATAATATATATTCAAGAGTTGTTGATTTCAGTGTAAACCACAGGGCGTCGAGGAAAAAAGTCAAGGGGTCACCAAAGTCAGTAGGGCACATTCTCAGAGGACCATGAATGTCTAAACTTGTGCCAATTCATCCAGGGTATGTTTAGATACAGTATTTGACTGGATAAGGAAAGTTTGACCTGGTCACCATGGAGATCTGTGCCAAATTGGCAAGAAATCCATTTAACATTGCCGTAAGCGTGGCTTAAAAAGTGTATAAACCTTCTCATATTTTCCTAAAACATTTCGAGAACAAAATGATAAAATGTTTTCTCATTTTATGTATTTGAATATACTTTCGATTCATCTGTCGTGATATACAAGCGTACAGATGAAACCTTTTCAAATTCTGTGTTTGTTGTCTCTTCAAAGTGAAGCATTCGAGGCTAAATTCCATGACTAAACACAATCCGTTTATCTTCTTCTAGTGTTTTCAAAGTGTTACAAACTGATTGGGGAGCGGTGGATCCCCAGGGTCTCAATGTGCAGACGCTATTATGTCTGTAACTTTGATTTGCAAATATTACCGACGTATCTCAGGTAAATCTCTCGACAGAGGAATTCCTCCAGTTGATTCCTTTTAATTCTTTTACAAAGGTTTGAGGCAAATTTAATAATGTATGACTAAACCTTGTGATTTCCAGTGGGACTTTACCCCCAAAGCTTCTTTCCAGCAAAAAACAATGTGAGATAGAAATAAAAACGGTAAAAACACTTTGATAGTGTTCTTCTGGGCTCATGAAAGGTACAGTGTAAAACGTTTCAAGCTGGTTCGACTTTGAGACACGAGTTCCTTCACTGCAAGAACAGAGAGTATAAATTCACCTTAAAGGAAACCTTTTTTTTTCTCTCCCCCCAACTAAAAAAGTAAAATAGAAAAGGATCTGACTCATGCAGTTCCAGCAGGGCCGGGCTGGCTATTACATTGATTGATCTAAAATAACAACCCTTGATTTAACCAAAGCAGCGTGTCAGAAAACTTTCATTTGAATCATTCTTCAAACAGCCATAAGTGACAGTAGAAACAACGTGTTTTGTTGTTTAGATGAGGGGCGCGATTTTTATTAGTATTCTATCAATATAGATGTAGGAGCCGTTTCTAGAGGTCAGTGTTATATAGGACACCAAATTGGTCTAGTAGGTGTCAACTTTGTGCCTTGGGTCACTTATAATATTGGTAGGAACCTCCGCTCATGGGACAAGGGTTGCTGGACATAATGTGAATAGTTTAATAATAGATTTGCAATCCTGCTTGAATTTAACATCCATATAGGACCTCATTCTTTTCGCTTTTCATTAGTGAAACGGAGAAACTGTGTCAGCTCAGCAGGGCTTTAGCAGTGGGGAATTGCAAATGGAATCTTAAGATGTTATGGTCCAAATGTACAGTGTGGCTGCAGATTCAAGATAAGACCATTAGTGAGCCGTGCAGTCATTCTTTCTTTCCAAATTAAACTGGGAGGGATATGGAAATGTGTGTTCCCCCATCAGCAACACTCGCACTCATCAAAAGAGATGCATAATAAATGGAGGAAAAACCATAGCAAGCCCACTGAAAAGGAATTAGGACTCAAACATGTAAGGAATCATGACCAACATGACTCTGTAGATGAAAGCACAAGAATTACTAAGTCAGAACAATAATTAAATGGATTACTTAGGGGGTGCGTTTGTTCATGTTTTAGTCTTCCTGTAATGTTCCTGAATCCAGACGGGATGACTCAAAAGCAGGACTCAAGCACAGATCATTTGAAGTTTTAAAAGACATTAACTGGAACGTTAAAGCTGCGGAGCACAATAGATGATCCGACAAAGAAGTGGGGATACGGGGCTGGTGTATGTGCCGAGTGACTAATGAGGGTCGTGTGCGGGGATCAGGTCACTGGAGATGGCAGGAATACGCTGAGTGCAATCAGGTAGATAATGGCAAGCTCCGCGCTGACAGGAGAGGTCAGTGACAGCCGGGTGTGAGAAATGGTCAGAAAGTGTAAAATGAGAAAAGCTTGATTACACCCAGTACGTTTTTACGTTCAGGCTTAAATAAATGTGCCCGACATGTGCAGAATCATTTCATGCTTCTCCTGCGGTATCCTGTAACACTATAAAACAGTAACATTAGCGAGGACGTGGCTGAATGCTAACGTTATTTGTTGTCTAAAGCTAACGGATGATCACATCTGTTGTTTTTATCTTGAAATATGGCCTGATGTCCCTCCAGATTGTCACTAACTGTTGCCGATAAACCGAGAAGTGGCGAAATGCATTTTGTGTAGCAAGAACACAGTTTGACATCAATGTTTTGACAATCTAAACCAAGCGTGTGCAACATTTTTTTCCTGAGGGCCCTACTGACTTACATAAAGTAAGCGAAGGACCACAACTTAGGCAGGCAGCAAATTGGGGCATTTTCAATTTGACCTTTGTCAGGGCCGCCTCTACAATACAGTCTTTCAAAAAATTCACCATAGGGAAAAGTGTTGCGAACTGTGGTTGCGGATTCTTGGACGGTCGACTGCTTTGTAAAAATATTCTGCCTGGCAGTTAAGCTAGAACACAGTTTCAGGGTTTTTTCTTCCTTTTCCCGCAATGACAAGTTTGTGGCATAGTTAGCATACTTGGTGGAAAAGTGTGTCTTGATGTTGTATTCCTTGAAAACCGCAATACTCTTTTGGCATATCAAACATAGTGCCTTTAAAGCGACACAAGCGATGAAATATGTAGATTCTTGGTTAAAATGCGACATTCGGAGTCAACTTTTCTTTTTGTTTCTGGTCTTTTCACAACCACCAACGGAACTTGAGGTGAGTGAGCAAGTGTCAACTTGAGTCCAATCTAAATGTAGACAGCGCCTTCTGTTGGAATCAAGTTAAATACCAATACGGAGTCATTAATTCGTCTTGATATTCATTAATATAATGCTGCCTTTTATTCATTCTTTAAGGACAGTTTTATCTTTCTTTGAAGATGTTGCAGGCTGGATTGGGACGGTCCACGGGCCCGTATTTTGTCCATGTGTGCTCTCAGCAAAGCGAAAAGCTGTTGACGCCTGTGAGTTCAATTATGCATGTGCAGAAGGTCTACTCAAGTCTAACGAGAGGCAACAGCGTCTAGCCTGCCGTAAAGCAAAAGAAGAAGAGTTTGACCAGTCATACCATCGGATTCATTCCCCTGACTTCACCTGAATATCAAGCGGTGATGATCAGGACTGACAAATGAGTAATGTAATTTCAAGAGACTACATTTTATCACTCCCCCTTCCTCACTCCTTCTGGCTGATTCCCCGAGTGAGGATGATTCTTTTAACTCATTTGCAAAGGTAAATGGACTGGAATGTGATGTGGTAAGTTGAACATTTTTAAGTTGAGGCAGACCTGCCAACCTTGGGAAAATATTTAACATTATAATGTTTCCCTGATGCGATGAAATTTCATCAGGCGTTTAAGTTGGCAAAGTAACGTTAAATTGTATTGTCTGTCTGTTTTCCGCAGATTTGTTAAACACAACTTTTCATAGTACTGTATGCACACTTGCATATTTTGACATTAGCCACCAAATCTTCAGGTAATAATGTAGCTAAACCTCTAGTTACAAAGGCCTACGTTTCTAGATAATTTTTCAATTGAATAGGCTACATTTGTAATATTCATAATGGAAAATGTTTAACATTTTCTTTGCTACATACATTTTTGTAAACACTTAAAAACATATTACAATATACAAAATAAATGATTTCCATTTTTTTAATTAAATAATTGAATGCATTTTACTTATGGTTATCAGTTTCTACAAGCAAACATTATACATGTTTATATTATTTGTATAATAATGTTTTGTATAATATCAAATAAGAATACTAAGAAAAAAGGTCAACCTCAGTTATCTTCCTGAAGCGCATAGCAAATTAAAAACATTCCATGACATGAAAACAAAGCTTGTTCATCCTCCCCCCCCCCATTTATCTCACATTAGACAATGAAAGGTGTTGAACAAAGAAATAAAATGTGCTAAAAACCCCCAAAACAAAACACTGATCACACAGTTTACTCGCCTGCTTAATCTTTCAGCATGATTGGCAGCTCAGCTGGTGCTGAAACCGACGCAAACAGACTTCCTCTGATGAGGAAACCACTTGATTCTTGAAGTTGACATGTTCTTGGGGTTCTGGAGGACCAGGGTCTTCTGGCAGAATGTTCTCCTCCATGGCATCTCCTACCATGACACATATATAGTGCAGGAAGACACAAGCAGGGATGACCTCAGAACAAAAACCTGTGTTCACCACTTTAAAAGGCCCGCTCTATCCCTATCCCTAAGTGGCTGCCTGAAAGGGGTTATGATCAGAATGGAGTTTGTAAGGCATAGATAACCTCCATCAGCCAAAAAGCAGGCAGGTGGAGGATGGAGGGCATCGACATAAACCCAAGAACCCAAGAAATCCAACAAAAATGTCCAAAAACAGTCCTGATGCATTGCATATTGCTTGAGTAATATTGTTTATAGTTGAAATAATCAATGTAGTTCAATTTTGGTGGCTTGATCCCAATGTGGCAACCATGTATGGCTCCCACGGCTTTGCAGAACACATCAATTTATGCCAATCTTGAGAAGCCCTGACCAACTTCAGCAGAAGTCAGAGGTTTGGGAAAAGATAACCTTCTGATGTCTGCTGAAAGTTTGTGTATGATAAGATGTACATTGGAATTTGGAACAACAAATACCCCAGCTGTGACCTTATGTGATACTCCATGAAGTGAGCCAGTCAGGAAAAATCTGAATCTCTTAGAGGACTCCCCAGTCATGATCTTGCTGCAGGTGCAGAGTGGTGCATAAAATATTGAAGGCTGCTCGAGAACTCGGAATGTTAGTTTGAGATTCCTCATCTTCATTCAGAGATATTTTCAACGCTGGACGGCTTATTTTTTTTTTTTCATGGTGGTGTAAGGAGCCCTTGTCTGCAACAAGGGAGAATAAATACCAAAATCAAAGCAGTGATCACCATGTACATGATTGGAGTTGCCTTTAGACTGTTGCTTCAATTGTTTCCACAGCAACAACTGAGGCAGGTTGAGGCCTGTAGCAGCTGCTTCCATAGCCTTGCAGTCTCTTGCCCTCTCAGACTTGATGTGATGACTGTGAACACGTTACAGTATGTAAGACTGAAGTCGACGAGGGCTCAGTCGGGAAATCTAGAAGGTGCACATCTAGATTCCATCGAAGTTTGGAGCTGAAATTTTGGGGGGGGGGGGGGGGTTTAGAGAATTTTAGAGAGAGATGAGATAAGGTGGAACAGCACACAGGTGTAGAGGAGGATTAGAAAGATGGAGGGTGGAGCAGATATCTTATTCATCTCAGTGATTAGTGTGCATAAGCTCAGTTGCTGCTATTTTTATTCATAATCTTCTAATTATTGCTTGTGGTTACAGTTACTAAACTTCCCTTTGAGCGTAATTACCTCAATAAATCCCCTGAATTAAACACAAAATAGACTTTTTTGTCCATATACTCAATGACGCATGGAAGCTTTTTTTTGGTCTATCAGCAGGTGCGACGTCATTTATCTCTGCTCTCCAAAATCACTGCTCTACTCAGTTTTATAGTACGACAACACTGTGGTTAAGGTTAGGTTTAGGAATTAAAAAGAACCTGGTTAGTTTTAGAGAAAAATCATGGTAAAGGTGAGAAAAAGTACTTAGGTAAGGATAGGAACGATCATCGTTATGCTTCAAAAATGTTAATGTTGGTGGGACACACAAAACAAACAGTGGCCTCCTGGGCTAAAATCTGAAGTTTTATTCGAAGATGGTGCCCACGCACCAAAAAAGTCGACGACACAAATAAAAAACAGCTTTTCTAGGCTATGGGGAAATTTTGCAAATGTAAAACCTCCAAGGAGTAAAAATCCACAAAGAGTAATAAGAGAACTTTTGCAATTGGAGGCGTCCAATCAACTGTTTTATAATGGTGGTCATTTTTGAACCGCAGATTTCTTGTTGCAGTACCACAAGTGGCCACTGGAACAAATTGGCATCTAGAGTGAATGGCCGCGCGGTATCCAGCTATACTATTACATCCATTTGACCTCCTCGCTCCGCGGACTGTGTTGTATAAGGGCGCCTCACATCCTCCTCTGCTCTGGTCATAAATACTAAATGCGCTAGAAGGCAGAAGGGATTGTTATATGTGAAGCATGTTAGTCATTCATAGCAATTTGACCTGAGGACTTTGACTGCATACACATCTTACATATGGGCTTAAAGGATGTTTATATATTGTGCGTGTGTACATTTAGCTTCCTTTAGTGTTTTATGGGCAGTCTCCTCTTGCAGAAGATTTTCACATCAGCAGCAAACATAACACGTTCTTTAATCATTTTCAACCCACTTTTAAATGGTGCAATTTGTAAGATATGGCCATTATCTTAGTTTAAACATTCGAAAAAGTGAACATTATCAACAGAATGTGAAGAAACAACAGTGTTGACGTCAAAGACGTCTATGTATTGTTTTGCAAGGATATCTAGAGAAGTTAGCATGCTAACCATGTAGCCCCGGCCTGTACTGTCTCATAATACCATTTTGTACCTCGAGAGGCGACAATCCGATAGCCCTCGTAGTTTCAGCTGGGAGACGTATTGTTTGTCCAAAATAAATCCTCAATTCACAGAATAAGACGTGAAAATATTCCATATTTAGGATGCAGAGCCCAGGTGATCTGAGCCCCCTGCCCCCAGTGATACGGTCGCAATCTAGGCAGACTTCAGTGGCGCAACAGGTCCACTAGCTCCGCCTCTAAAGCTAACAGTCGCTAAAGCTACAGGCAAAGATTACGCAGCCCAAGATAACTAGACCAGACAGCATAGTGAGAGCAGTTGGTCGTGACATGACATGGTGGTGATATGCTGCCCCCTATATTTTTTGGAGGTAGCTTCAAATTCGTACAAATTGCCCCTATAAGATAACCATTACTGCTAGCCTTGAATATTTTTTTGTGCAACATTGTACAACTCTTGATATTATCGACATTGGTATTAACACGCCAGCTATAATACTCTGCTAAGTCCAGTGTGAAAGGAGACTCAAATACACATACGCATATTTATGTACACCCACTACAACAGGTATTGTGCAATTTACAGTTCAAGCAAAGCCATCTTTATCAGGTCAATACAAAAGAGTTTAAGGTGATGTCAAAATTGAAAACGGATAAATTGGAGGCGAATTTCCTTTAAATATATGTGTACAAATATTTGGCTCGTTGACTTTATAATGCATATATTTAAGTGGAAACAGACAATTCTCCCCACATACCGGCCGAGACAATCGGATCACTTTCCATTTTCCTCAGAATAGCAACTATCCAACGGCACAGGACAAAAGTGTGAGTTTATTCATTCGTTTTGTTTATAATGGGAAAAGCAGATAGAAATGGATCGGCGGTCGGCCTTCGTTTTCCCAGGAGATTTCATGTTTCAGACAACATTACAAAGGCTTATAGGGAACCAATCTAAACACCAACAGTGTCATTACCCTATAGCCATTAAACTGTGTAATGACTATTTACTTCATGATGATGCATTAAAGCAAAAAAACAAAAACAAAACAACTTTTGCCAGTGTAAGGCTATCCAGACCTCTTATTCTACATGAATGAACAAACCAGGAATCAGCATCTCATACATCGTCGCAACAAGTTGTTGATATATGATTGTAAAGGCTTGAGACTGCCAAAGAGAGACAAGGAATGTCCACTAGATCTGTGTCATTTTGTCATGTTTATTTTTGTTATGGCCAGCTTTCACTTTATTTGGTCTCATGTACACTCGCTCTGCCACCGCTTTTAATAAATGTAGCCAGGTGGCTAGCTAGCCATATAGAATATGACATCGCCATTCTTAATCCCACCTACTAGGCTCTGATTGGTTGGGGAAGCAGCTTTAAGCAGCACAACACCACCTCTGAAATATTTTAGGAGCAGTTCAGTCCTACGAAGGCAGGAGGAAAACTGAACAAGCACATTGAGTCCATTCACACTTTTTGTAAGATCAAAAATTCCTACTATCTCTTTAGTCGTGTGCTGCTATCTGTATCTCACGGGATATTATTCACTGTCATCATTTAATATCTGTGTGATTAATTAAAATAAGTGATTTAAATGACGCAACAATGCAATTACACGTGCCGTGACTCAGCATGCCTTCTGTTACCCCTTTTCCCACATACTGTATAATACAGGCATACACATACAGCTTTAAATATTTAACATCATATGGTTGGAGATACCAACTAGTCTACATCACACTTTTGTGCCTCAGAAGCCAATCAAAGCCTTTAGGTGCACTTTGAGTACCCCATCTCTGCCTCCTCCATGACACTGACAAACATCAAAGTGTTTTTAGTAGACCTAATGTCTTTATCTTTGTGTTTCATCCCTCCAGGTAATGGAAAAGGACAAACCATGGGCTTTAATGTCAGAGAAGGGGCTTAAGCAAGGATTCCTTGAAGGTAACTGGCATAATGAAGCAACACTTTCAAATCATTTGCAGCAGAGAGTCCATTCAAAACGTCCAGCTACACAGCCCAAAAATCCAGGCCATGTTCGTGTGGGGAGGCTGCCCCTGCAGCTGGAGCATTCAGTATTCAGTGCTCAGTTTGCTTTTCTCATTGAAGGTGGTAGCCAATGGAGGGCTGGGCATCGACCACCCGGGGGTTGAAGGTGACCCACACGCCTGGTGCAGTCAGCTGTGCCATTACAGTTATTGCCATGGGTCTGCTTCTGGCATCGGCACAGAAGACTTCCGATTGTTGAATGGAACAATGTCCAAATGCCCCAAACTGAAGCCTGCTGCAACTGTTACATGAGACAGTACGATTAAATCATTACGTTTTCATCACATTACTGACAGAAGACTCTGAAAGGTGCATTTAGATTTTGAGGTCGATTATTTATTCCACACATGGATCACACATTAGTACGTAGAACGTAAAAGTACAAAATATAATTTAAAAGACAAAATTATTTCATGATCCATTGATTGAAGAGATAGAGAAACTAAGACCAAGAGTCTACAGCCATGCTGAAATGCTCCTATGCAATTTCTGGAAAGAGACATTGCTGTTGAGTTTTTCCAAATGTATTTATTTTGGCACTTTGAGCACCACAAGCGAATGCTTATTTACAGTAGGTTTATTATATTTAAGAGAAGGCAGACATGTCTACAGCTGACATCTCCAAAACAATCTAGATGCATAAGGAGAACTGCAGAGAAGAGGAAAAATTAGTATTTTTGATTTTGGGGTGAACTGTCCCTTTAATTAAAAGTGAGTTTTATAAAAATGTATTCCCCCATACAGTTATCATGAACGGGGACATTGGCTATAGACACCAAAGTGTTTTTGTGCCATCCTGTAAACATGTTTATTTCTGCTAGGGAATGTAAAGTAGGGAATTTTAACATGGGGGGTCTGTCACCGCCCGATTGGAGTAGCTGCACTATGCGAATAGCGTATGCACGTCCGTCATATTGGAGAGCTAGGTACGGCACCACCGCTTAAACCACATGCAGGGCTTTGATAAAACTGTTAATTTGTTAAGTTTAGCTGATTAGGATTGTATTTAGCAGTGATTATTTCAGACGACTGTGTCATTGCCTCTCATAGCATAGCTTAAAAAAAAAAAAGTTCACTCAAAGGGCATGAAAGTTTCAAACAATATTGCCAAAGCATCAAAGTACAATTTGTCCAAATGTTTGGACAGTACACAATAACAGCAATATGAGGATGAAAATAGCTTTGCTGCAACAGGCAACCACACACTGTTATATAAAATAGTCATCAGCAAATGTAATCATATTCATAACATAACAAATTAGCTGTTTTAATGCAGTTCTGGAGCGGTTTGTCTGGGGTCAGACAGGGTCTATGGAGTTTTGACTCACTTCTGGAGCAAGCCTCAAGTGGCCATTCGAGGAACTGCAGTTTTCTTTAGTTTTCAGCTCCAGAGGTTTCCACTTGCCCCAGACAGAACAGGCGTCGTCAGCAAAAGACGGCTGTCCTTCATGTAACCCACAGCAACACTGGTCAAGATCAGCAGATGTGGCAACAACATGTTAAAGACTGTATTGATCTTGATTCATGGTTCAAGTAAATCATGTTTTTTCCACGCCTCAGGATGTCTTAGTTTAATCTCTTCAGCCAGTGTAATACAAACAATTCGTGCAGCAGCATTAGACGTGACTCATGCTGAAACTTCGTAAAAGCCTCATCTGCTTGAAAATACAATCTCAGACCAACCTACACACTTATCACTCTGCTTACTCCTAACAGCTCCTCTGCTTTATGTTGTCTGGGGCTCATCCACTCCATGGCCTGACTAATGTGCTGATCGCCCCCACGCTGGTCACTACCTCCAATAAAACAAGCAGGATTGTACAGGAGACAGTAGAAAATAGCCTAGCTGCAGTGAAAAACGAACATGCTCCTAATGCACAGTCGATGCACTTTACATTTTATCTGAAAAATAAAACCACTATATAATCACTAAGAAGATACTGATAACTAACTACTAGCAATAGCAGTTCAGACAGATTTATATGATTAAAAAATGTCTTGAAAAGAATAATTGTATTTATTTTAAACACATTGAATTCCCGACTGTTTGCTAAAAGCAGATTATCTTGTGTGTGAAATACACACAGTTTGTTCCAGTTTGCGTGTTTCTTGTATTGTCCGCATTGTTCATGGTTATTCCTTAATGTTTTCATTTGAGATAATGTTTCAACATCAGAATGCTTTGTCCCTGAAAAATGGCCTACCTAACATACAATTGTTGACAATTGAGTCATTATATATCAATTCTGTCATTTTATGGAGTATAGACAATTGTAATTAAGTTAATTTAGCTGTGGCGCTGTGTGTAAGGCATAATCAAAACGTAGAGTCAGAAACTGTCCTCACTGATTGTATTGAGTATGTACATATTTGCAAAACATTGTCAACTTCTAGAAGATGAGTCATTGGGCGGACAGTGTTAATATACTGAAACCTATTCCTCAGAATACAATACCAAAAATATTCTTTCATATGGATTTGTTATATGAATCTACATTTCAGCACAGAGCAACTAACCTGACTTTTTCCACAATCACAGCATATCTGAGGATCCCAATGTGTCAAGAAAAGTAACACCACAGTTTCGCCAAAACAAACACAGCTCGGCCACAAAATCTATATACTGCACACAGCGTCCTTTAACCCTGTCTCTTTCGAATTCTAGCCTATTCATATGCTACTTATTTGCAACAGCAAACAAAGGAACATAATGCTGCTCAAATGAAGTTTTTAATCAACATGAAACGTTATTAGTGAATGAATGTATGCATGTGGCAAAATTTAGACACTGAAAGTATCTTTCAGCCAATAACACATTTCATTGGTGTTCCCTATCCACTCTTGCAATACAGTATCCACTTGCATCGACTAAAGCATGTTCGGCACTCACGGCACTCATGTTTTTGGTTTAATACTGAAAAAGTCAGCAGTGACATAAAGCATGATTCGGGACGTGTTTAATATATAAACTTTAGACTAAAACTTCTACGTGCTCTTCGCCCAACTGTAACCAAAGTTCTTTTGTTGAAAGGCGGTCTAGGAATAAGTGTGCCCGAAAGAGGCCTTTGAGGCCATGATTCTGAGTGAATGGGGACAGACAAAAGTAAAGCTGCCACTCGCTCTCTATGTCTGATTGTATTTTAAAAAGGGCACGCTGCCTGGAAATGAAGGGCACCCTTTCAGCAGGCCGCCCACACAGGCCTCCCTGAAGCCCACAGAGCTGCTGACTCCGGCTGGCCTTTTCCCTCAAGGCTGCTCCTATAAACTGTGAAGGTGATCCTTATGAAGAGAGCTACATTAGTCCATCACAGATGTGACCTCATTCAGTGACCTCATTGAAAACGAGAAGTGTCCTTGGGATCTTTTGATTGTCCCACACCCTATGGCATGTAATTAGTCTCGAAAAACGCACACATAAAACCAGGCCACGTGATAAGAGTGCACAGAGCAGCTTCCGCGAGCAAAAAACCATCCTCACTCTCTGCATGCACAAGTGCAATCCTGCAAACACGGGGGCCGTGACGAGCTCAAGCTCGACCTTCCGCACGCACTCGCAACTGCTCAACACTCGCTAGCTCGTAAAAGTTGACTTTTGAGACTTTGGGTGCAGGAAATAGACAGTGGCTAATGTCTGCCTTACTTTGGTCACTTTGTAGGGATGGTTGAGCTCACACTTTCCCACTGTTCTGTGTGCTCTATCGTGTGCTTGCACCTGGTTCTTATGTGCGCGGGTTTTGAGACTAGTTAAATTCCATACAAAACGCATTTTTTGAAAATGGGCTAGGCTAAAAAAGGAGGCTTGCCAAGTCTTTTGCAGGCCACGTTTTGGATTGGTCGTGGCTCAAAAATTGACATTCATAGAGAAGTTTGGTCTCTTCTTCAATGGGAGTATCTGCAGATTAATTCCATACCTGATATGTTATGATCCAGAATACAGTTAGGCACGGAGTGCAGTCTTGTAGTTATTACTGGGGCGGGAGTGAAAGATCACCTACATACATACTCTGGATAGAATTTAAATCACTGACCAGCGCAGAAAGTAATAGAATCTTGCCAACTCCTCTGAAGAAATAAATCCAATCTGAATGGAGCTTATTTCGACAATTTTCTCCCAGTGTTCTCTCAGTTTGGATTGTCAGTCCGCTATGAATTGCCGTCTTGTAACTGCTGATTTACTAATACATTACATTATGGCTCTATTGCCTAAGTCACGAGGGTGCAAGGAACTCAAGGAAGTGGAGAACCCAGACACAGACAGGGGATGCAGAGCTGCTGCAGTGACTGATATTTATTAAACACAAAAAGGTAAATCATTGGGTGTTGAAGCAGGCAAGGATTAAAACAAGAGATAAGTCCAGGCAGGCAAACAAATACGGAAATGACCAGGCAAAATCCAAAATGCTAATAAACAGGCTAAGTCCAGGGGAAAAAGCAAACAATCCCAAAAACATTGGGAAACAAACACAAGGAAAAACGCAATGAACTGGCAAACAATGGGGGGAAAACACAAACTTAGATACACAATGTAGGGCAGACTAACGAGACACAGGTGAAACAAATCAGGGCAATGAAAAAAGGCGGGAAAAGAACAATGACCGGATGTTTAAAGACCCCCCCTCCACTCATAAATGTGTTTGTCTTATGTTCACATCCCCTAAAATGTCTGACCTGGACTCTACTGACTTGTATCGGTCCAAAGTTTGTCATTTAAACGTGCTTTCACATTCCTCTAATGAAAGAGGAGATGTCCGCGCACTTCCTAAACATATGGGATTCAAACTCACACCGGGCGAGCTAGATTTCACACGTCACAAACATGAAAGCCGACCGCTGTCTAATTTGCAAATACTACAACTGCCAATGAGCCAGTAACATCGTAGCAGATATTATTGTATGTTTCACAACCACTAAGGCTGTGTCTGCCACTGCGAGTTACAAGCTAACAAGCTAACAGACAACATAAACAAAAGATGCTAACTACACTTCGCATTCTGATACGTCTGCTAGTCGACAACAGACTCCTCATCTGAGTCCGGGTCTGACTGAGGCTCAAACATGTAACGTCCTGGCTGAATCTCTCCCATGTTTCCTCTAACACTAGCCATCTTGATGCTCGCTGATCTTTCACCGGTCAACCTAGCGCAAACAGAGATGGTGGGCGGGGGCCAACGAGGGAGAAAGAGTAGACGTGCTTCCAGCTCCTTTTCAGGGTTTTCAACAGGAAGTTCAAAGTTTAAGTCAACCAAACCCAAAACCACGACACAATATTTCATTACAGGCTGACTTATTTTGGGCCTCTGTCTGACTGTTGCACTCTGCCCTAAGGCCCAATCACACTAGGAGGAGGAACAGTGAAATTTATTCAGGTGTGTTTGCAAGCTTTGCGATTCTAGGGGCTTGGTGATAGAGTGACAACATGCAGGGTTAGTTGGTAAAATAATCAATTTGGTGAGCTAACCACTAAATGCTAGCCAATAGCCAGCCAGTCACAATGCTAACGGTAAATGCTAACGGGTCAGTAAGTCCACAACTCGTTCAAGACATGGATTTGTCCCATCAACTCTTCTCTCGTAACTGTCTGCAAGGTTATCCAAACACGACTGCTGCTAAATGTTGATCAGGTTTGCTCCCGTACTTTATGATGACAACTTCATCCCTTCAGTTCAAATATTGATTTTAGCACAATGAGCACTCCCTGTTGGGTTAATATCCAAAATGTTGATAAATGTAAGGTATTTCTCCCCCTCTTCTTTGTAAATCAACTGAAAACGTATTTGGGTACTCGTGAACAGACATCAAGCTGGCCTACATGTGTCGGTATGGATGTGTATGTACGGTTGGGTGGATGAGTGGGAGGATAGTGTGCGAAGAAAAGCTTAATGAACTGCGTGACTCAGTTTGCAGTGTTCTTCCCACATGAAATTAACATAATTTTAACTTTTAT
>JBBPCS010000001.1:24160696-24177824 GCA_037974645.1 Hollardia meadi | reverse complement strand
ATCTATCTATCTATCTATCTATCTATCTATCTATCTATCTATCTACCTACCTACCTACCTACCTACCTACCTACCTAATGTAAATACCAGACAGTGATCCATAATGTGATTGTAGCTAATTCCTCAAAGCTCTAAAAACCCTGTGATTTCTGCTCAATATTTGGCCTCTTCTTCACCTTTTAAGATTTCAGTCAGTTTAACTTATTATATTCTGTGAGTTAAGATCATTGAAACAGTGTCCGATCCTGCTGTTTCCCCCTTGAGGTTTCAGGGGTCAGAGAGGCAGTGGAGCGTCCCCTCTGATCCAGGGAGGCGGCCCGCCGTGGGGATGTGACAGACTGACCTGCCTGGCAGCTATGATAGATACACTGGGACTGGTCTGACCTCTCTGGCTGACATCCACAAGCTCACTGTTGGCCCAAGTCATCATCTCTGGGTTGAAGTGCAGGTTTGGGAATGGTGGGGCTGTAGCAGTATATTCTGCCCTATTTCTGCTCGAGTCCTGAATCACCTCTTTGTGTGGCCAGAAAATTATATTTGCCCTGAGTAATTCAAAGTAACGGCGAATCCATGCACTCAAAGGCCACTGAGAAGCAATATGTCCTTTCCAATTCTGTGCGTCCCGGGGTAAAATGACCAATAACCAGGAGAAAATATACTCCTGAAAACTATGGTAACACTAGGCCAGAACTCAAGCTGAGCCCAGGAGGAACATGCCCATAAATGTCAATGAACCCTCTTTTCATGCATGTAATTTAACAATCTCCCCCCTTGTTTAAAGTCAGTCATGAAGCAGGAATTATTTCCAACTGCATAAAAGTGATCATCAACTGGCGGCCACATCAGGTCCTCCAGAGCTTCCATCCAGTCCGCCAATTAGCGTGCCAACCCCTGGCAACGGGTCAAAAAGTCTGTAATTCATGGTCACCTGTTCTACAGAATCACATTATTCTCCAACTCCATCTGCTCTGCTCCGTGAACCCACCATCAAACCGCCTGTTACCACTACAAGAAGTAACACCGGAGATGTCAGAGAATCACTGAGCTTGTCTGTTAGACACAAGAGGCGCCACTTAGGTTTGTTTTCACTGGTCAACTGTTGTATTGAGTCTCAAACTAGTAGATTTGTTTGCTTCCTGAGATCCTGAAGTGGATTTTTTTGTTGAGATGAGGGCTGATTCATTAAGTGTAGTTTTTGTATTGAGCACTGATTGGTGTGGGTCTGAAAATCTAGTTATCATTAAAGATTTCCAATTTTGTCTGTTCATTGACATAAATAAAGATGGCCGACGCGTCTCCACTTCCTCCGATTGAACGAAAATGAAGCTAAAATCTCCCGGATACAACACTGTCATCTCGCGCTGGTGATGTCATTTGGAGCCAAGGTCTGTGCAGTAGTGAAAGGGCAGCGGAGCCACAGTCTCGAGTTCCTGTCCATACACCCGCCCGCCCAATCACGAGCAGGGATCAGCCGTCAATTATTTTTTAATTGTTTTTATAATGTTAAATAACTAATTAAAACCTAAACCTAAAATTTATTCGAGGTGTACTTTGAGTTTTTAGTTTGGCCCATGTCCTACTTGATATCAGTGAGGGGGAGGGGTTTATGACCTATACTGCAGCCCACCACCAGGGGGCGATTGAGGTGTTTTGGCGTCACTTTTGGGGAGCTCTCGTGTCGTCCATCTTTATATACAGCCAGTGGTTCATACTGATGGAGGCTAATAAAAATAACATTAATTTGTAAGGAAATGAAAATATTAAACAATAATAGGCAATAATTTGGCCTAAATAATAGTCATTTTTTATTTCAGCCCCCGTACTGTCTGCTTCGAAACATTCCGGCTCTTGGACAACTAATTTTCAAAACATTGACTTAGTTGCCTCCCTGATCTTCATGGCTCTAGGGAAGGCAAAGTCAGTCAGTCAATCAGTTAGTCCATCACTTTGGCCTTTACTGTAATATCTCAACAACTATTCAATAGATTGAAATGTATTTGGAACAGACAATGAATCCCAGACAATGAATTCCGCGGATCCCCTGACTGGTCCTCTTTCACCACCATGAGGTTGAATTTTTTTTGTGTTTTAATGGAATAAAAATAAATATTTATGTTTTCAATTCTAGAGCCCAGAAGCAGACATGGAAAAAAAAAATCAAAAAAGAGAAGGTCGAGTGCTTGACATGTTATCGCGTGTTCCCACATTTTGATTCATTTGTGTGCATTAGATAAGTTTAAATGTACAGACAGCCAGCACAACAGATCAGCCTTGTTTATTAGAGTGTTTACACTTTTAAAGGGTGGGGGTCATTTATTTTAATTTGTCCAATACTTTGGTTTATGCCCACACACCTTCGACATTCCCTTTACCGTCGGCTATATGTTTTGTTTAGTTGTGATCAACAAACGTCAGTGTGTTGCGAGACTAAGACGGCGAAGATGGTAAATATTATACCTTCATCAGCATATTAGCATTACATTGTGAGCATGTTGGCAAGCTGACATTAGCATTTAGCACCACTGTGCCTTAGAAAAGCCTCAGCAAGGCTGCAGCCTCTTGTTAAATCCTCAAGTCAACAACGGGCTGCTCAAACATCTAAACTTAAAGAGATTCGGGGTCATTTTACTCTGACCCACATCAGCTGTGTTATAAAAACTGTGTTATCATTTCATTTGAGAAACATTCCCAAAGTTTGAACCTTCTTGACCCAAAGTGATACACAAAAATAAATAAATAAATGAATGAACGATTAAAAAAAAAAAAAAAAAAAAAATCATGCCTTCATTTCAAGCAGACTGGACTATTCTAATGCATTATTCATTCACAGGCCTTCTGAAAAACTCTTGACAGACTTCAGTTGGACTAAAACTCTTGCTAGATTGCTAAAAAAAAAAAAAATAGTATCATGTCGAGCCAGTTTTGACCAGGCTTTCACTAACTTTTAGTGCATTTAAGAATTGATCTTAGAGTTCTTTTAATCCAATACAAAGCTCTGAAGCTGTGTTCATATTTCAGATTCTTCTTTTCTGTGTCCCATCGTACACTCTCAGAAAGTCTCTGCCAATGTACGGGATGAATCTACTGCCCTAGGAGGAAAATTGGACATGTGGGTTTGGTAAAATATGCTTCTAACCTGCAGAACACACTGCATATATGTAACCTTGAACACAACTTGTGTTTCTCTTTTCTTATTCTTGAATATTTCCGATTTAAAAAACAACAACAAAAAAGTTCTCTTGAAGTTTATTATTGTATTCTCTGTGTTGTATTAAACACTTTGAGTTGAATTCAGTGCACAAGTTACGCTCCATAAATAAAATGTATTATTACTGCAATTATTATGATTAAATAATGGCTCAGCTCTCATCTCTGCAGATAAATCTGCAGCTTCCTCCTCTGCCTTTTTCCTCCTGCTCCACTTGACAGCCTCTTTCTGCTCTGTAGGACAACGTGAACATGATTGAAAAGTCAACAGCAGATTTCTCTAGCATGTATTCAGGCATAATGACCACCCAGTGGTCATTCAGAAATCTTTGTTCCGCAGCAGAGTCCCACCTGCTGTCAGTGCAAACACTTGAAAAATATTCAGGGAAATGAAACACAGACTGCTGGGCGCTTGAAAAAGGTCCACCCGCCACAGAAACCAAAAGACCCAGAAGATATTGGAGTTTGTTTGCTGCACACCTCATCTCACACATGCACAATATAAAGGTATTGATTTAGTCGGTAAGACAATAAAAGTCACTCAGTTCTCGTGCCCTTCTTCACTTCGTCTTCAGCAAAAAGTTATTGTCGGTCTGCCGAAGCACAACGGAAATGCAAAGGTGTTAAAATGTATCTTAACAATGTAAAGAAATGTTGCAGAAGGACACTGCTTGTTTATTGGGTTGGAAAGGGTCAGTGAATTTACAGAAAACAGGAAATGCTCCAAGGAAGCTCTGGAATTTGTGCACAATTTCAATATAAAAATCATAGCTTTTTAACAGTGACCTTATTTGCAGGTAAACACACATAAAAAAGCAATACTAGGTCTTGTGGCATGTGTTGGTTGTTGCGTGTCATGGACAGCGCTAGCTGTGTTGTGTTGCTACACATTCAGTGCGAGGGCGTAGGTTTGCATATGGATGATAGGGATATTTTAGGAGGACAGAATTGCCCCTATAATATGTGAGCAAACTCATTCTCATCATCGTTAGAATGAAATCATATTAGATGTCTCCATGATGGTCAGCGTCGGAGAGAGAGAGAGAGAGAGAGGTGCAAACTGCTGTTTTTACGAGCCTATGCCAGTTTCTATGCGAGAATCGTTCATGCACTCAAAAAGTACTTAGCACTTTGCTAATGCTACAGTCTCCTGTGAGTGGTCTGGTTAATAAATGTATTCTTTGATTTTGAAACAGTAGCCTTAGGGCTTGTGCCAATAAAGCTTTTCTGTCTCGATTACACAAATGAATTTTAGCGAATAAACTTTTAAGAGCTCCCTCAGTCACTTCCTCCTGGCGCTGGGGACCAAACTTACGCCCTTGATTCAGTGCCTTTTTATTGGGCACCAACTTTGCGCTTACGCACTTGTCGTCGAAAAAACAGACATTGAAGCATAAAAACAAACAGTTCAGGTCGCGGTTGCGCCCGCGAGACGAGGCTGAGACTCGAGCCTGCCCGGAGCTCTGACAGCTGCATAGATCAAAACGAGAGCATATCTGTTGCGTGAGGCATGCGAGTAAAATTTAAAAAAAAAATGCATCTGATAAAGCTGGACACAGGTTGTATTTATTCCCTGCCTGAGATAACACATAACAACATACTGCCATTCTCTCTGCCTTCTCTAATTCTCACTTCGCACATTTTCTAAGTAGAAGTAGCGCTTTGTTATCCAGCAAATCAAATGTGAAATTAATTAATTTGACACCTGCAGAGCATCAGCAATTACTATCATTTATCAGTTAACTTTATCTATGTGGTAAAAAAAACAAAAAACTATAAAAGTATTCAGGGTCAATACATCGAGATGCAAACATGGTTCTGACATACATCTATTCAATTTCTCTTGTCCACAATATTGGCTGAGTTGAAGCCTTAATACCTAATAAAACTGACGCTGGTCTTGCTAGTCTTCAGGGAGGGCAGCTGTTAGCATGGGTGGGCAATTTCTTAATGGACTGTAGAAAGCCCAGATTAGTTCATTGACATGCCTTACCCGCTCTCTTAAATTCAATTATCATCTCTCTTGAATTAAATTATCACCTGCTTGTCGGGACAGATGTGTTGCTGTTGTAGAGGTAAGGCGTAGTGCGTGCGTGCGTGCGTGTGTGTGTGTGTGTTGGGTGGGCAGGTGTAAGAGTTAAAACAGTTGGAAGAATGTGAAACAAATTGGGAATATGATATCTAGAAATAACTCCATTCAGATACAGTGAAATATCAATTAGCCTTGGGTTCAGGCAATATTTGCTTAAGATGTGAGCCATCAAGATTTCCTGCGTAATTAATCCTATGTAATGTCGGCTACTCTTTATGGAGGTTACATTTGCATTTTTGTCATTTTCTGCCGAGGAGCGCCATAAAGATTGACATTTGAGCAGCTGCGGCGCTTGCGGCAGTGATGGAGTGCAGCCATTCGTCTCCCAGCGCAGGGACAGTTTACAGCCTCAGCCTCTATCTAATCTTGTATATTCTCCTTAAACTTGTATAAATCATACTCATTGTGTATAAACATCCTGTTCTTTTATTTATTTATTTATTTATTTATTTATTTATTTACCATCATATTCAAATACCTGCCGACTAAATTGTCTCGGAATTTCCTTAAGTCTCTAAGAAGGCAGTCAGATAGATAAACATAAACTGTGTTATTTTACTGTAATTCTAATGGAAATGCAGCATTTAGACCTCTGGACTCTTCAACAAATTAGTTGTACTTCTGCCCCCGTGTAGCTTTACGATACCAAGAGTCAACAAACTTTTATTTCTTGACATTTTAGCCCACACTAGAAATCACATAAACCTGCTGACTGGCTTTGGTTTCTATTCATTTCATTGTGCAAAAATCAATTTGTCTATTGTATTGTTAAGACGAACTAATCCATCACGTCTGCTTTTTGACTGCCAGAGACTATTTGAAATCATAGTTGCATGGCGGTGCTTTGCAGAGTTTCCAAATTAATCTGCGTTCAACTTGGCAACCGCATACTGTAAGCCTGACAGAAGTAAAGGCTTCCGTTAACACTCCCTTAAAGGCCAATTTTCAATAAGAAATAATTGAATTGATGTTTGTTTGTGGTGACCGTCAGTGGCTGGCGATTAACCATTTTTAAACACAAATGTTAATTTAAAAAACATCATTTGAGAGCAGTTATGCATTTTTATCTAAACTTACCAAGAGACCGATGGCATAAAGGTTGATATGAGCACATAAAACACAAACGGCTGTTGGCAGGAAATGACTTGCCACAACTGTCTGCCCTCGACCAGTGATTTATGTCCCTGGATATCGCTGAGCCACACGATGAATCTTCATTTGATGGAGGGCGTCATGACGCCAGTGTTTTACATGGACGCCCAAACATACGGTAGCCTGGGAGAGTGCTGATATGGAGCCTGTGTCATAGAGAGAAAAAAGGTATCCTTGAATTACTTAATTCAAGCCATCAAATGTTTTAAGTCACCGTGTTGTGGTGTTAACAATTTTTCACTGAGGGATATTAAAGACGACACAATATCGTATTACAAGCAAAGGTTTATCCACGTATTGCTGTCCACAATAAACTCCAAGCCCCTCGTTTAGATCAGTTTGTCCTCACAGCTTCCACCGTTTATTTGTCTCTGCATCAGGACACAGAGTGGTCTATGTGCACGTCACTGATAGGAGCCAAAGTTGGCAAGCGTTCGTGAAAGAACATCCAATATCGCATCAAAAAGCAGCCGTCTCTCTACAAAATGGGGTGTAGCGGGAACAAGGGCAGAATCTGTAGGTGCCTTCAATTTAAAGCGTAACTGTAAAATCAATAGTGAACCGAAGCTCACTTGATAGCTTACTTTTGATAGTTGTTGTCGAATTTCCACGAACGTCGTATCTGCTTTTGTTGGTTTTAGTGTTACGTTGTCATTGTATCGGAATGCAGTTGCTGCTGCTGACTGATCTGAAAAGTCAATATAATATGGCCTCTATGTTGATGATCGTATTGTGATAAAAATAAATGGAAATCAATTACGCCTTATGGTCCTTGAAGTAAACTTTATGGCAAAGAAATTGACGTTTTTTTCTGAAATCCACTCTTTGATAGAAACACAGTAGGGGGCAGTAATTATAATATATATGGGGGGACACATCCCTAGTATTTAAACATGCTCAATTGCTGGTCAATTGTAAAATGTTTAACAATGGCAGTAAAAGATTTTTCAAGGTTTTCCTGGGTGGGACCCCAAACCTGGAAGATTTGGTCCCTCCCAGTGACTCCATGGCTACAGCTATGGTGTAATTTATGATTTTAGATGCATCCCAGGAGCTCTTTTGAATTTTACATTTGTTCGAATTACAGAAGTTTTCAAAGAGGGGGCTGAATCTACTGATGAAAAATTCACAGACAGTCATTGAAGCCTGTGGCTTCAGTGCATTTTTTCTTGTGTACAAAGGCCTCTGCTTGTGGAGAGATTGGCAACTCATGCTCGTTTGACTGTGGATTTCTCCCTGTGTGATTGAGTGCTGATGTAAGATGGCAAGTCAAGAATGAAGCCTCTGCTCTTTGAAAGATTTGCTTTTGAATCGGAATGTTGGAAAAAAACCAAAACAAAGACACTACCAAACAACCAGATATACAAAGACGTGGATTTAGCATCACCAGGTGCTCCTTTATATTTCTCAAAAAACAGCAGCATCAAAGCAGAATACGTCAAAGAGAGGAGAAATCTTTATTGCAATTGTAAAAAGGACTGTGTCGATGTAAGGGGTTTGAATGAGCACAAATACTGCTAAATACTGCGAATACTGAGAATATCCCTATTTATCGTGTGAAAGGAGGTAAAGCTCTGAATCCCCTTTATTCCTCCTTATTGTAAAAAGGCCACACCACTTATGCCATTCGTCACAACATAGCAGCATTAGCTTTAAAATGGAACTGAACAATCCTGGATATTGTGCAGAATGGCAGCAAGAGTGGGACTGGACTCGATGTAAAAGAGGTAGATTTGTCAAATTGAAGAATAGCTTTGGCAGACAAAGATGTTAGAAAACATCTCCTCAGCAGTGCTGCATTGACGCTGCCAGACAATTTCCAGTTGTGTAAGTAGGAAGAATAAATGCAGTTCTGTGTGTGTACTACGTAGTGCGGCACTGCAGCACCAGAGGAGATGTAAGGTGAATTTGTGAAGCAAACAAGACTTATCAAGCTGAAATGTGATGTCTTATATATTTGATGTAAAACTTGTTCAACACATCAGCCCAATCTCCTTTAGAATGAGCTCTTATTGGATTTTACAGCCTGTGATTTACATCCCATGCCAAAATTCAGTGCCCATACAGAAAGTACAGTGGCCTTTATTAGTGAGGCGGATGGTGGATAATAGATGTGTGTGGAGGAATGACTTTTACGCCAGAGAACAGAGTTCGTCTCCCATCTCAGACCGGCGATTAATGGTGGGTTTTACAAGCGTACCCACAATCTTTCCCATCCTTTGCTTTACAACTTTGCAAAAAAAAAAAGAAAAAAAGAATCAATATTGTCCAGTGGTATAGGCTAACCTTCATTACAACTACTCAACATTGGGTGGAGCAACGTGCCAAGAACTCCTAGTCAGCAAAATATCAAGGAGTCTGCTGGCTAGAAAACATGAAAGTTTAAAAAAAATATTCCACAATTAGCGCTCGCAAATCTGGAAGGAAATGCATTAAACATGCTTGTTGCGCCTCAAGGATACACATAATGAGTTTTAGCGAGTAAGGCTGAATATAAACATAACTGTTTGTTTACAAGAAAACTCCACCGGGCACCTTTTAATTTATTTATATATTTATTTGGGGCAGATGACAGTTATACTAGCTGCATTAAATAAGCAAACATAATATGTGATAACAGCAAAATACCCAACGACAGAAGAATTTACAGGACGAGCACAACTCAGTGAATCCAGAAAAAAATATAGTTTTTTGTCGTTTTAATTCCTTTATTCTGGTAAAGTTATGGTTACTCGATTATATTTGCCTTTTTCTTTCCTTCCTTTCTTCTGATTTTATTCTTTATTTCTTTCATTTGTGTTTTTTTTTCTTTTTCGGAATTTCCTCCAATCTTTCCTTTTAAGTTCATACCGCTGCTTCTAATTTCACAGCCAATTATAGGCACGGCTGCCTGGAGCACACCGAGACGATGCCTCGCCACTTTCTTTCCCCAAGTGAAGAAACAGAATATTCACGGTTTGCACGATCGGAATTAAATTAATGTGCATCTGTTGAAAAGAGTATGTAATGCAAGAGGACCAATACAAACAAACGGAATGATCAAATTCATATTAACATTTAAGGTGTGTTGACTGATTCATGAAATCCACTCATGTATTGAAATCATTCCAACTTACAAGTTTGTCAGCTAGTAAAGATGAAAAGGCAGCAGAACATCTGTTCATCTGTTCTCTTTTCTGACACGTTCTTTATTTATGATGCATTTTGTAAAGAAATATTACAAAGCCAGCCTCTTAAACCAGCCTGGCCTCTTTCTCAGGGCATCAAAATGTTGTCACGTCCCTCAGCCTCTCATCCACATGCAGAAACTACTCTTTAGCACCTGTATGAAATGCATTGGAATTTAAACTACCTCCTTTATAAACCCATACGTGTCAACATGAGACAGAGCAAACTGCACAATGTCCCAACATGGGTGGAGGTCCGGGTTGAGTAGCGGATTACACACTTTCACCCAGGAGGCTGCGGCTCATGTCCCCCGTGAAAACGCCATTATTTGTTTCCTCAACCTAACCAAGTAGTTTTTTTTGCCTAAACTTCACCAAAGAGCCACTTCATGAGTGTTAAGGAAGGCTTTGCACGTCGCACACAGACGCCAAAACTCACCTTGTGTGTCTGAATTGTAGACGCCGAGGAATGCCTGCAGGAAACTGTCTGCTGTGTAATATTCTCAACACGATGAAACTATTCAGAAATTCAGTCTACCATTTAATCTCGTGGTCAGTTAAAGTTGACTAAAGTATGTAAACTTCCCTCATTCCCAATTTGTCATTGTCATGCCACTTAGTCATGCCACTGAGACACAGCGGACTTTCATTGACCTGAAATGTAAGTAAACACATCGGCGTCAGCGTGAGACAATGTAGTTTACAAAGTGAGAAAGTCCCGAGAGCGTTGGAGGTCGAGGTTGAGTGGTGGGTCACACAAACGACTATCAGCCAGGAAACTGAAATTTGACCTGTGCGGCCAAACCCGGTGGTTTTTGTGCCTAAACTTAACCAAAGTAACCTATACCTTGAGCGCGAGTATCCCAAAAGTTAGTTAATAAGGATGGATTTGTTTTCAAATGTCCTCGGACAGAAAGGCTGCTGGGCATGTTGCACAACAACCTTTTCAACAACTACCGGCGGATTTCACTGCTTTGAAACGGTGAGTTTGAATATATTTTTAATGATAGGGTTGATTTGGAAACTGATTTTGTCTTGTTTTGTGTGGCATCATGGTTTGACGCCCTTGCTTACTGTGGCGTTGGTAATTTTAGCCTAAGTAGCATATTTTCTGCAGCTGATATGTATTTGACTTTTACATTTGTGGTCTGGGTAGACTAATGAGGCATTTTAGGAGCAAATCAGGTACATGTGAAGTGGTTTTTGGGTGTTCTGTGTGTATAAGTTCGTATGTTGGTCTCATCGCCTGCTGTATTTTCTGTCGAATCCACCTGTTGTGCTATGTTAACTAGCTAACTGTCTCTCTCCTGTCTCTGTGTGTGTGTGTGTGTGTGTGTGTGTGTGTGTGTGTGTGAGGAGTGTGTGTGACATGTAAAGTACAACATGCAAGGATCGCGGATGGGTGTGCCGACAACGTGAGTAGAAATGGCGTGAATTGTACTCAGTGAAAAAAGGGGTCAGTGCAAGCATCTGACCTTATAGTAGCATAATGCATGGTTCTAGCACTAATCACACACACCCACACACACACACACACACACACACAGTTCCCCCCCACCCCCCCACTTCTGAAATCACCGGTATCTGACAACCTGGGATGAGAACATGTTGGAACAGAGGTTACATAAACTGAAAAACAAGCCATAAGTTAATGGTGTGCGTGCACGCATGCATGCGCATCGTAGGTGTAAACTAATAGGACTACACCTCTGCAGCTGATTAAATAATAAGTTGTTGCACTCAGCGATAATATGCGTTTCTAGCATTTCTGAAAAAAATGACCTGTTTAGGTTATTATATTTTGAATCTGACAGGATCCACTTTGAAACTATTTGCTCAACAAGCAAACTCAATTTTAGCGTCTGTTTTCAAGCCCTGGAAATGAGTTAATGTGAACCCCGATTGGACTAAATCAAACACGCTGTCGGTGTAATCACAGTCTCACACACACTGCTTTCGAATCCTGAAGTTATCAGGTGTTTCTGGTGCTCGAAGCTATCGAGCCTCCCTGTTTACATTACCTGTGTCAGGAAATACAGTATTAAGAGAGGCCGTCAGGGAAACAATCTCCACTGCGCTGTTCTGTTTTTCTCACCATCTCCTGAAAAGAAATCTTCTGCAGGACAAAATTATTCCCCCCCCCCTCCAGATTTTAATTATTTAGCTACATTTCTTTTCACATGCTGTGCCTCTGCTTGTTACAGTAAATGCATGAATGATTAATAGCAATAAATTAATTATAGAGTCCTATTTTTAGTCTTTCAGTTAGATCACTGAACTGTTATCTCAATTTCTTTGTGTCTTTAGTGGGTATACATTTTATGTAATCATCGGCAGTTGTTGCCATGGTAACACACAACACTCATGATGAATTCTCTACCACCATGATGGAAAAAACACACACAGAGAGAAAAAAAAAGTTGAAATGGAAAAGAGCAATCTCACCACCTGTCCCAGCACTGTGGGAAATGGCTGAAGCAGCTGAGGGGCGTTTCTTCTTCTTGAAGTTTGTGTCCGAGAAAGCACAACAGTAAGAGTAACAGGACGGGTGTTAATTCAGCGTTCGCATGCCAGTATTAGAGAGCTGTGTTAACATCCCCCGTGGATGAAAGTAATTGCATTTCATGGGCTGAAAACACAGAAGAGCTTCCATCCAAACACAAACACACTGCTATAAATCCTCCAACAGCTACAAGGTCCACACTTGAGGGGAAATCAATTGCCATGCTTACAATCCACACAGAAAATGCTGAAGTTGCCCTTGTGGTGAGAGTGCTCTGCATGTACGAGGCACTGGCTATACTCTGAAATAATGTCATTTAAATGGAAATGTTTTGTCTCTCTTTTTCTTGACTGAACTGTAATGTAAAAAAAACAACCAAAAAACATTCTGAACATTTTGTCATCTATGAGTAACCTCTCTCAAACAAACGATGCGTGTTTGAAAGACCGAGAGAGGAAAAGGGAAGGTGGACTAATCCGTGCAAAGTTTCTGGAAGTGATTAATAACTGAAACGCTGCTTTGTTGCTTAATAACATGCCAGCCTGAACGTGTGGTGTTTTCTAGTAAGCTGGCCCGAAGATCGCCGGACCTCTAATCCACGAGACCCGCGACTCGTTGATGGAAAGCACGGCGTAAACACAACAGAAATCTATCTCAATCCTATAGGCTAACGCTAGCTTTCATTTCCTGCAGGCATTGTGGATGCAGCACACGTTAGCCAAGTTTAACAGGTTAGCCTTTTAATGTTTTGACCATTTCATTTGTTTTTGTTTTTTGGCTTTCTTGCATGACATATGCTTAAAAAAAATGAATATGAAGCAGCTGAATTATGCAAACTGCAAATATTCTATTTCCGCACTTGGTGAAAAAATCTTCTGATGAAAATCATGGATCTGTTGAAGATAAAAATCTGGATACAGCCTTGGAGGCCGGGTCCCGTTCATTCCTATGAAAAAATACTAAGTGGCGCATGAAGCCGAAAATGTTTGACTTCCCCGCTGTAAAATTATCCGGATCTTCTGCATTGTGCGGCTGAGCCTCTAACTTCCGGTTTAGCCCTCGGCTAATTTGAACGAAATGAAGAGATTATATTTTAAAAGATTTTATTTGGAAATAATAACACAAGATAGGGCTTGGCAATTAAACGATTTTAATAGGAGTCCGATACAAAATTTACATCGTTTACAATGATAAGATTTCCCTCATCATCTTCCCTCGATATGGATGGATCTACCAGCCAATCACACAGAAATAGTAAGAAGTAAACGCAACAGCAGCCAGTCAGTGTGCCGTCAACGATAATGCTCATTATCCACAAAAGCAACCGAATGGAGACAGTATGATTAATGAATCAAACTTACAGAAATGTGACGTCTTCGGCCACTCTGCCCGGAGTGACCTGCTGCCCCTCTTAATCCCAACACTTTAATCCACAGCCATAAAGATCTCGTTACGATAAAGTGCCGAAAGTGATCTCACCTTATCCTCCACAGCTGAGGAAACTGGTGACAAAAAGGTAACACAGCGTCAGTTATGTGGGAGTGTTTTGGATATGAAGACAGACGGCAAAATGTGCCATCAGTCAGTGCCAACCAAGATGAGAAACACAACAAATCCGTTCCTCACCTGAAAAGGTACGGGGGAAGTCAACTTGGATTCTTTTGCTAAGGTAGATAAAGCATGGCTGAAAAGTGAAATGTTTATTTAGCCTGTTTTATATATTATTTATCCCAAAAAGTAAAATAAAAAAAATCTAAACCAAGCTGGTGCACAGTTAAATATTGACATTAATGTTGTTCTAATGTTTTGGTAATATAGATATTGGGCAGTCATACGCTTATTAATTTACAAATTCACACAGTCAGTGAATCATTTTTCAGTCAAATAAGTTTACAGCTATTAAACAGTTTAGGGGCAGAGCCGAACTCTTTGTCTTTCTGTGAACGCAAGTAGCCAGAAGCACAGACACTAATTTACATCAGGCAGCAACCTGCAGCGAAGCCTTTGAGAACAGTAATGGAGCTGTTTAAGACAAGCTGGGCTGAGCATATTTCTGAACGCGCTTGCTGTGCAACTTTGATCATGTGCGACTGACTTTGGAAAATGTTTTAAACTGAGCACAGTAAGAGAGGAAATAGACAAGTTACATGAACCGTTTTTCTCTGGGTCAATGATTATTATACCACAAGCAAGCTAGCGACACAAAGCTCAGCCCGCTCTTGTGTGGCAGGTAAAAGAGAAGAGAGACAATAGCTGGAGCTGGTTGCAAGAAGTGTTCATTCATGATATGTTTCTTCCTGCAGTGGTTAATAAAGATTAAAAAAAAAAAAAGAGAAATGCATCAACCTGACGTGCCATGTTTGTATCTTCATCGATCATGGAGTGCTATTTTTGTGTGATGCGTCAGATGCGCTTTTGATATTTTTCTTGCAACAGGGTCAGGGTTCATGTGCAGGGTGGGATAAGCAACAATCTATTATCATACAATATAAATGGCTTTGGAGCTGGTTACGCTCATGAGCTGCTCATTTCAGCCCCCTTTCAAGCAGTCCTCTTCCTGACATGACTTGTACTGACAATTTTAGTGATGGAGTAGAGAGTCTGAACCAGCTCTACTTAAGAGAAAACTATTCCTCTAATGTAGCATGCGCATAAGTTGAATTCGAATGTCGAAGTCCATCAGTAAAAACGACAAAAGTTTCCGATTACAGATGCATTCACAACAACAAAAAAACTTCATTGGGCAATGGAACTAAGTGGATTTTGAACAAAATCTATTATTTGAGGACAGACGCAGCTCATTATGCCTGTTTATCTTATTGTTGTGTGAGTTTTCCAGCGTTACGGCTGATCCGTCTCTGCCAGTTAGTCGGCGGGGTATTGTACACGCACTTATCTTCAAACATTCTGCGGTTTGTAGCAAGCCGAAACTCTGTCGCCTCACATGGGCAAAGACCCTGTCACTCTTCTATTTAAGTGACAAACGGGGACATGCACCAACACGCCATCTGTGCTGCATTAAGGCGCTATAGCGGCTGTCATGATTGACAAAACTGGTAACAGCGACACCTATTCCAAACTCCTGTCTGGCTCTGGGTCGCTGGAGATGAAGAGTGATGGCCTGTCACTCGGGCTCCCAGCATATGATTGGGGGACGGCTTCAGACAGGAGGAAACAGGCTCATCTCTGGTGTGGATGAGGATGACAACTTGCCACATGCTTGATAATAGCCCCCTCTGTTTATTCCCTAAACAGAGGGATGTTTATAATGAGATTGTGCTGCAGGGCTTCTGATGGTCCCACGCTTCAGGAGTCTGAGCACGCCATTTAGTTTGCATTCGTGCATTATAATATACAGGCCTGAAACCTTTTGAAGCTATTTATTTATCTGCACAGGAGAGGTATTACAGGCAAAATGGGAGAAAGTATCGGGGGGATAACATCAATCGAGGTTTGCAGGTAAATAAAGACACATGGTTGCAAGTGCTGAATGTCCAATGCAGAATCTCGGCTTTGGCACATCCTCATGCTGAGAAAATGTTTTTAAAACATCCATGTTTAATGAGAGAGAAAGGCGAATTTGACAAACTAGGAGAGTAAGAGTAATTGTAACAGGAGCAATGGGACTTTCCGAATATTTTAAACATTTAAAACATAATGGGGATTGTATGAAAAATGCATCCTCAGTTTTATTTTAGATCACAGTTTTTTTTCTCCTTTTTGCCTGAAATGTCAAAGCAAATCGAGGATTCAAAACTCTCTTTGTTTTCTGTTTTGCTCCAGACTTTTGTTTAATCCTCAAGTCTTCACTCTCATCATTCTAACCCATGGTTAATATCACATTTCTCACCTGAAAAACAATAATAATTAATTAGTAATTTTGTTTCGCAGTGCTACACTCGACGATGACATGAACTGTACAAACTAGTAAAAGTAAAACCTTAAAAAAACCTTATTTATTATGTTATAAGTGGATTTCTTGACAACCTAATTGTACTGCTTTTATTGCTTTATGGATCACTGCTCTGGTGTTGTTACACTGTACTAGTTTTTTCAAAACAATAAACTGTATATTCACATTCAGGCGATAAAGACCTTGGGGTGGGTGGATGGGTCAACACAACATTAGACTTTTACAGAATATGTCTGTTTTCTATAGACAGTTGATATTAGTTCTTCCTAACCATGACTTCAATTATTCCCAAAACTTCACATAACAAGTTATTTGTTTTAAACCTATCAAAACCTTATCATTTTGAGATGAAATTTTTTTAAAATTTGTAACTGTTTTGCAGGGCACTGAAAACAATTTTGTCCCGCCAATAGGAGTGCCAGACCGACACTTATAGGTGTCGTTCTTTTATACAATTTTGTCACTTTTTTGGGGGGGAAGTTGTTTGAATCGAAAGGAATGCTTTGCCAAAGGAATGAAAATAAATGCATTTTATGCTTTGAGGATTTAAGTGGAAACGGACGACTCCCCCCAGCTTTTCAAAGTGTTGTTATTGTTGCCCCTGCTGTTGCAAAGACAACTTGATCGCTTTCTATTTTCCTCAGAGTAGCACCGACCAACGACACCGGACAAAAGTGTGAGTGTATTCATTCATGTATTCATGTAGGAGACATGAAAGCAGATAGAAATTGTGCCACGCTGCTAACCTGAACGGATCACCAGTCCGCCTTCATTTAGTGGCAGACAAGATTTCAAAGTGAAAACCAGGTTTATAGGTAATCAATCAGAATTACAATGGTGTCATAATTGTATACCCATATTATAAAGCCATTACATTACAAAAAAACTTGTCAATTGCAAGTTTAAGATTAACAATACAGCGATCAGCCACAACATTAAAACCACTGACAGATGAAGTGAACGACATTGATCATGGCTGCAGTACAATGTTCTAGTGGGAAACCCTGGGTCCTGGTTTTCATGTGGATGTTCTTTGACCCATAAAACCCTCCCAAACATTGTTTCAGACAAAGTAAACCCTCTCATGCCAACAG
>JBBPCS010000001.1:24133539-24147185 GCA_037974645.1 Hollardia meadi | reverse complement strand
CCCCGCGCAAGTTATTGATGGAAACTAAAGATGAATCTACGGAAATCCTGGAGGCAAAGGTGCGATGGGGTGAATTAAAAACTGCATTCAGGGACTGCAGGCAGAAACATTATTGGTCAAGTATGGCGACGTCAGAATGGTAAATAAAGGGAGTTTGACAGCATGGAAAAGTGGAAGAGACTGAGAGAATTAGAACTGAAGGAAATAATACAAGACAACAACAGGAAATAACGTCCTCATTACATTTTCCCCAAAGCCTAATTTTACTGTTAACACTTGTGGGTGTTGGCGTTAAACAGCCTGGTGGCATCTTTAAATAGACTCTCTCTCTTTGCCTCAAATACAGAGAAAGTCACACCTTTTTGCTTTTAATGGGGCTGTTGAATTTCTTTTGTGCATGTAATACATAGGCCGGTCTAATTCTTCAGTCTATTGATATTCCATCAGTGTTCAGCTGAGCAAACGCTAGATTTCCATTTGTTTTCTTGACAGGCTAAACATAACAAAGCTGCTCTGTATTTTTGGTTCAGGTTTTTCCAACAAAATTGCAAATGTGCCATGTTCCTGAGCCCATATCCTTTAAACAATCATTTATACACACCTCACCCCATCCTTGCTTGTGAGCCTTTTCGATGATGCCCCACCCGTTCAACGTGATCTCACATATGAATAGCACGGCACTTTAGAGGTCATTTCGCATGCCACTTCACACACTTTGAGCTTTCCGCGTGTCATTTAACGGCGTCCACCGTCCGAGTTTTAGACACACAGGAAACGACGTCAGGTGACTTTCATCACCTGACATTTGTTGTCTTACTCACATGACCTACGGTCGCAATTTGATTGAGTTTAGGCAACAAAACGACTTGGTTGACCTCCTCCAACTGTGGATTTCTTGCTCTTTATACTACGTCATCTTGTTTTCTCCATTGCACTCTCGCCCAAGCATTCAGGAGAAAAGCCTAAAACATGCCTAAATCCCAAAATGTGTTTTTGATAACATGCAAAATGACTTAAGGCACTGGCGTGTTATTCAGACGCCATTTGGTGAGACCAGGCTGACCTGTTTACCTGTGGAATGTTCCAAACTGGTGTTTTTTGAGCATTCCACAGCTTTCCTAGTCTTTTGTTGCCCCTGTCCCAACTTGTTTGGAATAGTTGGCATCACAAATCTATGAAGTTGACAAGGTAAACCATTAAATACATTATCTGTGCATGGTTTTCAATTGTATATATGTCATAAGGATTTGCAAATTTTTTGTTATAGACACATATGGTGTATACATGCATTTATATGTTCACATATATTACTGTATATGGATGTAATGCACATTTACATGCAATTTTTTTTCTGTACCTTCATTATAAGGCTCAGTATCAATATCTAAAGCATTGGGGTTGGAAAACCAGCAATCAACCAAGATTAATAGAGGGCTCTTTTACTACAAAGGATTATGAATACAAATAAAAATATATATGAATAAATAAGCATTTATCAAGCTAAAGGCGGACAGATGGAGAAATTGCTGATCATTTCCCAGTAATTCCACTTCCAACAATAGTAGAGAGCCAGACACACAGACTGGGATTTAATGCTCAGGATGAAAATCTGGGCTCCTGGTGTGAAGTTCTGCCTCATCTATTCTGTGATGAATCCATCACCCATATCCTGGCTCTGTGCTGTCATCTGAATTCATAAATAGACAACATTAGCATAAATGTGCAAATAGGAACTTTAAAGAGCTCTGACAGAACGGTCGACCTGAACGGTCCGCAGTGCTCTTCAGAAATCTCATGTAACGACCAAATCTCCATCAAACATCACAGAGAGTACTCGTATGTACACAGTGATGTTTTTGTCCCGTTTCAGTAAATGAGCTGTTAATAATCCCTTTTCATGCTTTATAAATCCAACTTGATAGCAAGACATGCTTAGGCTCTATCAGCGGGGACAATGTGGGAGCATTAGCAACACTGGTGCTGAATTCCGCTTGGTTCAGGGTTTTTTTTTTTGTTTTTTTTTGCATTTGTGATGAGGCCTCCCACTGCTTCCCTTTAAAGCTGCATTTCCCAGCCATGAAGTCACTCTCAGTTGACAAAAAAAAAAAACTTTTACAAACTCACAGTGGAGCTCAGTAAAGATTTGAAGGACGGCTAGTTCATGTCCTTTATCGCCAGTTTTCAGGGTGCTGATACCCACACAGTGAAGGTTGTTTACTATTTGTAGTTGTTAAACATGTTATCTGGCATTCTAATGGGGAAATCATGAGTTAATGTAGTTACAGTGTCCCAGTACACTCTGCTTCCCCTGTTTTCTAAATGCAAGGTGCTTTGGAAGTTGTGTAAGAACCCTGTGCTGCCTCCTGAGCTGCAGCAGCACTGATCAGGTTACTATAATGGGGCAGTGAGGCTGAAGAGGCTGCATCCCTTTGTTATCTCTGAGCATGAGGACATTGTCCTCTGAGAGGATGTGGCTGCTGTTATCATTGTCACCTGACACACACAAAGCAGCTGCGATACATCACCCTGCTTTTATCATCGTGCTTTTCAAACATAGTGGGCAGATCTGGCCCATCGCAGCTGTGAACAGCACATTGTTGTTTCCACAACCAAACGGAATCAGATAGCAGAGGCCACCAGTTAGTGATTCATTACAAAAACATGGAGGCTTATCGCCAAAAACAAAAAACAAACAAACATAGAAGCTTATCATGGACAACAAAGAAAATTGGAAAAGAGAAAATATGTCAGTGTTTACATGTATTCATTGACCTGATCTTGATCGGGGCATTTATCAGATTGCAGAATGCATATACCTTTTTGCATGTGGCAGATGAATGAAACAGCAATGTGTGAAGGCAGCTGTGTGGGGCAGGCATGTGTTGAAAAAAAAAACAACAACAACAAAAGAAAAAAAAGAAAAAAAGATTCCCTTTCTGTCCAGGAGTCATTTCTGTGGAGGTTACAGCGTGTCCGTGAGACGATGGGTCATTAACGGCTGCTTTTTTGATACAGGCTGATGGCAGCATCCACCTTCACAACCAGGAAAACAACAGCGTCCTTCACCGCGGCCTCCACCCTCTAAAGCTCCGAGACAATGTTTCTGACTTTCACGGTGAGAGAAGGAGACAAAGTACTTCTAGTTCTTTACAATGGCAAAAAGCTTAAAACCAAAGACACGGTGCTATTGCACTAGAAACTGGTGCCACAATGCAATGTAATGAAGACAGAGCCTATATGAAGAATGCAGGTATTTTCAGTACTTGTACAATAATCATGTAAATTCAACCAGTAAGGCAAAAAGCAAGGCAGGTTTATTTCTACAGCACATTTCCACAACCAGGCAGTTCAAAGTGCTTTACATAAAACATATAGAAGGCATCATGACACAATGTAAAAGCAGCATAAGACGCCACAAAAAAGCATTTAGATAGTAATTTTAAAAAAAGAGTTAAAATAGAAAATAAATTAGAAAATAGTCAAAGTTACTGCGCAGTGTAAAAAAAAAAGAAGTAATTTTTTGATTTAATGAAAGGCACTGGCAAATAGAGAAGTCTTCATGCTGGATTCAAAGAACTGAGAGTCACAGCTGACCTGCAGCTCTCTGGGAGTTTATTCCAGAAAAGTATAAAAACTCTGGGGACAGAAAGCAGACCTGTCTCAGATGATTTGAGGGGTCTGGATGGTTCATAGGCAGCAGATCAGAAATGTATTTTGGCCCCAAACCATTCAGTGCTTTATAAACCAACAGCGTAATCAGTCTGAAGATCTGAGAACTGGAGTGATATGGTCCACTTTCTTGGTCTTAGTGAGGACTCGAGCAGCAGCGTTCTGAGCTGCAGCTGCCTGATTGATTTTTACAGTGACCTGTGAACGCGCCATTAAAGTAGTCGACTCGACTAGATAAATGCAAGTTTATTTTTCAAATCCTGCTGAGACGTAAGTCGATGTGTTCTTGTGGTGATAGGAGGCTGACTGTGACCTTAATGTGGCTGCTCAGATTCAGGTCTGAGTCTAGACTTCTGGCTTGGTTTGTGGTTTTTAACTTTACCGACTGATGCTGTTGTGT
The DNA here is from genome assembly GCA_037974645.1 of Hollardia meadi. Classification (NCBI taxonomy): domain Eukaryota; kingdom Metazoa; phylum Chordata; class Actinopteri; order Tetraodontiformes; family Triacanthodidae; genus Hollardia; species Hollardia meadi. The sequence continues at coordinate 24,143,116 of JBBPCS010000001.1, read as the reverse complement.
GTGTCATCTGCGTAATTATGGTAACAAATTTTTGTCGTCTTCCTTGATCCGAGCTGGCGGAAGTACGTAGATGTTGAACAGAAGAGGCCCCAGAACGGAGCCTTGGGGAACTCCACATGCCGCTTTTGTCTGCTCAGATGTGTAATTACCTACAGACGCAAAGTAGTCTCTGTCGTTCAAGTAGGATTCAAACCACTTTTACAGTCTGTTTAGCAATATGTTGTGGTTGACTGTGTCGAATGCAGCAGCTTGACTAAAATTCTACCGCTGTCTGTGTTTAAGTGGATGTCACTGAGTGCTGTGGTGTGGTTGAAATCCCAACTGGAAGACATCAAACCGTTGTTTAGTGCTAAGAAGTCAAAATTTTTTACTTAAAAACAGGAGATTTCATATGGGCCTGTAATTGTTTATTAGTGATTTGTCAAGATTGTTCTTTTTTAAGAGTGGCTTGATGACGGCAGAGAAGAGACATGTTGATAATTAGTAAAAAGTTCTGAGGCCATGCAATTAGAATTAGTACACGCCTGTGAATCTTTAATATTACTTACTGTATATTTAAAAATACATGCAGCATGGTGCCTGCAAACCAGATGATGAACCTTTCACAGCATAACTGTGACGAGAAATCACATCACAACCTTGCAATTAGGAACCTTGCCTGGAATGATGAATTAACGAGTGAAGAAGCTGAAAATGACTATGTATAGGTGTTGGGGTGTCAAACTGTGCAGTGCTTTACAGTAATGGTGGTACCTTTCCCTATTGTCAAGTGTTAACAGCTGGGAATGCGGGGCTGTTCTTCACTGTAAATTAGTTTTATCTTTGAAAGTGTCCTTATTGCTGCATGGTGACGGACGCATTGACAAGGCCTGTTAAGGGAAAATGGAACACTTAACTGGAACAAAGGTTTTGAGCCTTTAACGCAGCTTTGGTTGCTTTTTTGGGGGGGATAAAGTAGCTGCACCTCCACAATATGTGGCAATACTTGCTCCTGTTTGATCAGTCACAGCTGTGCAGGCACAGATGTTTAGATTGGGACTACAATCTAACATGACGGGTTCCTCCTGCACAGTGATTAACATGAACAGTAATGACTCGTTTTAAAAGCACGAGCTATTGTGATTAATACTGTAACACAGTTTGCCATGTGTCACCCGATAGTACAGTATAGCAAAGCAAACGGCAGCAGAACAACTTTGTTGGAGGCCATGATGGGTACATAGATAAACACTAATGAAAACAACACAAACATACTGCCAATCTGTACGCCTCATACACAAATCATTCAATATGTATTGCTGTCTTTTTACATTTTGTATTGTCTGCTCTCCTAAAACAGGCCCCTCATTTTTTTTTCCTGCAGCACTTTTTTTCCACTATTTGCATACATTTTTTTTTTTTTAAAATTCAGTCAAACAGTTTGCCTGTTTGCTTTTGACATAAATTTTTTACTTAGAAAAAATAAGTATTGACTGACAGAATATGTTCACATAACTTTGTGTACTTTTGTTCTATGGCAGCTTTGGAGTAGCGCCACAGTGAGTTAAAGTTCAAACACATTCGTCAAGTCAATGACTGTTCGTGCGAAAATAATTGTAATCTCAATATTGATCAAAATAATCATGACTACGATTTTGCCCATAATAGACCAGCCATGCTTAATGCTACATCATATAATGATAAAAGAAAATAGTGTGATTCTAACGTGATAATGCTCCTGTGTTCAAAGCCAGGTCCATAGAGAAATGGTTTTCCCAGTTTGGTGTGGAAGATCTCGACTGGTCTGCACAGAGCCCTGTTTTTTATGACATGTTTTATACGGCAGCATGTTTGATGTCCTTCATTTTGTTCTGAGAGTAACACTCAAGCTAAAGCGGGGGCAGCTGCTGTCAGTGATTTACAAGAACCTTGGTGTATTTCACAATAATTGACTTTTGCACATAGTGTATATGATAGCATAAATGTTATTAAATGTGACAGCGTGTCATGTTTTTCATGAAAGGTTATGCATGCGTTGATACAGTATTTTTATACTGCTAATGACACAGAGGATATAATTATTTTGAGACGCGTCTCGAGAGAAAATGAAAAACATGTCCTTAGATTTAAATGAGTTAATTACATTTATAAATATAATACATAATATACAGTATAAATAAATAGTTTGCATCGGTATTCCCGTAATCAATCAATATTCAGAGTCGCTTTTAGCAGCTGTTAAAGCCTTGAGTTTATGTGTTGAGATATAATACTTTGCTAATTTTAATCGTGCAAATTTTCCTTTTAAGTCAAGCATAATAAGGACTGTGATTGAACACTGAAAGCCCTGCCACTGAGTTGAACTGAAGTTTGGGCTTCGACTCTCTCTAAGGCATTGACACTGTTGTCTTGGAACCATTCCTATGCGGTTTTCTTTTTCACACCACTTGCTGTAAAAAACAAAACTTCTCCCAAGTGCAAGATTCCTGTCAGACTGCAGCAGGTTTTCCTCCAGATGTTTTGTTGATATTTTGCTGCATTAATTCATCCCCCTTCACAACCCCTCCAGGGCTTGCAGCAGGGAAGCATCATCACAGCATGATGGTGCATTTATACAGCTTTATTGTGGGGATTTTTTTCTTTCTTTTAAGGCCTCAGTATCTCAGTAACCTCGGTTGTCAGCATATTAGCATCAAACCAAGTCTAAGGGTGAAAGCGTTTAAACCGTTTTTGAAAAGGCACACTTGAAGGAGGAGAAAAAAGCATGACACTAACTGGACTATCTATCCTCAAAGGCTAAGTGTTCCACTCGGTTGTACACACAAAAAGTGATGGAAGTAGTTCAGTAAAGAATTTTTAAAAAAGGAAGCATGAGTGATAATTGACATATGTAGCTGCTTTTCAGGGATAGTGATAGCCAATTTCAATATAATTTAACTCTAACTTTGCTTACTGCAGAGTGCTCTTGCTGAGCTCAGACTACAGGAGTTTTAAAATTGGGTTACATCACACACATAAGGAGAAACTTCACAGATTTTCTTTTGCTCTAATCTCAAACATGCTCACACTACAAGACTGGATAATGATGGTGCATCGCACACTACAGGAGATTTATTAAGATTATTGTGCCAGAGGAAGCAACATGGGGAAGACGTCGTGCGAAACACGTTGCAGTAATGCTTTACAGAGAGGGGGGGAAAAAAGGAAAAGGCTGAAGGTGTCGGGAGATGCGGTCAACACATGTTGTCTATTCTTCAGCGGGAATTGGAGGTGAAATCAACAGTAGTTAGCATGCTAGCTAACATGACAACCTCATGGGCTAGAATGTTTACTGCTGCTTGGCATCACCGTCAGCTGATGTCTCTCTCATTGGCTTGTGTGGTTCAGCTCGGAAAGTACTGACGCAATCATCCCGATTTCAAATCCCAAGAATCAAACATGTTTGATATAAATCGGGGCGGCCCCAATGAGTCTGCGAGCAGTTCGGGAGGTTTAAGACTGATCTGAAAACTGATAATCTGGTTCCATCAGTACCAAACCAAGGTCACAGAGCAGATTTCTCCTCAGATTGTCGGGATTACATTACATTACATACAATCTATTTTTGGATGATGTGGCCTAATGAAGGCTCTCCTCTGGAGCACAGATCTGGCACAGTCATGCATTCACATGCAGTGGTTACCATTCTGTATTTAAATCACCCACTTACATTAACAATATTGTGATCGTATAGGACAATTTAAAAGCGAAGACACCTCTTTTGAACCTTTGCTGAAAGCTCGAGCTATATAATGTATGTTAAAACAATGTGGCGACAGCCCACATTTCCCATCATGCCTAGTGCTATACTAGTTTAATGCTATACTAATGCTAGAGTAGTTTTTTAAGCTTGCTGTTTTGATGGTTTGGATGGTGCTTCATGTTGGTAATTTTTGTCCTGGTTCATAGCTTTAACCATTAGTGAGCTGGCCGTTACATTTGTTGACCATGCTGGTATTTCACTTGCACACAATGATGAGGGTTGTGCAAATGGCAAACGAGCATAACAGAAAGTTCCACATCGTTATTTTATATTGAAGTGCAGAGGGATGGGGTCTCACAGCCTGAGCAAAGAAGCTGCTCTGCAGTCTGGTGGTACAGCAGTGGATACTTCTGTAGTGCTTGCCAGACAACAGCAGAGTGAACAGGCTGGTGGTTGAGGTGGGCGTGACATCTCACTTCATCAATATAACCGATGCTCAGAAAGTTAACAATGACTTTCTGGGCAATCTTAATGACAACAAATCAAAATGGTAAATATGAGTCTCTTCATGGATTTCCCCTTAAAATTAACTCTCACACAAACTTTCAGAAATTGCACAACAAATCTGTACTAAATGCACGGATTAGTTAAACCATAATTTGTATTTGTCACTGCCCAGGCACTAAATGCACATGAGCCACACTCATTGATTATTTTGCAGCAGTTTGAAAAATGCCCACAAACCCTAAGGGGAACTGCACATTAAAACAAATTAAAAAACGAGAACAAAGCTGTCAAGTCAAGATTTATTTAGAAAGCAGAGGCCTTCATTCACTAAGGATATCTCACAGGAGAGAACAAGCCCACATAGTTCTGATTAAAGTTGTGAAACTGTGAATGAAGAATAAAGAAAAAAAGGACACCCGAAGTTCTCCATTTGAAGGATATGATATCTAATTACGTTTATGAGCACAGATCTTGTATGTACAGTAAGTTTATATTCAGAATTGACAGAAGAAGCAGAGGCGTTTTCTAGCTGTTGGGTTTACCAGGAAAAGAACCAGATTGCTGCCAGATTATGCTTTAACACCTATGAACACTGTTCACCATTCCTTCATCAGGACAGATGGTGCTTTGCTAGCTCCTAAGATAATTGTTGGCACCATTCTCTCCAACCATGTCCTGTATCCTTTTTCATCTCACTGTTTTGACAACATGTAGGACGTCATTTTACAAGCATGATTTGGAAAAATCCTGTCTGGCTGAGAAAAAGTCCCTTTAATATGGAAAAGCTACTGTAGGTTTGGTTTTGGAATTGGTGGTGACATTTAGGATGAAGTTGAACCAATTACACTACAATTAAACTACCAAAAAGTAGACATGCTTCAAGATGTAAAACTGTGTTGCAACTGCTTTATTTTCTTTTATGGATACCTGATCATTATATGCATCTTTACTAGAAAGAGAACTCTGCTTTATTATCTTATTATTGTTTAATGTCAAATTCCAGTGTCATTGTGAGACACCATTAATAGTACAGTAAATTGAACTGAATCTAGTTAGTTTTGAGCCCTGAGTAGTGTCTGCAGGTAGTCATTTTAAGCTGCATACTGCCCCAACAAGTGGAATAGTGTCAAACTGAGATCCACCAAACGGGGACCCACTTGTGGAAAAACAGCTACTATTGGTCAAACACCACAGAGCTGTTTTCAAACGCAGTCTTTACCAGGATGTCAGAAATTCCATCAACATTATTGATCAGCGCAGTGGACTTGACAGTTTTCTACACGAGTACACAGGAAGAAAATGGGTGTTGTTTTGATTCATTGACTTCCACCCCCTGGAGCTTTATGTCAATAAACTGGAAGGCTCTCAGTGGAACTGTGGAAACCTTGATTTATCACTGTAGATGTAGTCAATTAGGAAAATAGAAGATGGAAGCGTTCTGTGAGATGGAAGAGTGACAGAAATAATCTCCTAAAATTGACGTTTATATACTAGTATGTGTTTTTGTCAAATATATTTTGGAGGAAACTTAATTACAGCCTCGACTATGGTCAATGGAAACAATTCTGGATTCCCGGGAGTGTCACATTGCAGGATGCTGGTCATGTTGGATAGTGGGGGAAGAGCTTGTGTCCTGTCCCACATGGGGTTAAGACTACTAAAAGGTGAGGGGAAACATCATAGGTTTGGATAAATATGGAAAAACCTAAACATAAGCGTATAGAAACCATAATAGCAATATGTTTTATTAGTGAATCTGAATAATAACAACTTATAATTTCTGAATATTGTTTTAACACACATATAGATTCACGTTTTCAATTTCTCCCCACAAGGTGGATCGCACTGAGCTTTATTTATGAAGGAAACATTTGGAGCGATCCGATCTGTACTCGTTATATGTGTTATAAGTTATGCCAACGTGATCTAATGGGATGACATAAACATAGCATGCCAAAAGAAGAAAAGAAGAAAAAAAAGAAAGATTAAGATTGGGATTGGGCTGACATGAGAGGAATGCTATTTCTCAGGAGCTGAATTTAAGAAGCATAAGAAAATTGTCATGTTGATGTAAAGTTGAGTTCTGTCATGGCAGGAACAATCGACTGGCCAAAAAGAGGTCTTACTTTGAACGTATTTGACACGGCGCGCGTTTCATGTGTTTTGGCCTTTCGTCTGCACACATACTGCGTTCTGCGTCACTTGAAAATGGACCTTTTGGAAAACTCTGTCTGTGTTTACGTGTAGACAGGAATAACTGAGTGTTTGGCTTGTAACGTCACACGTCAACATGTGCCGGGGTTTCTCCTTCGTTTGATGTCAGTGTGAGATGTTACCTTTTTTGTTAATGGGGCGGTTTTGTGCAATGGCGGACGTAGCCAAACTAGCGCACGTAGTAACGTTGCGAATCGACGCCTGTTGGTTTGGCATGCTCTTGACAGCACTTAACAGCGTTTTTTTTGGGGGTTTTTTTTTTGGCATTTTCATGTGGACAAAGATTTTTTGAGAACAGTGCTTGTGTGGACGGGATATTATTTAAGAACGATGGAGGAAAACCCACGTTTGCAAAATACCCAATATCTGCTAACACCGTAGGTTCTCCTACTAACTACAGTATCCACACACTAACAAAGTCTCAATATACATATTTTAAAACTGAACAACTATAAAACAAATCCACTAACAATAAATTGGACTACCATAATAATTCAAGTCTCATTACTGCGTACAAATATGCACATAACACCAAACAGTTGCAACAAGCTGCTAATGAAGGGAAAATAAATATGTTGACAGTAAAGGTTTGCAGATATGTATTTTCTATTGAAAAACACAGTATAAATGTATGATTCTACATTCTTGGAGACATGGGTGCAGACACACTTAAACACTGGTGTGAATTAAACACTGACGAGATGAAAACAATGCACACCTTTAGTCAGTCATCAATCCAGTCTTCTCTGTTGCCGTGGTGTAAATTCATCTAAACTCAGCAAGAAAATCCAGGTATGAAAGCAGCTTCGCGGTGTGGCTGGGTCGTTGCTCTTCTCTTTACTGTCTCCAGTTCTATAGTATCACAGCTCTGCAGAACAAAGTGCTGTCTGTGGCTGCTGTTGATTGGCAGACTCTCTCCTCCCTGCAGTTATCTGATCTCGCAGGCCAGGCACTCACCGACAGCCAGTCAGCAGCAGCGGAGGAGGAATCGGCACAAACCCAACCACTTTGTCATCCAAGACGCCTCTCTCAAGTTCTTCATCTTAATCACATCTTGTAGCTGGCGTTAGCGTTTCTGATGGGATTCGACACACATTCGCTGCCATTTAGTACACAACATACAAAGATCAGATCGTTGGTCAGCTCGAGTCCGCTTTGCCGAAAGAGCCTCCGATTTCTCACCACACCTTGATGAGAAAATGTGTTAATTAAGTGCGTTTATGCAAATAGGGCTGCTTTGTTAGCGTAATGGCAGGCAGGGATCTGCAGCAGCATAATCAGGCATGTAAGGTCATGAGAAATGATGGAGCAGCAATTCTCTCTCTCTCTCTCTCCCTCTTTCCTCATTGGGGGATGGAGTGTGCCACCTGGCTCATCTATCACAGCTGGAACTGCTGAGACGGTGAGGGCTGCCAATAAACAATCCTCACAAAAATGGAGCACACAGAAAATCCACTTACAAGCAGAGAGAGGGCCTCTGTGGATCCCATAACATTCCATGTGCAACTTTGAATACACTGCAGTCACTCCCAGGTCCATTAATGCATTGCAGTGGTTGTGTTTTTTTATGTAGGCCTACATCAAATAATGGCTGTATATTGATTTAGAATTATATGCTGTGTGGCCAAAACTATGTGGTCATTCATTCAGTCTTTAAGTTTGGAGTTTAAGGCTGTGTTATGTGTGGTTTGGGCTAGCCCCTTTTGTCCAGCTTGATATTTTAATGCTACAACACTATAATACAATATAATATTTAGTGAGTGAGAGTGTGCTGCTTGACTTTGTGGTGAAGGTTCGGGGAAGAATCTTCCCTGTTTCCATTTGACAGTAGGCAAAAAAGTGGGGTCATGAATGGTTTTCTGAGTTTGGTGCAGAAGAACTTAAATGGCCTTGAAGAGGCTTGATCTAAAGCCCATTGACGGCCAGGCCTTATCACCCAACACCAGCGCCAGACCTCGCTAATGCTCTTGTGGCTGAATGAGAGCAAATCCCTGCGGCCAGGCTCCAAAGTCTTGTGGGAAAAAAACCTGAAACCAGAAGAATGCAGGCTGTCGTAGCTGCAGACGAATGAGATGTGAAACCATTCAATCCCGTCTCCTAGAAATTACGTTTAACTTGCAAATACGTTTATAATGAAAATGACCCACGGGCAGTGGTTAGTTTTAGGAAACGAAAGCACTTGGGTAAAGGTTAGGGAAACATAGTTTCTTAGTTAAATGTTCCGTAAAGCAAATGAAATTCCAAATGTCAGAGAATACTAACCTCCAGCAAGGAGGTTATGTTTCCACCCGTGTCCGTTTGTTACCTCTGCCAAAGAGGTTATTGGTTGGTTGGTTGGTTTGTTTTGTCACCAGGATTACGCAAAACCTACTTAATGGATTTCCACGAAACTTAGTTGAAGGATGGGGCATATTTTGAGGGCTGGTATCCTACGCTCAGCTATGGCTATGCTCAGAGCAGTAGCTACGCTCACCCCCAGTTATTCCAATATCAGTACCTAGTAGGACATAGGCTTCACCATAATGACTCGCAGTAAACTGATTTCCAATTTCAATGAAGCCAAGTGGGAAAGCAAAACTGAAAGTGTCACGAGTTGCTGCAGTTGGTGCTAAGGATTAAATAAGAGGGCTGTTGGGCCTTGGCAGAGGTATGTGCTCTACTGAGTCTAGTTTTAGTCACTGTAGAGTTGATACAGCAATGAAGATTAATAAGGTAAAAGGTAAAAATCCATTTCATAATTCATGTGACAACTTACTCAAAAAAGAAAATTTAGATAATTTGAAAGAAGTTAAAACATATACAAGTCATGGTAACTGCCATGCAACTGCCAAATGTGAGTCAATACAAATGTGTGCTGGGAGATTTGTGTGTGGTAATTTCTCCAGCTACTTTTCCCCTGGTTAAAGCCCCACTGCGTAACTTTTGGAATTTTCGCCCCTGAGCACCCTTATAGTTGCAGGGCGTAATTACACTGTTGTAAAGACAAATTGCGCTTTGAGCTCCCCTCATAGACTGCGGTACATGTGCATTTGTTGACAAGCTGAAGCCTACATAACCAGCAAAGACTATCAGAAGAGAAAGAACCACGTCGACTGACGAGGTAGAATATTACTGGATTTTACACAAATATGACTG
>JBBPCS010000001.1:24118925-24133439 GCA_037974645.1 Hollardia meadi | reverse complement strand
TTTTTATATTTATATATATATATATATATATATATATATATATATATATATATATCCCAGCTTCTCTCTCACTGTCCTACACTCTCCCACGCTGTTAGGGCCCCTCCCCTTCACAAATGCCTCCCATATCTGGCCAATAACCATTTTCTCACGTTCCATGAACCAATCACTTGTTGGGTGCTGCTCTATAAATATCTGTGTGATCCTTTCTCACAGACGTACTAAAGCACGGGCTCTACCTCCCCTCGCCACCACCACCACCATGATCTTCAGATTGAGATTCAGCTGAGAGGTTCAATTTTCCACCTACTGATTTTACTCCACACACCCGCGTACAGACCCCTGGGAATCCTGTCCTTCTGATGAATTTGCAAAGATATTGTGTTAACAGGGTCGAAATGCCCAAAACCTTTATTTGCCACGTCAATAATTATTTTATATCAATTTCCAATTTTTCTCTGTATTGGAAATGATTGGGAAATCGTTTCATCTGTCAGACTGAGCTTTTACTGAAAAAGATAAACAATAAGATCACTTAAAGTTCCGCTCCAGACACATTTTAAAGTACCGGTATGTAAAAGTACTGCTTTGACTAATATTTTATTTAACATGGTTTTCCCACATTAAAATGTTTTAAAAACCCTGAAAAGGGGCTGGAAGCACATCTACTCTTTCTCCCTCATTGAGAAATTGTGGATCTATGAATCACAGGCCTCTGGCCCCGCCCACCACCGCTGTTTGCGCTAGGTTGACCGGTGAAAGATCAGCTAGCATCAAGACGGCTAGTGTTAGAGGAAACATGGGAGAAGATTCAGCCATAACGGTACATGTTTGAGCCTCAGTCAGACTCAGATGAAGAGTCTGTTGTGCACCAAAATCGGCGTCTAGCAGACATATCAGAATGCTAACGTGTAGTTAGCATCTTTTGTTTATGCTGTTTGTTAGCTTGTAACCGGCAGTGGCTAACACGGCGTAATATCTGGTACGATGTTACAGTGTGTTCACGTCTTGATAGCCAACCGAGTTTTCCTTGGAACTGGCTCATTGGCAGCTGTACTATGTGTAAATTAGATGGCTATTGGCTCTCGTATTTGTGACGTACCAAATCTAGCTCGCCCTGGGGTACGTTTGATTCTCAGATTTTTGGAAACTGCACAGACACAGCACACTCATCCAGTGTTAATACTGAAGTCCAAGGTAATTGTCATAGCATTACTGCAGTGAATACATTTTTCTTGGGTAGCAGTGGTGGTGGTGGGGCGTTTGTGTTCGGTCTAGTTGCTCCGGGGGACCTGAAGGGAAACAAGACACATCATGTCCTCATTGCTCCAGTTTTACCTGCTTCATGAAAGCACAGTTAAAAACTGTAAACTGTCTACTTTACCAGGTCAGGCTTTATTAGTGTTCGTGTGATTTTGTCACAAAATAAAGTGCGTAAGTCTGTCCTGTTGCGGACGCCATTTTGTGCCCCTAACGTGGCATCTCAATACAGTTAAAAGTGTTTCTGAAGGCTCTTGCACACTGAATGCTTTGGATATTCATTGTTTACTAAGGTGTTTATAATTATCATACGTTTTCTTAAAATAATGACTGAAGGCAGTTAAATGAGTATTGATTGTTAGTGATGTAAGGCTGTTAAAACATGTGGTTAAAACATGAAAAATAAGCACTTTCTAGACATTACATTTAAGTCATTTTACAGAAGCTTAGTGTCAAGTTTGTCAAAGGAACATTGTTTACTGAATATAAAAGCCAGCGAAAATGTGTTTATCGTTTAATAATGACTGACGCTTGTGCTTTATTCAATCTGTGAGAGTATTGAATTCAGTAATTGACTCGAGTGAACTCTTGTAAGGGAACTGAACAAAACATACTCAGATGCAACGTGTCCTCAGTGCTCCTGTTTTGCCTGCTTGATACTACAACTTTTTTGTTTTTGTGGTACAAAGTTGAATATGTGACACTATTGGATGTGTTGTTTTGTTTAGCACTTTTCATATAGAGGAATAGAGAATTCTGTGTCATTCGCATCGTCCCTCCCAGTGGTTTGGTCAGCTCACCTCCTCCTTTGACGATCACTCACCTCTGGATAATCAGTTTCAATGCCGGGCAACTGAGGTTTCTCACCCCTGTGGGTTTCAATGAGTTACCCCACAATCACGACTTGACCTTTTCAGTTCAAAGCGGCGTTTGAGGTACAGCTCACTGTCATCTTCATCTGAACCTGACAAAGCACGTCTCCTCCCTCCTCAACCTATCAGAAGCACTGCTGCCTCTCCCTGCAGTGGCTCAAATGCTTGAGAGCTGTACAAACACAAGATAGAGAGTTGTTTTGATATGTCTCTTTTTTCTTTTTGCTGTTACAGAAAGGGGGTTATGCTTGAGCTTTGTTTCTGAAGAACTTTACATCCTGTTGTTGTTCTGCGAGCAGCAGGCCCATACTCTGGGCGACTCCTTGCCAGATTGACATGAATTTATGTATGGATATTCAGATTTCCCCAAGGATTACCAATATTCTAAATCATTCGTGTGACCCTTTGACATTTCATCTAGCACACCATTAAATGAAAAACTGTCCCTTGACCAAAATGTGCCCCTGGATATTAAAGGTCCCTAGAATTAATAGAAGGAAGACAAATACCCTTTTATTTAATCAGCATACTGGAGTTCCACCTCTCTGGTTGTTATCCATTGACATCACTGGAATTTGTTTGCAGGTTTTGCAGGAGCATCCATAGTTTGCTGTGATTGCATCTCTACCAAATCTCTTCCATTACCAGTGTTAAGGTCCCAGCTATAGTTTTCCGACGGGGTCTCTGTTTAGCTGCAGTTTATGTGGCTGTATCCCTAAAATGTATCTAATCGGTGGGTTCAGTGCTAAAGTCTTGTGTTGTCTTTCCAAATTGAAATGAATGACACTTTTTTCCGTTCCTCTACATCATCAGGATAGAGCTTTGAACTGCATACAAGTATGAGAATCAAAAGAGTGCATTGCCTTCACACGGCACATTCATGCTCCCCAGAGAATGAAACTCTCCCACTGTAGAGACCTCATGGGCTTTCCAAGCCCAGTCTCATTTGCGGGACATCAAATATCCTTTCAAATTCAATGTTTTAAGTTCAAAGTAGATGACTCGAGTGCAGGTGTGGGACACGCGGGAAAGCATAATGAACAAAAGGTTAAAAACAACAACGTACTGAAGTTGGTAACAGAAGCAGACAGGGCAACACAAGGAACAGGTGAAACTAATTAGGGGAATCACAAAGGTGGGAAAGACAAAGCAGAACACGACACATGAGGAGCGAAACCTTCAGAACAGGGCTGCCATCTTTTGACTTCAGCTTGGAGTGAGATTTGTTTCGGGGGGTATTGTATCATTCGTAGGCCTACAATCACAACGCAGACATGGTGGAAGGTCGTCAGAGAAGTCAAACTGCACTTAAGCAGAAGTACTTTTACTTTGCAAAACCAAGTAGTCGACTCCCCTGTTGTGTTCCGGTCAAATATGACCGATTTACAAGTTCACTCTCTGAAAAATATTTTGTTTATTTAATCTGATAGTCATGAGGTTCCATGACTTTGTCCACACCTGCAGTGTTCCCGGTCAAAGATGACCGGCCATTAGAAACGAATGGGTGAGATTACAATTAGTGTATAAAATTAAGTTCAGGCACAAGTCCATTCACCTGATGGGCACACTTCCTCTCCCAGGCGCCCACATGCATGTGTGTTTGAGCACACACACACACACACACACACACCCTTCTTGGCTTCCATGGCAACCGCCACGGGAAAATTTCCCCAGTAGAATCTTTCCCCCACGGGAACCACACCTGTTGGCAAATCTCACAAACAATCGCAACATTGTTTCAATAAAATCTAGAACTTCTCTCACAGCCCGGGTATATAAAGCTTTTCTGAGGATTTACACCCCCAATTCATTCTGTGGCAGCGCAATGACCAAACGATGAACTGTATATACTGTACATGAGGCTTTTGATCATATCTTTGCTCATGATAAGGAGGAGAGAGACCAGCCACCATGTATTTGTCCAAAATGTGTATGAGAACGCACAAAATGTAACCACCATTGATTGAAAGGAAAGAGAGAAAAGTACCAACGTCAATCAAAAAAAAAACCCTCTTCAGACAAGTTTTCAAAAGACATTTTGTGCCACCATTTAAAAATTTGAAATGGTTTCAAAACAAATGTCATTGTCAAACTTTGACACGGGGTAGTCTGTGATAAATAGCACAATATATTTCATCTGAGTATTTGTTATAGTCAAAATAATCCATACATCAAAAACGAGTTGTATGAGCTCAGGTCAATGAGGCCTACAGGCCATAAACAGCAAATAGAAGTTCAAAACTTGTAATGTTCACAAGGAATGAAGTTGATAAAACGATCTAACACAATATTAGGTGATAATATATGTATTATTATGGATTTATAATCAGCTATAATAGGGCGGCCATTTTTGACCGGGAACACAAAAGTAATTAACATGAAACGAACACAACAGGAGGGTTAATGATGTGGCAAATAAATCAGCGAATCATGTGCATGTACATAACAGAGGTAAAATTAAATATAAAGACTGTCAACGTGGTTGTCCTAAGTCCCAGTTATCATCACAGAGAGCCACAGATCAGCTGTGAGCCCCCACATCCAGGTCTATCGCATTAAGACAATAGGATTACTGAAGTTTAAACAAGCCTGTTATCTTTCTGTCTCATATGTCTCGTATCAGATGACTCATTTGGTCTATTAAAGTCAGGTGTGTCCATCTGCGGTGAAACATTATATCAGCAATGCCCGCATGAAATAAAATAAGTTTGTTTCTTTTTTATGTGCATAATTTGGACACTGCTATTCTGTCTGTTCATCACGCTACACGAGTGAACATTTCTAGTTCAAAGCTCACCGTGAGCTTAAATATTTGCATTATGGCAAGACACAACAGTGTTAAGGTTATGTCAAAGCGTCCAACCTGTTCTGCCTCCTGCGTCTGCACCTGGCTCCAAGGTTTGAAAACTAATTCACACATTTTGGAATGAATGTGCCTTTTATATGGTGCTGGTTGCATTGTATTTTTACTACACTGCGCTGCAGCAAGTTGGGCTACTTTTCTGTTTTGCACAATTTTCTTACACTACACTACACTTTTTGCGAGAATTATAGTCTTTATTGCTTTAATCTATAATTCCATTAATTTTTTCTTATTGGAATTTTCCACCTGGAGAAGCATGGGAAATAATCTCAAAAGGCACTTTACCTCCTGTAGCGGCTGTGAAGGTTGGCTCCGAATGGACACTTCGAGTGACCAACATAAATGCACTGGTCCTCCGCTAATGCGGAGTGTCATTTCTGCATTTACATAATGTCTACTGAGGCTAATAGCTGCCAGTTTCTGCTTTACCATCTGTCTTTGCCAGTGGGAGACAAGCTAAAAAAGCTAGAAAATAAAACAGAGGAGAGGAGAGGGACCAAATATTATCCAGTGACTGGCTCCAGCTGCGTTTGGTATGATACCAGAGGGGACGATTATCTGCCCCCTAAGGACCAACCACATGCGAAACCATGCCCAGTTCCATGGCAAAGACAAATACAGTGATATACCCCCACAGAGGGTTGAAGAGCTAAAAATGCACACTGAGCCATAACTCGGGGAAGGCTCTTTTGGAGCTGTAGTAAATTAATTACAGAAGCAGTTTCTCTCTGGGGACACTGTTGAGCTAACGTCACATAATGGTCAGCTCAAAGGTTGCACCCAAACAGCCATTGGTCTTTATTATGAGCCCAATTAATTTAAAATATGCTGGGATGCATTCCGTGTAAACTTCTTGGGTAATTGGATGACACTATCATCACAAGTTAATTTCACAGACAGAAATGCAGCAAAACAAACCAAGTCATTTGGAAGCCTTTTATCATAGCTTGAAGTTCTGAGACTCAATAAGTTCTGCCCTAGTTTCCACAATTGGCAATGTTTTCCCTGCTCCTTCATCCTTTGAGAATAAATTGTCTTTGCTGCTTTATTTGACATATCTTAATGTTTAGCACCCAGACGTTGCCATCTTTAAGCTGTTTCCTTCAAAGTCGGTGTTTCCAATTAAACAGTACTGTACTGTAGAGCAGAAAGAGGAAATGGGATTTTAGTTAAGTGACAATTTGGCAGATGAAAACAGACTGACTGCCAAATCTGGAATTGTACTAATTTTAAAGATTGCAGGAATTTAGCCAGTGCTGTGGTTTATTCAGACAGTTTGTGCTGAGATGAGACTGTCATTCCAGATAAATATTTTTGTTTGTTTTTTACAGATACACTGATCTTTTACTGGTTTTAATAAAGTATTGTTTCCAAATGTATTCAGACCATAATCATAGGGCATACAGCAGATCAGAAAACACACATCTGAGTTGTAATTGGCATAGTACAATGGATCATTATGGAAGCCAAATAAAAACAGCTAATTTTGCTGTTTAGCTATGCGAAGCCAAATTTAATTAAACCAGTAAACAATTAAAACAAGTTTCTAAACTTAATTATGTTTTAAATATTTCATGGTAAAGATGACGTAAGTCATAAGGATAGGCATATAATAAATGCCTGAAAAAAAATATTACCTAGAATCTTAAACACGTACAGTACATGTCATTACTGATTACGATGTGATTGAGCCAAAAATGATTACTTCTTGGTCAAAGCTTTGATTATTAGGTAACAAGAATCGTTAAAGTTTCACAAAGACAAAGCCTATGTTTGCTATAATTATAGACCATAAACTTATGAGTGTTTGCACTTTACTACTGGCTGAACCAGATAAAAGCACCTGTAGACGTTAATATTTTATGAAAATAATCTCAGTCACACAATTAATTTACCCTTTATATTTTTATTACTATTGCCATGATATTCCATTGTTAAAGCGCTGCGCTAGATGGCGTGCTAACACGTCACGCCTCTTTTGATTGCTGGACACTGGCTTTCTATCAAAAAATCACACAGTGGGGTGTCATTGAACCGCCGTTTTGTTCAGCATCATAACACAAAGGCAGCATAGAGAAGGGTCTGGATTATTATTATTATAATTATTAATATTATATTCCATTTCTGCCAATAGGTTCTCTTAAAACTGGACCTAGCCTACATGCCAGCATCCACTAGTGTCTCAGGCTGCAACATTTGGGCTAAAAATGTAGTTAGTTTGTTCTGAGTAGTGATAAAGGAAAGGTAATCAGTCATTGACATGAAGATTTATCCTTTTATTGTAACCTGTAGACCAGATTTTGGCCTTAGCATAGCACTTAAGGCTCTTTTAGATGCAACGTGACAATGGCACCGCTTAAGTCTTTCTCCATCAGGAGCTTCCTGGAGCCTCATGTGAGAGAGAAGGCCACTTCCTCCAACATGTCTCTCCAAGTTACCTTAGTACCTATAGCTGCTCCGTCATCATCACCTGGTACCCTATTACCTTCCTTTACCTGTCTGTCTCCCAGCTCCCTGTCTAGTTCTGCACTGCAGGCCATTGACAAATCTTCTGAGACTCTACCTGACCCTGTATCTCTGGCCCCCCGTCTACCCCAGCATCCCATTACCCTGAATTATCCTGCAGTCCATGGGCTACCCCAGTGTCGCGAGACGAGTTTAGCATTTGGACCCAAATGCCAGGCTCAATATTTGAGTATTTGTTGAAGATTTCAACGCAGGGACAGGCAAACAGAACAGATGACTTGACAAAGACTCAACTGAAATACAAACTGAACTGACGAGGGAATGAAGTGCAGGTGGAGAGATGGGCCTAGATTAACTCAGGTGAGGTGAATTAGGTGAGGAAACAAAAAAAAGAGAACAAAAGAGGTGCTGATTGGCTGGGGAGACACTGGGAACAGGGCAGGGCCAACGAGGCTGATGAAGAACAGGTGTGCAGAAGAAAGCGGCGCTTGAACCAGAGCGAAGGAGAGGCCACGCCCACACAAATAAACAGACAGGAGCACTAAGAAACACGGGGGGAATAGTGACACACAAGAAAACAGAGTAAATCAGCGACAGCACTGCAGTGACCATGACACCCTGGATCCACGGTGTTTCAAGCAAGACAAAAAAAAAAGAAAAGGCAGGGACAGAATGATGAGTTTAAGGGTCAGGTGATGAAAGTGCAGAAGAGGAGAAACTGTTTCTTATGAGTCCATGCCTCACAGACCTATCACATAAAAACAGGAGAGAAGTAAAGTTCACGAAAGCTTTATAAAGGGCTGAATTTCCTGCAGAAAAAAAATCACGACGAATGTATATCTACAACTGTTTTTTTCCCTCGGCTCAGCTTTTATGCTTCAGTCGTTTTGTTTTTGTTCTTAAAGCATTCACGGGCATTTCTATTTCTCCAACTCTGAAAAGTCACTTTAGATGCTCCTGTATAAATAAAAGATTGGACAAACATCAGTCGAGCGAACAGATGAGTTCAGATATGAGTTCTCGCTTTATGTTTCTTTTCATGCACAAAGAACCACACAAATGTGTTGAGACATGCTTTGGACACACAAAACTCCCCGCCCACAGATGAATAGTCTCCTTATTTCTTTTTGAGAGATTCAGATATAAAGATAGACATGTGTAGTGCTGTCCTTGTTCGGTGTACAATCTATGCACTTTAAAAATGGTTTTCCAGACTGTGTATAGAAAAGCATCAATATTAGTTTGCATTTGTGCTGCAAGACTTTGCAAATAAATCAATATTACTTAAGTTAATGAATGTAAGGTGTCTGTTTTTAAGGACGGTGGGGGAGCTTTTATCAATGTATTTCAATCAGGAGAGACATGGTGAATGAAGTAAAGATACATGTTTATTATAACATATGATGTAGTGATAATTAAGGATGTCTTGGTGCTTACACTCTCCAGGGAGATTTTTAATCAGGGGGTATCAGCCCTGGGTAGTAGCATAATAAATCCCCTGTGGATCCCAGACACTGGTGGTGGTGGCTGATGGCTTCTGCTGATAAGGCTGATGAAACTGAAAATCTGCATAGCCTAGGCAGTGATGGAAAGGTGGATGGACGTGCAAAACAGCAGCATGAATGCACTAAAGGCACAGAGAGAAACACATTTAAAAAAAAATAAAGCAGCAACATGACAGGCTAGGCTACGAGTGAGCAGATATTAATGGCAGGATAAAAATGAGAAATCTAACCTATGAATGCCAAAGATCTAACTCACCGAACTTTCGCGAAAGCTCCGTGTACATATATTTTAGTAGCCTATAATTAGCTAATTTGTTTTAATGTTGAAACTTCATGGAAAGCATCTGTTTCAAAAGAGGCTCTTAAATGAGCCTTTGTTTTATTTTGAAGAGGAAGAGAAGCAGCAGGTGCGGGTTGCATCGACGACAGGTGGGTACGTCAGGCCATGTTTTACTGCAGAGGAGAAGTATCTCTTGAAAGCCTCTGCGCCCATTCTGCTCACATCTTGAAGGGCAGAGATGCTCTCATCCTCTAGCGGGGAGCTCCTGTGGAAACGATGAAGGTTAATCTCGCCTCAGCACATTCCTCCTGGTAATACACGAGGAGAAAAGGTACATTCAAATATAATATATAAGATAAATCAGAATAGAATAGCAGACTAAAAATCCAACAATATGAACCAATTGTAAAAAAAAAATTAGAAACATTGGCTTCAGGCTGTACAGAAATGTGAAAAGAAGTAATCAGACAGTGAATAAAAAGCAAAAAATATGTGTGTGATGCTGCAAGTGATTTAAAAATAGAGACTATCCCTTTGTTCAGAATCAAAGTCAGAGGACCCATTCTTTGATATCGCATCTTTTGGGAGATCCAGCTTCTCTTCCCGCAGGGCTTCTCCAATGGCGAAAGCAGCAAGGGTCCCTCCCTCACTGTTCAGACCAAAAAAAAAAAAAATCCTCTACAACTGCCAGAAGTAAAATATGAGTATGTCCCCTTGTCATTAAAAAACTGGAGCCTGGACTTTGTGGTGCCAGTTAGGGAAGTTACACCTCTCCTTGAAGCCCAGGGCAATCTCCTGCCAATCAGCAGCCTTTAGTAGAGGAAGAAATTCATCCACCAGGCTGTCCCAAATGGCCTTGGCAACACCCGGTAACTGGAGGCAATGGTGGTGTAGGAGATCTTCAATTATAGACACCATAATGCAGTAAAGTAAAAAAAAAAAAAAAAATCTTCAGTTCAATTTTAATACTCTTTTCAATCAGTCTATCGTCAATCAAATCAAATAATTTAAAAATATGAACAAATCAGTGGGTTAATTGTAATTAATAAAGAGAAAGGAAGCTTCAGACAGATTCAATTTAGTCTAGCTTTTCATTAAGCTAACTAAGGTGCAACACACGCTGCTAAATGCTAGGCTAGTGCTAGTCAGACGCATCTTTGTTGCTGGCAACAACACAATTTATTGGTAGTGTGGTTATGACAGCATTAATATTTATTGTTTACCATCACCTGCGTCCTTTATTTTTCATTTAAACCTTTATTTACACTGGGAGAGGATAATAGCTGATGAGAGACTGAATGATAGGGACTCTGATGATCTATTACAAAAGTAAACAAAAAAAAGATGAAAGATTAGAGCTCACTGATATCTGATGGATCCTTCCTTGGGTCAGAATTCTTTTGTCAAAGTCGTCATTAGTTACCAAAAAGGGAAGGTCAATGGATGAAAAAAAGATCATTTAAGTATAAAGAATGAAAGAGTTACAGTATATGGCCCAAGTAACACACACTACAAATACTATTTTACCATTACCAGCAGGTGGTCGCTTACATAGCCTAGCCTGTAAATGTTAACTTACCCATAACATACACAAACTCGGCAGAAAGTGGAAGATTTAAGGCGCCGTGCTGGGTTCAAAAATTGAAAACAAAATCCCAAAATGAAAGCTCACTGCTTTTTTTTTTTTTTTTGATGCCTGTGTCTCACACAACCCGACACCATATGTACACAACAGCTCTGGAGAAAGTGGTTTAAACTCCCTGCTGCAAAATTGTCCCCCTCCATGTTTGACTGACGGGCAAATAGTATAATATTTCCCTAATATGTTATTAACATAACTCACAACATCTTGCTTTTGTTAAGTGCTACCTGTGGTTGACGTCTTTATTCGTAGTCGATGGGGTAGCATCTATGTTGCTGTAAAAGTCCTCACTGGCTCGGGCACGGGACGAAGCAGGTGGGAAATTTTCCCAGGATGGGAAAGGCATGAGCAGGGCAGGTCATGCCACCTAAGAAGAGAGAGAAAAAAAATTGGCTTGTAGCGTTGAAATAGAGAAGTCAGAGGCTCACCAAAAAGACCAGGAGTCATGTTTGAGGACCATGAATACCAACTGAAACTTTCATCACAATATGGCCAGTTGCTGTCTGAAGCCTGAAGCGTGGAGCCGACATGATGGATGAACCTGACTGACTCTGCTGTCCTTCTGGGCCAAAAGAAGCGGTGCTAGTATCACTATCATTAAACACGAACGTGTGAGTTTTCGCTTGGTCGATGCGAGCGAGCCAAAGGCAAGATACAGCACCCTGAGCTGCAAAAAAAAAAAAAAAAAAAAAAGACAAAGCATGGCCTGAAATTATGTTTTTTGGTTATGGTCAACTTCAGATACTCTTAACGGAGCCAGGATATTTTGAGTAGCACATAATGTACTTGTAGGAAGAACACCCAACCCCCAGCCTTACACTTCACTGGAGAGGATAGCTCTGCTTTTTCCACAGCACTTGGCACATTTATTTTCATGCCAGATTGTTGGTTTGTTGCAGCGAGAGAGTCCAAGTCCAAAGACCCACATTTATTTCTGAAACACACATTTTAAACTGTTATTTTAGTAAGAACCTCATCAAATTGAAGAATTTTTATGGTTTTTTTTAATGCAGACTTTTAATCTAAAGCAACATTTGATGCATGACATCACCCAAATAATACATGCAAACATGGAGTGCAAGGAAACTGACTTGAGGCATCGTGACATGACTGTAGACAAGGATAATGCACAGTGTGGCAAATAGATGCTGATGTCAGTGCCTGGCTTCACTGTTGAACAGTGCAGAGGTGCATCCTGGGGGCCCATTCATGCCTGACTGACACCGCTATCCATCATCTGGTTTATCAGAGTCCAAGTGGCAGTGCTGTGAGTGTCCTACAGCTGTCCATTATGTAAAGAAATGGCCCTCGGTTCCGATAGTGGAATCAGACCAGAAGAAGCACGGGAGCTGTTGACCTTTAAAACCGGCAAACTTTAGAGAATAGATGAACTCTTCCTGGAGTTCATCTAAATTCAGCAGAGGCATTCCACATCAATCTCCTGGGCTGATTTGTCATGCCCTTTACTCATTGAAAACATAAAAAATTGCGTAGCTTTTAAGCTCCCTGTAACCTTCTTGCTTCTGGATATGCTTCGACTGTGTTTAAAAAAAATAAATAATTAAATGTAACATCTGATAATACTCAGATGAATGTAAAAGTGACTCATGCCAAGTCAGAAAACACATATAACAAAGACTACGGAGCCTTCTGCTCAAATATTCTTCAATAGTCTTGTTCCTAATAAATAAAAATGTCAGCGTATTCATTTAATATAAATATACAGAGGTACAAAACTTTTAATTCCACTATGAGTATGAAGTATGACTGCCCTTCTGTGCACACTAGAAATACCTGGGTCAGAAGTTTACCGTGTTTTGGTCAATATAGCACACGACCAGTCGGTTGTTTCAAGCAGGTTTTGACGAGGGAGGAGGGTTATGGTTAACACCGTTACCTGTATCTGTCCAACCAACCAATCCGTATTCAGAATGGTTGGGGCCTAAACCCGAAATTGGTTGTGCACAATCCAGTGTGCAACTAATCAGAAGTTGTATTTATTAGAAAAATATTTGCGGAAGAGTCCCAGAATTGATCTTCAGATCAATGATTTGGCTCACAAGGGTAAGAGAACTATTTACAGAACAGTTTTTTTTTTTTTTTTATAAACTTGAATGAATACACTTCTTCCGATGAGGATTTTCCTTCATCACAAGGACGAATATTGACATATTTTACTTAAATGGTGCTCATACTCATAAAAGGCAAGTTTTTTTGTGTACTGGTACTTTTTGAGTATTTTTTAAAATCAGTAATTGTACTTTTGCTTAAAAGTACTTCTTATAACAAGTATTGTACTTCGCTACATTTCATAATGAGTAAAAACAATAATGCCCTAAAATTAAGGATGACGTCATTATAAGGTTAGCATTATTGTACCTAACGTAATTTAACAGTGACATTATATACCCCCCCCCCACCCGACAGAATCTACAGAGTACATTTTAACAGACTTACTCTTTACTTGTATCTGAGTACATTTTTAGTCTAGTACTTTTACAACTCTGATAAAAAAGTGCATTATCTCTACCTTAAACGAATTTCAGCAGAGAACTCATCCAATTCAGTAATATAAAAACACCACTAGCACAAGGTTAAAACAATGGAATGTCTTGGGTGGTTTTCTGCTCATTGGTTAGTTAACCCGGTATTGCATGTGGTAGATAAAGCGCTGTACAATTTATCTCTTATTCACCCACTCACACAGTCACACACAGATGGCAGCAAAGCTGGCATGCGAGGAGCTGACCTTCGCCATCCAGACAGAAGAAGCCGGAGATCAAACCACCAACCTGGTGACTAATGGACAACCCGCTCCTCCTCCTGAGGCACAGGCTCCACACAAGGGACACACCTGGCCGGCCAGCTGCTGTGAGTCCGAATACTTCAAGCGTGGAAAGTAGGAAATGCGGCTGTGAGACGGAGTGTGTGAATAAAAGGCGAGGAAATCTGTGAAGGCAACAGTGCAGCTCCTTTATATCATGGAACGGTGACTTTGGAGCTCCCTCTGTAAGAGTATCAATGGTCTACTCATCATTCCACTCACCGAAAGAAGATATTTATTTCAGTATGGCAACACAAATATCCAGGTCACTGACATCACTTGTTGTTGTTCCAGCATCAGATTTGTCACACAAAGCTTTCTGGTGCGTGAGAGAATTTTACAGTAGGTGTGTTGTAAATGAAAATCCTAACATAAAATGACAGCCAAGATATGAAATATCTACTGCAATGAATTTTCCATATATTGAAATATAACTTATTTGGAATAATATAACAATTATTTTATCAATTTTACATTCATTTTATTTATTACCACCAGATGACTGGAAGTGCAAACTTTTGATCTGGTGTATTGTGTTTTATTTTATTTTATTTTTTTCTGCTGGATTAGACGAGGAGATTTTTGGCAATATATCATCTTTGTAAGAACCATGATGTTTAATTTTGTCGAGGTTTGACAGCACAACATTATTTCAGGCATACTCTTCGTAACTAGAACACAGGTCTTTGTGTCACCTAGTCTCGCCTTGTGTTTTTGACAATGCATCCATTTAGCCTCTCTGTCCCACTATAACCAGTCCATTTAGCCTCTCTGTCCCACTATAACCAGTCCATTTAGCCTC
>JBBPCS010000001.1:24077042-24118825 GCA_037974645.1 Hollardia meadi | reverse complement strand
GTCCATTTAGAGGCTCTGCTGTCACAGCTTTGACAGAAATAGAAAGAGCAGAAAGTCCTCACACACCTCACTGAAGGAAGAAGTTCATAATCAATGTAGCAAATTTAGAAATCACCCGTGAGGGTCCACCGTGAGCATTTTAGCTTTTAGCATTTATCATTTTGCCACCTGTTGATCACTTGATATGTGTCACATAACGTGCTCGCAGGGTGGTGCATCAAGTCAGTGATTGATTGAGGTAGATGCAGTGACTTTATAACTACATTAATGCTAACCTTAACCTATAATAATTTCATTTTTTTTTTTACTCAGTAACGGATTTACCACACCAACGAGGTGTGCACTCAAATTAAAAGACTAATGGGGTTCATGTTTAGTGATGTCTGTCCTGCAGACACAGCCTTTACCGCTCAGCTTTCAGACTGTAGCAGGGAAGCAGAGGGGAGATGAGAGTTTTTCTCCAGAGTTGATTCTATCTTAGGGGCACAACCTCGTTCACTTTTCCAGCAGTTGAGCAAACAGCAGGCAAGACTTTTCTTAGCACCGAGAAGCTGCAAGGTTTATTAGCTGACACACTGTAACCTATACTGAACAATTACTGCCAGACTGACACTCTGCTTCTGCCACTCTCCCACACAACCACACACATTCTGCACTGCCCTAATCAGGAGCCACTCTACAACTTAACTTGTAGACTACTGAAGGCATACTTTGTCCAGTGTTTCTTCCTTTCTCTCTCACCAGCTGCAGCCACACAGAAAATGCTCCAGTGGAATGTGTTCTTGAACAACGAAGATTAATAGTGTGGCTCATAAGTTATTTTTCCAGTTTGCACATGTCTATTTTTAGGGGCAAATGCTAGTAAAATGCTTGCACTGTGCAGCCATGTTAACAAGGCAGAAAACTCAAACTTACTGCTATTTCCTTTCAGGTCCTGTCCCAAAGACAACAACACTTTCTCCTGCCAACACCTGCCAGCTTCGACTTACCATGCTCTACATGGTGCATTCAGGGACTACATGAAGTCACATTCCATTCACATCCAACTTAGCTAGATGTAGACGGGTCCTCAGCAAATTCCATTTATTTACAAGAACTGAACTCTTACAGAAGCTACAAGTCACACATCAAGAAACTTTGTTATTAATCCACCTAGATACTGGATTCCCTGTTGTTAAACTGGCCTCAGTTACTCTCTGAGGCTGTGTTTGGTCTCCTGTTCGATGGCCTCTGAGCCCCAGTGAGCATAGCGGTTACTTTAGCAACAAGTAAAGCCATCTGTTCAAGAACTCCATAAATCAAGCAAGTTCAAGCCGAACAGCCGGAAGACACCAGAGGAAAAAAGGGGGAAATATTTAAGCTATAAAATATTATCCAGTTTCACCCAAACAAGTGAATATTGTAGTGTTTTTGTACAGTAATCAGTGAAGCCTGGTCCAGCTCCAGGTGTGCCCTTCTAGCATGAAATATGAAGCTAGCTCTGTGCAACTAAAAGTTGAAGATTGATTGATAGATATCATGAAATTAGTGATTTAAAATGGTTGGCACTAGCTGATGTGAGAAAATTTAACTTTTTGGTTTTTTTGGAAAGAAACATGATCAAAATTTGATATAAAAATACCCCCCCCAAAAAAAGGCATTCTTTGTAATTCTTTGGCATCTATTTTTAGGGGGGCACAAGATCATGATCTGAAAGGGCTAAAAAGGCATTTTTCATTTCAGCTTGACTTTGAAAAATGGAAGTCTGAACCAAACCGTGAAATACCGTTACACCCCTAGTGTAGTATTTATGAAATTCTTGTGACGTGCGACTGCATGAGTGACTTATAAAGCACTAAACCTGACAAAACTCCACCTGCATATGGAGCTACAGTCCTCCAGTCTATTCTGAAATCTTTATAAAGCACATAATAAAGATGATGTCTTAAAGGTTGGCGCCATCCATTTATAGAGCAGCCTTAGCAAGCTTTAAGCAGAGTCATTGCAGCAAGATAAAAGTGGCTTTAATTACACAATTAATCTATTGTATTGTTTTGTAGACCATGCGACACATGATGGAGAAAAGCCAATTTAGCATCTGTCACGATTAATTGCGGTATTTTCTAGAAGGGAATTCCGAAATTAGTTTTGATACTTCGGGTGCTTTCTTGAGCGTCACCAGTTGAGTAGCAGCTGCAAAGGATCGATCGATATGTTATTTGGCTGCTGTGAATATGAAAAAGGGGCACTGGCTTTAATCATACATGCTTCAAGCACCACTTGTCCGTGAGCATTCACTTTGCAAGGGAATGAACTGCAATGCATTGCTCCCTTTGTTTTGTTCAGAATATCCAAGCATAAACATTAGTTGCTCGGCGGTTAACGCGATTCACACAAACGCAAGGGATGCATCGCAGTTTAGAAAGGTTGTTCAGTTAACACTTTGCTGTCTTGCTTACTTGGAATGATCTACTGTCTACCTCCTCTACAACTCTGAGTTAACATCCTACACAGTAATCACTGTGTCTGCTCCCAAGGAGAAGGCTTCTTTCCTCAGTTGCTGCATCTAATTTTTACTTCAAATTCAACCCTTCTTTGCTGGTTGCATGTTCTTCAGACTGTCCCAATTCACTCTGTAAAGCGACTGTTTAACCTTCTCCGTCTTCCTTCACGTGGAGGCAACAGCAATATTAAATCTGAAGAAAACATTCTGCACTTGCAAACTACAGCAAAGATAATGGAGTATCTAGTGTCATCAAGGAACTACGCAAATTTACCAGCGTTGTGAACCGATAGTTTGATGGCACTGACATTATAAACCAGAACAGAATTATGTGCTATTTTTTTGGGTATTATACACTCTGTACAGATGAAGCTAATATCAATATATTGAACCTGGACTTTTATCATATAAATGAAAGTCCATTACCTTCAAGTGCTTACCAAAGGTGTTCACACGACCCTAATTAAGCTGATCACCGCCAGATAAAGCTCTCTGTATTTTCAGTTCGGGCTGGGACTGTCCATCTGGAGCAACTGGAGAATTCCTGGTGAACTGGCAAGCTGATTGGCCTGTAGTTTCATGCCAGCGTTAAAAATGCTAAATGAAATGGGTAAATCAAAAGGAAAACAACACACAGCAGCTATACAGTCTCTCAGAAGAGTAGACTGTCAGCCCCCGACCCCCCAGCCTGCTTTTAACCTGACGGAATGATCTCTGTCTGTCATCACACGTGATTGCACCACATACATGTCAACACAACGTTCAGTCAGTACAAAGAGCGCGCATGGACGAACATCAGTGTGGTGAAAAAATGGACAGCACAGGAGGAAAAACAAAGATGAGAGAAAGGGAAGAGGTAGAGCTGAGAGGGAGATCATTAAAAGGAGAATAAGCCGGGAGGAAAGTGCTGCTAAACGCTGTAATTACACATATCTTCACAAGGGATGTAGTTGGTGCTAGAAAAAAGCAGGGCAGCCCTCAGCACGTCATACCAATTCTCTTCCCAAGTTGATTCTTCATTTAAAAAAAAAAAAAAACTTAATCATGCTATGCAGGAAAGTAGGACATGCATATATGTGAGATAATTTGGAAATTAAAAACCTGTACACTCTTTTCTGTCAGATGGAAGTATCTCCGGCTCCTCGGAGCTGCCAGAGTGTCATGATGATAAACAAGCCCAATCAGAGCTGTGAGGAAATGCCAGATGCAAAACAAGCACTCCAGAAGTGCACAAAAATTATGAATATTTATTACTGCTGCCTTAATTATGGAAGTGCAATTGACTAACTCCCGAAACTGAAGACACTTGGCTTTTTGGAAGGTTGTTTTTTTTTGTTTTTTTTTTAACTTGAAGTTATAGATATGTTGCTGGCATAAACAGCAAACAGAAAAAAAAAACACATTTCAACAAAACACTTAGAATATGTGGGGTTTTTTTTGTGAATGGAGTTAATGTGGGGATTGGCCTGGAGTGACATTAGTCTGCACCTGCCAGAGTTTTTAAACCAGTGTCGGTGGTGACTTTCCCGCGCTGGCTCACCAGGAGCAATGCATTTTAGGAAAGGTTGTTTTCCAGAGCAGAAGGGGGAGGCAACCGTAGCAACGGAGTAAGCTCCAGTGTGGGCTACAGACGACAGTAACTAGAAGTATGTCATAAGTTTGGATAATTACTCTACTACCATAAGAGGGAGACAGAGTTTCTGGATTCTGCATTCTGGATTTCAAAAGCAATATTTGATTTTGAGTGCTGTCCCAACCCACAGCAGGGTTATTTGGCCATCATGTCTCTTAAAGTGCAGCATTAAAAACAAAGTTGGGGACCAACCTCAAACATAACTAAAACCTTGTCCTGGAACTTCCTTGAATTGGTTCAAATCCACCTCTTCTTGCCCCGTCAGGTCATGACAATAAATATTGATTGAAGTGAACTCTCCTGTCATGTCCCGGTGTGCCAATAACAACTGAAACCTTCTAAACTCTTAATAGGATTGACGGAACTTACTCGCTCCTCTTCAAGAAATCAATGTCTCATTTGTGACTCGAGTTTAGTCACTGAACGCTGTCATGAATAATTTTAGCTGCCTTACGATTGTACCGCGAACTGGGAAAGGAAGTGCAGTTTTTCTCATCCGGTATAAGTCTATCACAGAAATCTGTCATTACTGTCAGTACTCCTCTTTCAAAGACAAGGATCAGCAGTTAGTTTGAGGGCCATTGATCGTGAGCTGATGTCTATCGGAGAGCATGACACAGAGGTGAAGGGACAGCCCAAAGGGATTGCATTTGTTCCACACTCCACTCCTCTGTGGAAATGTCCCTCTTTCTTACCAACCACACAAGAAAACTTTGTCCTCATCACAATCCAGAGAGGGAGACTACAGTTTGCAAGTTTATCGGAATAATATTAATAATAACTTTATTTATATGGCACTTTTAAAAACAATGTTTACAAAGTGCTTTGACTGACAAAGCGAGGCAAGACAAATGAAAGTAAATCAAGGAGACCAAAGATGTAAATGCATTAATACAAAGCAATAAAAAGACAGCAACAAATAAGACGAAAGGCAATAAAAAGACATCAGATAAAAAGAATAAGAGCAATAAAAGCAATAAGGATTAAAATAATAAAAGCAATATAACAATATAAAGAATGAATAAAATGAAGTAAAACGATAAAAAAAATATGGCCTCATATAAAAGCTAGGCTGTATAAATTGGTTTTAAGAAGTTATTAAAAAGAGGACACTGAATCTGCGAGCATGGTCTCCTCCAAAGCCGAGGGGTCCTGATGGCAAAAGCTCAGTCACCTTCAGATTTAAGCCTCCACTTTGGAACGTTCAGAAGGGTCTCCAGAGGATCTAAGGCTGCGAGACCCAGACCCCGACAAGCTTCAAAAGTGATCAATAAAGTCTTCAAATAAATTCTGAACCGAACAGGGGAGCCAATGGAGGGAAGCCAGGATTGGGGTAATTTGATGTCGTCTGTTAAAACCAGTAAGAAGCCTCGCCGCTGCATCCTGAGCTAGTTGGACGCGTGCCAGAAAGGAGGGAGTTGCAGTCATCAAGTCTGGAGAAAATGCGTGTGTGAATAACTCTTTCAAGGTCAGAGTGTGAAAGTATTGGTTCAATTTGGAGAAAACAGGACTGGACAAGTTGTTTTTTTTTAAATCGGTAGTTCAAAGGTGAGATCTGAATCAAATAATACTCCCAAATTTCTGTATTATATCTTTTTATATTAGTGGATAATAGACCGTGGTTATTTCTTAACGATCAGTTTACGTTGAACTGAACAAAATGTTTTCTGTTTTTAAGTTGTTGAGCTGGAGGGAATTTTGCGCCGTCCAACAGTTAACATCAGTGAGACAGCCTTAAACAGCAGCTAGGTTTTTTGGGTCACCGGGTCTCCGCGGAAGGTTTAACTGTGTGTGTTGTGTATGATTTTGTTAAGTGGTAGCATATAAATAGGAAACAAAATTGAGCCCTCCGGTACGCCACAGGTAATGTCAGTTGTAGCAGATGGTGACCGACTATGTTCTTTCTAAAAAGGTAAAAATAAAACCAACTAACTGCAGGTTTTGAAACGGTGATGCCATGCCGTGGTGTAGTGTGTCAAAAGCAGCACTTAGGTTGAAAAGAATTAAAATAGCACTCTCGCTCCTGTCAGCTGCTAAAAGAAGGTCGTTAGTTACCCTGGGAGGGGCAGTTTCTGTGCTGTGTAAAGCTCTAAAACCTGACTGAAACTTCTCAAAGGTGTTATTTTGACACATAAAAGCCAACACTTGTTTTAACCACTGCCACCTTGCCGCAGACATCCTTAGCTTCGCACACACAGGACTTAACTTGAGACTTGTCCTTAGAAATACTTGGTTTTTCTTCTTTCTTTTTTTTTTTTTGGTGCATTAACATTAAGGTAATGATGAGCCAAATGTCATTCCCTTCATTAGCATCATAACTGCACCTGGTTCACGTGTACCAACTGTAAGCTGCACACGTCCCAAACAAAAGAACCGCTAAATGCACCTGTGGAGAGTTAGCAAGCATGTTAGGTAAGGCATCAGCTATCCAATGTTAGTTTGCCACTACCTTTGTAGCTAAGGGGAGGTAAGTGTGCTGAATATTTTTAAGAGACGAGTGTTTAATTTCTTGCCACACTTGTTCACGTTGACTGCGGGCATTGCTGTGACTAAATTAGCTAACTTAATCACCCGCAATTTTGCCGCCACCATCTGTTGGCCACCATTAAACCAAGAGAAAGACCATGTCAGCTACTGGCAGATTACAGGTTTATTGTTGACCACATAACATTACAGGCTTATTGAGTTACCATCACACTGGGTTTTAGAGGCTAGAGGAATGTGTAAATTTACGGTAAGCAGTCATTAGTTGGAGATCCAGTGTAATTACTTTGTAAATTGCTAATGATGTTAGTAATATTGTCTTGTTGCCCTGAGTAACATTAGTCTATATCAACCCTCTCTATATGCAGAAAAAAGATTGATATAACCTCTAAACTCTCGTGTGTTACAGCTATTGAACTACATAATATGCACTTAAAACAGTACTGTGTTCTGGACATCTGTCTGGTTGCTTTTTAATAAGACTACTGTGGTGAGGTGAGATGATGGAACAGGTAGAATGGATAGCGTTGCAGATTGGAAGGTGGGTGCATCTTTCCAGCAGGAGGGAGCAAACTGGGTAGTTATTTTAGTACCGGCTGAAAAACTCTCACAGTCATACCATCACACACACACACACACACACGATAAACAGTGAATTAACAGTGTTACGAGTCAGTGTTTAATTTGCCGTGTATCTGATCCACCAACCAGAACTTTCTTCAGTGAGAATCTTGTCTGTTTTAAATGGTTTGCCTCTCATTCCCATAGTCTTCTCCCACCGAAGCAACGCGACGAACCAATGGAAGCTGGCTTGCGAATCGACTGTCGAGATTTTATCTTGTCTTTCCGAAGTAATATGTTTTATTGACACTTGGGGAATTTGGTAATATGTCATATTTCTTGAAGGAAGTTTGGCGCAGTATTTTTGCTCTTGTTTAATTCAAACTGCTGCTCTGTATATTTTTAATGTTTAATCACAACTACAGAAACTCAAGGTATCCGCTAAAGTATGTTAAGGTTGTCCGATGTCTATTGCTGCTTTGATTAATGGTTCAATGATAAATAATGTGTGTTTTTATTACTGAGGGTGGCTGATCAGTGGTCAGGATAATTATCAGCTAATTGTCACCTCCTTAGATTATATCATGATATGCTTGATAGTGATATTAATGACTCCTGATGAACTTTAAAAGCACAGCAATCTCGTTGCCCTTTAGCCTTTTTATACGTTAACATTTAGCCAATATTTCTCTTTATAATACGACCTCCTCTTTCTGTCAGCTGCTGTGTGCCTGCGGTGTTTCTTTGTTTTTTCGCACATGATTTCAGGTCTGTTGGAGGAGTAAAACCTGTGACTTATATCCAAACCAGTTTGTATGTTTAAATTTATAAGAGGGCTGCTCTCCTAATGTGGAATGAAGTGACAGTGCAGGCCCAGGGAGGACAGACCAGTCACAGGAGATGAACAAAGAAATATTAGCCAGTTTAAAAGTGTAGGATAACATAATAAATTCAGACACATATAAAAGGGTGCATTACGTATGAGTGAAATATGACGTGGTATCAGGTCGCAAACACAACAGAGCGTTGGTTTTAATATAAAATGTGTCCAGATGAGTTACCTAGCTTTGCAATTTATCTTGCCAAACTATGAAATATGTATTATGTACACTCTAAAACATGTTGTGTCAGTCACTGCTGAAAATACAGCATTAAATATATAGTGCAATACACACTGAGCATAGTGAATAAACAGCATTATTGGTGAGGATGAAAGGCTGTATGTTGCAGTAATGGCACTTTCAGGTGTTAATTTAATGAAATATTTCCTGCCATACCTCCCCTAGCACCACCTTTAACTATAACTAGCCATCCATGTCCACTGGAGTTGTCTCGTGATCACTATTATGCTAAAATTATATACATAGCCTTGACAACAGGGAATTATAGTAGAAAGCCCCTCCTCAGCAGCTGCAGGTACATATAAGTGATGGTGTTGAACCAAGATCAGTTCATTTTGATGGAATCACCCTGATCAACAGATTGAAGCTCTGGATATGGAGTTTAATTTTGGTGGACATGCAGATTTGTGCCGTCGTCCAATTTCCCAAAAAAGTTTTTTTTTAAAACAAAAAAACAACCTCTGCACACCCAAATATGTGAAATGTGTAGGAGGAAAGCACACCTTGAAAAAAGAAAACTCTGGTATATTCCTTAATAACTAATATATTTATTAATTCACGACCACACCAAAAAGTTGCTGTAAGCCGGAAACCATGACGTCGATGTGACACCGTCCAGTTTTAAGTGACCCTGCTCTGCCACAGTGGAACCTGCTCTACAAAGAGATGCAGCATGCTCTTCACTGGCATTCTGTTTTCGAAATATACTTGAGACTCCGTGACAGCTTTTACAGGCACCTGCCAGCCAATCAGGTTCCGAGCATTTCCTGGGGACATGCTGTGAGCGACGTTTACGTGCTGACCCGTTAGCTTTGGCGTGCTTTTGGGATGCTTGCGTACATGTAATTTGCTATTAGCATACATGCTGTGACTGAAAAGAGTCAAAAATTCCCTTTGGGTGCAAATGGTTATCTTACTGCCAAATGCTAGACACCGCCGTTTGAGTTCAGTGACCTAATTCAGTGCGACATTTGTGGCAAGACATGCCCATTTGAGAACCCCAAGTGACATATCAGTAGCAGAGCTGCACTCACACAGTATTCAATCCTGCACTGTTTATATTGAGTAGCCTTTGACTGATGCTGCCTGTCTAATGGTCTTATTGATTTATAAGAGCATGTCCCGACGTTCTTCACGGTTATTTGTGTTTTTATCATCTGTCTGACGTTTAAATTTGGGCTCTGCTAAATGGATTAATGACTGTTAAATTTCCACAGGGGGGGAGGGACATAAATTCAGGTTATTTGCTAAAATGCTGAATATAGTGTCGTCTTACCTCCCACCCGGTCATGGGAGTTGATGATCACAGTCAGACCTTAACTTTAACTATCTAGAACTTATAGCCATTTCATTGGTGGAGCCTGTTGGGAGCTGTAGACAGTGTGGAATTATTATTTTAATATTTAACCTTTGTTTTATTCTTTGAAACTTTGTATGCATGTTTGAACTGGACCGAAGCAGCAGCCTTTTCCTCTAATGCATTCACGCTTTGCCAACTCCAGTAATCATTTCTTTTGCCGATAATAAATCACACCAGGATCTCTGCACCACCGATTATCAAGGGGAATTATTCAAGGACTAGATTACAATACTTATGGTAAGGTGGTAATGCATTTTTCAATGTGCTATTATTCAAATAAGAAAGTGACACCATAAATCAGCGCTTGGATCACACATAGAATGAATCAGATCATTCCAGATTATCAGACGTGCTTTAGGAATATAGTAAAATCCACAATAGTCTACAATAATACAAAACTCTAATAATGGTGTTTTAAGAAAATATGCGTCAATATATATATATATATAACAGGATACACCTAAAAACATCTGGCAAAAGTTTTACAGTCATTTGTCGACAGAAAACGGAACTTTAAAATAATTTCCCATTGTTACATGAATAATAAATCAAAGCTTATGCTGTGTGGAGCTAAAATAGTGACTTGAAATTTTTGGAATAGAAAATAAAAACCTGAATTGACAAAAGAAACACTGGCATTGAAACACTTGTATTGGACAAAGTTGCACTGAACAAGTATTAGCACTGAAAAAAATAAAGATCCGCTGGAAAATAAATTAATAAATTAATTATTAAAACAATTTTCCAACACGAGTGTTTCAATGTCAATGTCTCCCTTTTTCAGTTTAGGTGTTGTTTTCAGTGCCATATTTTTTTCTTTTTTGAACACACTGTAGATAGAGAGGGAATGGTAATACTTATTTAAAGGCTTTATGGCAGCTCAGCTGTTATATAAGTAACACAGCAGAATAAAAACATGTGCACGTACAGTGCTTGTGGCATGCAAATACCATTCCATTTCAATTTTTATACATATGTTAACAAAGCATACATTATTGACGACATTAAACAACAACAATAATTATTATAATTATAATTATATTAATAATTAAATGACTGAATAAATAAATAAATAGATAAACATTTTAAAAAATGAAATTGCTGGAAAAAAATGTTGTCAAAAGCTGTTTTGGAATTCATGAAAATCTTCACAACTTTAAGGGAAACGATAACATCTGCTGATATTCTCATATCCCATCCTGCAGTGTCGATGCTGACAGCCTGCTGCCGCCTGTATTACAGTAAATATACGCAGCCCACAGCATTTGTGTTGCAGAATCTCGCTCTCATGGAAGCCCTGAACGCAATGTGGGCTTTGGGTTTCAATACAACATTAGACGTTTTGCTAAATTTCAATTTCAGTGTTTAAATGAACATGTGTTGTTATACATTCACAAAAGTGTTTATATCCTATAGATGACACTGACTTCAAGTATTCAGTTTCCACTTTTATACAGACATCATACTCGTCCTCTTTTATCCTATAAGCTCTCTTGCTTGATGCTATTTTGTGGTACTGCTAAAATTATCCCCAGGCTCCTCTGTACTGTCTAATTTCAATACATGTTCCGAAATGTCGACTTATCACAGTCACAATGAGTCAGAGACTGAGTTCTCATTAAAGCTGGAAGGCTGGAAGAAACTCAGGCGTCCTTTTTCACGCTGTTCAAGGACCAAGGTCTTTACAGTTGGACCATATCAGTACCTTCTACTCCAATCAGGGTGAATTTAATTACTAGGAATAAGCGAGTGCACCATTATCTGTATTTGTTCAACCCGGTATGGGCGAACTCAAACTGGAGGTGGGCGGGGCTTAAACTAGAACAGATTACCTTCTTGGTTGGAATCAACATGACTAATTAAGATTGAGACTTGTGTTCGTTTTCAGTGCTCATCATCTTGTGCTTTAGGAAC
The DNA here is from genome assembly GCA_037974645.1 of Hollardia meadi. Taxonomy (NCBI): domain Eukaryota; kingdom Metazoa; phylum Chordata; class Actinopteri; order Tetraodontiformes; family Triacanthodidae; genus Hollardia; species Hollardia meadi. The sequence goes on along the minus strand of JBBPCS010000001.1, from coordinate 24,107,270 downwards.
ACAATGGCATTTTGACAGCTTTATAATAAAGACGATATCAAGTCCAGTGTTGACATCTGGTTGCTTTCAGGAGATTATTGTATTTTCAGGTAAATATTGCTGTTTTTTTGTTTTTTTTTTCTGTCAAAACACATGGGTACAGTTTCACTCTGGTTTATTGACTCTTTAGCACAGCAGCAGCCATTTCTCACAGGTGTAGAGTTGAAACGTGTGGTTTCTATCAGAGGTTTTCAAGCTGTGAGGAGCGGGAGAAGTGAGATACTGCGTGAGTTGAAAGGGACAGGTGCGGGTGTTCTGAAAACAGCAGGTAAGTCGTTGTAATTTGGCACGCTTATCAACAGAGTCAGCAGCAGCTGTGGTGCCGATTGTAAAGTGACGCACGCTGAAATCATACAGTACCAGCGTTTTGCCACATGTAGCCTCAAACAACATTTACACAGGCGGTTCACCTCCTCATCCTGACCATGGTTTGAGACACTCCATTTTGCATGTGGATGGTGTTAAATCTAGTGCGCATCCATTCGGTGTGCCTGAAAGGTGAAATAAATGAACAGTGCATTCTGCACTGTGCACTAGTGTTCCAACCCCACACTGGTGGCCATGTCACTTCAACCACGATCGACCAAATGCAAATGCAGAAGAAACTAGAAGTGATATTTCTTTTAAAACATATGTTAGAAACCATATAAGGGGAAATATAATTTCAAAATCTGAAAATAGAATTCATTTTTCCATAAATGCTCTTGGTTTTAGGACTACAGGAGCAAAGTTTAAATAAATGAACTGTGCTGCCACCACCTACACATCCTATAGTGGCCATTTAATCCAAATGGAGTTTATACAGTAGGTTGTTTCCACAGTGATCACAGTATAGGCTGATAAAAAAAGAAAGAAGAGGAAGTTGCTTGTTTTATGGTTTTATGTTAAAAATATATAATAAATATTGTTGAAAATCCCCTTTAAAGAAAAGCTGCAAAACGATAGACAGCCAAGAATGAAACTGACAAATCAATAACAATTCTGAGTTACCAGACAGCTCATAAAAACATTTGAAATAAGTGTTTTAACCAACTTCTCCCTTTGCAGCGGAATTTCCGTGCCATCTGTCATTTTCACTTTCCAGGTGGCTGAGCTCACTTTCACTCGGGAAGAGTGAAGGTGTATGCACCGAATTACACGGTATTATGAATGAAAGGACTGTCATTTTCACTTTCCAGAATAAAAATAAAAGCATTTATGACATTTAATGTATTTATTATTCCTGCTTACAACATCTCATCTACTGTACATCACCAACATGGCTGACAGCAAGCAACTTGAAGACGTCACTTTGGGGTTTGGGAATTATGAATTTTTTCATGTTTTTTTAAAAGTTTTATTTATTTATTTATTTATTTTACATTTTACAGAATCCATTAATCATGAAAAAAAAAAAATCTGCAGATTAATGTTTAATGAAAATGACCATTAGTGGCAGATCCTATGTGTAATTCATGACACAATTCAAAGGGGATTAAAAAATGTCTCTCGCCATTAACTACCGTACATATTTATTCTGAAATAAGGTTTCATTCTAATTTGGATCCCATGTATTCTGAACCTATTAAAAGCCATCTTTCAAGTGCAGAGTACAAGCACTGATCGAGTATTCTTGACTGCAACGTCACCTCTAAATTATACAATCTATATCTATGTCTTTCTGCAGTTTAATTTTAGATATGATTTGCTATATACCTACATATATTTGATGGATGCAGACGGTTGCCCTGGCACACAGTGAAGTTTGAGCCTGAGATGTATACTTGACTGCCCCTGATTCCTGAGAAATAACATGAGGAAAAACAAAATCCCAACATTTGATATTTAAATTTATACAGTGCTAACTATGCTGATGCATTTCCATACACACAGGACTGAGGCTGGAAAAATGATTTTCCTCTTTTGGCTTTCCCCTCTCCAGAGACTCTGGATCAAAATACGCTGAAATGTATTCAGCATACAGATGAACTTTCCAACAGGAGTGGAGAGCAGGAGGCCCATTAAGGCGGTAAAGAATTAGGCAGCGCCAAGATCTCACCGGTCCCTTTACCCTTTCTCCAAGTTCTTAAGTGATAACAGCAACAGACAATGTTCACACCTCATTTCATTTCATTATCGTGTCCCATTCGCTTCATCGCCTCAGTCCCCGCACTAGTCTTTCATCTCAGCATGCAGGCAATAACTCATAGACAGCAAGCATAATAGAAGTGAGGGGGGGTTGTATAATCAAAGGTTTGTGAAAGCAATTTACCATGCTCTAGAAAGGGAACTCTAGAGACAATGTGCCCACAAACTACTGTAGATGGGAAACTGCACGATACTGTGTGAGAGGCTGCAATTTTAATCATGGTATAGACTCTCAAAGCATGCATGAGATTGCTTATTAGCCAAGAAATTTATTCAGTTCCTGTTGACATTTGGTGGTGCATTAGCATGAGTGAAGGCTCCTTGATATTTGCACACGAGAAACAGTGATTTCATGTAATGTAACTACACGTTCAGCTTTCAAAGGGTAACCCTGAGCAGTGTGGTTGTTTTGAAGGAGAAAGGAAAAAGGGAAGAAAGTAGCAGTCAGCAGTGCGTCCTGTGAAGGTCAGTTTTTACTCCGTCCCTCATATCTCTTCATTTGGAGGATTCACAGTACCACCTGGTCAGATGGATCATGGAAAGATGAATGCTCCAGCCCTGAGATTTATAACATTTATCCAAACACATCAGCCTGTATACTTACAGGCCTCGACTTCAACCCATCTGGAAATTGCACTAGTCATTTTTTTTTCCCATTATGTGAATGACATTTTCTCAGTCAATGCAGCCGATTAGGCTTTTTTTTTTTTTTTTTTTTTTTTTGGCTGTTATTTCCTCCACCCATTTTTGGCAATTCCTGCGTTGTAACCTTATATAATCCCGTTCTGAATCTGTGGATTTCCAGTGTTTTCATCGTTAGAAAAGAGCCTGTGAAATGGATCTGGCACCCTCTGAAAGGCATGTGAAGAGTCCACTGATTAAGGGAGACATCCCATCCCTTCCGCTGACCAATGCCAACCTCCAAGCGCTGGACTTCTAGCCGTCACTGCCACTTATCTAACAAAGAATGGCTTTACTGTGGTTCTCTACCTTTATGTGTACATTTATCTCTACCTTCATGTGCAACAACTTTTACTTACAACTCAGAGCAACTTGCTCCATGATTATGATTCCGTGGCTGTGTCCTCAGAATCGATCAAGAGTGCAAGATTATCGGCCTGCAGGATTGATGGAAGTTATGAATTATTAGCTGGAGAGGAAAGTAATATTGGAAGAGCCAGGATTGAAGACCTGCAGCAGAAATAACCAATGACTGTGGTGCGGTGGTATAAAACAGACATTCATATGATTTATAAAGTGAAGGGTAGCCCCTGGAGAAAGGCCAAGGTCTATGCAATTAGATCAGACTAGTCAAGCCCACCCTTTTCACAACACAGCCAATTTTAAGTCTTTCAGTCACAGAGAAATTTGTTCCACTTTACTTTGAGGGATCATTTTTCAGGTGCTGTCACTACTCCATCAGAGCATGCAGCCTCAACCTTACTGTGCTGCTAAAACAGTCAGCCTCATAATTTGGTTTTGCAAGGTGGACCCAGACCCAGGACAGAGACACAGGAGAAAGGTGAGGAAACAGGGGGATGATAGGAGAGCTTGTATCCGGGATATTTTGGCTTCACTTTGGTACAGTGGGAGAAGATGAAGATGCGTCCTCCATTTTTATTTTGGCCGCATACTATTCTTCAACTAGAGGGCTTTCTAACACTATCAATAAACATTTGAATGACCCAACAGGTGATCGCTGTCTTGCCAAGTAATAATTAAGCTTTGGCTCTGGTAAGCCCTGTGATGAAAAGAAGGGAGGCATCGCTTCCTGATGTTGTAGCGTTAGAGGTTAATGTTAGGTCATTGGCTGTGATTCAGGAAACTTGAAATTGTTCATCAAACGTGACAAAAGCAGAGCAGCTGGACACTAAATGAGTGTTGTTGGCTACCTAGTGTTGGCCGTTCTTTCTGCTTGGTTTCCAGACCGTAGTCGGGAAGCAGCTGAGATGTTTTTCCTTAGCCGAAGTCAATACTTGCTTTGGTGCTAACCTCTTCGCTTATTACAGCAGTTAAACACAGCGAAATGAGGTGTGCTACTCTTGCAACACTCGCTGATGTCAATCAAAACCCATCATCCATGTTTTCTTCTCTCACAGCACAAGCGCTTCATCCCTGCGCACCCAGGCAAACTGCCGGCTATGGACATGGGGCTGTAGACGAGAAGAGTGAGCTCACGTTAGGCAACGCATTTATAAATAATGTAATTTGCAGCATTCAGTCAGTATTTTTTTCCCCTGTTAGAATTATATGTGACTGGTGCAGACAGGCTTGAGGGGGGTTAGCAAGACAGCATGCAGACAAGCAGGGTGGCAGGCACTACAGCACGCTGTAAAGACGTCGAGGAATCAATGTGAGGAAAAGTACTCAGAAATACACTGCGGTGAAGATACAAGCTGCGAACAAGTTGAGCAAACGAACTGACACCGAGCGGGTGCGAGCTTGATGAGTAGATGGACAGCAGGTGGGCAGGTTCAGCAGGTGTGCACAATCAGCAGGGATCCGGGAGCCAGAAGAGTCAGAGAGTGATTGCCATTCACACACCACAGAGGGCTCAAACAGGACCCTCCCCACTCCCACTCCCACTCATGTAGTCACCTCTGTTTGTAGTCACACTCCTGGCTGAATGAAGCACCGTTTGTTAAGCTGCAGGGCAGCGGCAAGCTTCGGGATGAACTCCCCTCTCTCAGGCCGAAACAGGAAACTGTCATGTCTTTTTGTAACCGTGGTTTCTTATCAGCATCTTTCAGAAGCACTCTGTCTTTTTTTTTTATGAACATCTCATCATTTTTTTTACTCTGATATTTACGAGGGTTGAGTGATAAATGCATGGCCTAAGGTAGAAGGAGTCTATTTAAGAAAACCTCATGCATTTATTTTTCAATATAGTCCCCCTCCTACATTTAGACACTCAGTCCTGCGGCCATGGAACAAGCAGATCCGTTCTTTGTAGAAATCAGTCTTGGACCTCCAGAAAGTGGCAGCAAAGCATGTCATCATCACTCTAAAAATGGCAACCTCTGGGCTCCTTCTTCATCTTGGGGAAGAGGCAGTAATCTGAGGGTGCCAAATCAGGTGAATGTCCTCGCGGACCTGCTTGGGTGATATTAAGTCCTTGAGACCGAGGTAGCAGATGATTGCACAAAGGACGATGTCTATTTTTCTCAGACAGTGCTGACTTGCAATTTTCAATTACCCGCAACAGAAATACCACAAAAGTCATTAACTTCAACTTTCTGCATAATCACTCAAAGAGTTGAAATGCATGTGCATGGACCGAAAAAACTCTATAACTCATCCCTTTCAAGCCACCACAACACGCCATTGCTCATGCTCAGTACGTCAGCATTGGTGTAGAGTCACTGTGGGAGGGCTTTATAACCTATTTCCACTCCAGCGTGATTGGTTTGGGATGGCACCTAATGTGGCGGACCGTCGGACCCACTCACGTGCAAACGCAGAGCTTAAAGTTCTGAGGCCCTATGCCCGATTTCAGGCATAGAGAAGCTTTAAATCCACATTATATTTAATTCAATACATTGTACACGTTTCCTCCTGGACAGCTTTTCAGGCTCACAAATTTCTCTTGCTTTAATCCTTGCAAACGGAGTGGAACTGGATAGGGAGAGGGTGTAGGGGGTAGTTTGAGAAGAAGGCCCAGAGAGAGACAGACAGGCGGCCATGGCAGACTAGGACAAGGCCATGGACATGACCCTAACCCTGTATCCTAGAGATTACGTTAAACGTTTTTTAATTATCATTTTTTGTGACTTCTCGTACCACACACAGGCTGGATGATGGGTATATCAGTCACAGGACACTTAAGACTGGGTTCACATCCTGGATCCTGCATGTGAAATATGTTGTCAGTCAAGGTATTCAGCATTACTCTTTTGAGAGAAGTCATTTCTGGGAGACGCGCTCAGGGCAGTTGGTGGTTTATTAACTTTATGCTGTGTATTGAGTCTGGAATTGTTTTTGTTTTTTTCAAAGACCTTTATGTTTGGGTGTATTTAGGGATATTAAACAGTTTAAACAGTTCACCAAAAATGTATGTGGGACTGCACAGCATTTTTATCCCTTCCCAGTCCCACATATTAAGAAAATGTCCCACATTTTTGATTGGCTATAGTTTTCAAAAGGCAAATCAATGCAGGAGGCTTTTCTAAAATCTGACTTTTATCCAAGACCGTAAAGAAAGCAGGGAAGGCCATCACCTCGAGGATGTGTTTAATGCAAATCTGCGCACACATGGGTCAACGCAGGTTAACCAGTGACCAGGTTATTGCTGCCTGCATGTAAAATTGCAAGTCACCACAAAGTCACAAGGGACAGGTATGCAGATTGAGGTGGAACATGATGAAAACTCCCACAAAGAAAAAGAAATGTCGATCCAACAAAGACTACAAAACCATACCATAGAGTTATTTTTGGGTTACTTTTAAAACCCAGTCCCAAATTTCTTCAGTTGTTTAGGAGAATGCTGCAACGCTGTTTTGCTGTGAAGCTTCAGAAACTTGCTGCAGACTATCAATGGACTTTCCTTCGGCATGGGGGTGAGTAGATAATGACTGTATTCTCTTTTTTGGGGGGTGAACTGTTCCTTTGACTGATGAGTCGACATTAAACGATGGTTTTCTCATCGGATAATAACAGAGCATGGACTGTTTTACAATGTCTGTCCAGAATTAGTCCCGAACATGTGTCTTTTAATTTGGGAGTAATTTGGGGTGGACTGGCTGTATTTTTTTTTAAAAATTATTTTACATGTGACTCAAATATTGTTTGCATAAATGAAAAAAAAAGAGGTTTCATTGTTTATATAGCATTTTAATTCTCAAATTTGAATTATTTGGAATATTGGCTCAATTAAATGTCAAACAGCTTTTCAACTTTCATTTTAATATGGTGATAGAATCCCATATAAGCATGTGAAAAAATGCAAATTGTTTTATAGCATTTTCATTCCAGTTTTTACTCAAATAACACATACATGTGTGGAAAACTGTAATGCTGTTGTGGAATTACATTTTCTAGTTTCATTTGATCTTTTTTGGTTTTTTTGTTTATGTTTATCATTATAATTTTAATATAGTCCTGTAAGGCTCTCATAAATCAAAGTGAAAACTGAAAATTTTTCTGACAGCCATATGTTTCTGGTGTCGATAAAAATAAATGTGTTACATGTTGCGCAGGGCACAAGATTCTGCTATGAAATTATTATGCATGCCACATTTATGCATTGGATGCAACATCTCAAGCATTTTCATCTTTTAATGTATTTTCATATGTACATGCCGTATATAGGACTTGCCATAATGCTTACATTATACAAAAGCTACAGCTTAGTGACAGGAACATGAGACTGCTGGATTAAATTCCAGTGGAATGAGAAAATACATTTTTTTTTTTTAAAAAAAGAGTCATGTTCTGGACTGTCAGAGGACAGTGGGGAAATTATACCGTTCAAGAAAAACCTTTTATGAACATCTGGACATTTTTCTCTGATTGGCAATCTGACAGAAAATTGCCATTTTATTTCTCTGTCCTCTTCTGCTGTTAAAAACTACAATGAGCTTGCATTGGATTCAGTTCATTGAGGTTAATAACAAACGCATGCAGACAGAAACGAAGGGTGCAATTCGTGTTTTTTGTGGTGCAGACCAAAAGAAAAGAATTAACATTGTTGCATTTTATCTCTGGTCTGGTGTCTGTTCACAGCGTTGTTTTTACAAATGAACCAAGAGGAAAAACGTGAAGTTACACAGACTGACGGGTAACTCGTTCAGTGGATAGTTTTGGAGATTGTCATCCTGCATCATCATGGACCCATGTAGGAAAATCAAACTTTGAGAACTGACAGAAGCTTATGCAGACTTTTAAAGCTTCTGATGTGGATATATTTATGTTCTTTGGTGTGACAAAAAGCTCACTGATTATACAGTAAGCCTTATTAGTATTATTAAACAGCAAATCGACCGCATGTTATGAATAATGACAGGTACAAGGTGTCTTGCACAGTAATGATTGGGGGCTTGCTACTGTGGGATCACTGTCACACATTTCTTCATGGACTTTAATAAACTGAAAACGTACATTGAGTAGGATACAAGCACAGCGGTTTTAACAGCTTTTGAGCTTTTAAGAAGAGGAAATACTATGTGCATTTGATCTGCATTGACATGGTTTACCATGACCTGCTGATAATGCAGGATAAAAATCCTCAAAACTGCCCCATCAACAAGTTAATCTGTATAACGTCATGTTTCCTTCTCTTGGTTCCTTTGTAAAATGTCAGTGTGAACATGAACCAGACCAGAAATAAAATGCAACAGTATATTTTTTCCCCTTTGGTCCAGGCCAAATTAACTAAACTACATGTTTTCAAAACACGCTAACCAATCACACATGGTCCATCACGGTCTCAAAAAGTGGACGAGTCGAGCTTCCTGGTCTGAAAAGTGAAGCCAATATGGAAGTGCATTCTTTCTAATGTCCAGCAGGGGCATTAGGTTCCAAAAGAAGTATGGTTGTATGTAAGCTTACAAGATAATGACCCTACTTCTCACTTGATTTATTACCTTAGTAAACACTTTCCTAACAGGTTTATGGTCTCAGTCACTAATTTTAAGTCTCCTTCAATACAGCACAATGTTGATTTTGTAAATTATGGTCCCATTTAGAGCAAAATGGACGATGAAGCCGCGAAGGCATTAGGGCGTGGCCACCTTGGAATTGACAAGTCGGTATCAGAGCGTGTCCTCAGGTTTCAGATCCAATTGGGAGGACGTGTAGCAACGCTTATCCTCCCCGGCTCCACCACTCCCCTTCTGGCTCTAAAAACCCAAGATGGCGACGACCGTAATGCCAAACCCGAGGGTCAGAATGAGCGTCGTTACAGTGGCCAACAATATCTGTTCAGTTCTGTCCTGTTCACATTTCTGTTTGACAAACGGAACAAAAGCGTCAGAGCCAGTGTAATAAAGTATTGCTCTGAAGACTAAATAAGATATAAATAAGATTTCTACAACATATTGTGAGCCGCCCAAGAGGAAGAAAAGTAGATCAATAATTAATATAGCTGTGGTTGTGATTGTGTTTGAAGCAGACGCTCTAAGTGGAGGGCTACACTGTGCTGACAAGACAGATTTGCATGGTCCCTCTTTGCTTTGCAGCTTTTTGAAGAACTTTCCCTTATTTTGTGTAAATCTGTGGTTACCACATGCAAGTGGCAGGTTCCTCTCGATAAAGAAAAAATGAAAAATAATGCTATGTCTAATCTTTTGAAAATCTTGCAAAAAAAAGTTCTTTCTTTCTGTTAAAAACTTTTGTTAAACTCGACCTTTTCCTCACTTAAATTCAATTAGCGCTGAACATTCCTTATTCACAGTCTGTCAGGCTGAAACTCGGAGAGGCTTCGTTATCTTCCAAATAAAGTGTTATCAAAACAGTTTATAGCATAACAGTAACTCCATATGAAACTGCGCAGCCCCCAGGGGAGTTCAGTCTCAACTCTTTCAATCACTTTAACTCTGCACCAGATAGAGTCTGTTTAATGGCCAGAAGGAATCCAGTAGGAACCACATGTTAAACAAGGTGTCTCACACAAAAGGCCTTTCCAAACTCCCCCACTGAACTGAAAAATGTCATGTTATCCTGCTGCATGGCCACAATTCAAGATGGTGCTTTTAATATTCCCTTTGAAGTCATCATTAATTGTTTGCGTTTTCCCACTGGGAGTGAAACATGCTAGTATTAGTCCACTTTGCTCTACTTTCAGCCACTGTATTGTGCCAAAAGCACAAGACAACAAAACGAAGACCACTTCTAGGTACCACTACAGTACTACACTATTAAGGTGCTTTGAAAGAACATAATTTATGAGTCCACAAAATCCTTTTTGTATTGATTCTGTAATCTTTATGTATGACAATTTTATGACCACATTGCAATGGTCAAAATAAACAAAAAGTGCTTATATTACTGTTATTGATAGCCTGTAATGTGAGCAAACAACGTGACGTGACCTCTCCGTCGGTCAGGACTGAGTGTTCAGAAGATGCTTTTTCGTGTTGCGAAACCGGAAGTGGGATTTTCTGAACAACATAAGGGATGTGGCTCCGACCACATGAAACTTTGACTGTAAACTTAGCGGAATGTGAGTTTGTGAAAGCTACACATAAGGTCGTGCTGCTTTTTGATGCCAAGGTTTCTGTTTCTACCAGTAAAAAGAAACTGATGAGGTTTTTTGGGGGGGTTGGTCGGTTACTCCTGCCGTTTTTGCAGGAATTTCTGTGGTTGCTCCTCTGACTGATTTACTGAAGGCAAAATCCAAATTACTTTGGTCTGCCTCATGTCAGCAAGCTTTTGTAACATTAAAGCTTTGTTGTGTTCTGTTCTCCTATTCTGCTGTTTTTTTGTTTTTTTTCCCCACCCCAGATTGGATCAGCCTTTCAAGCTTCACATGAATGCAAGATATATTAGAGCAGGTGTCGCACTCATTCAGGCATGAGGTGTTAAATGTCCTGTTCATTTTCCAAGAAGTTCACATACCAGCTGAAGTACTCAGTAGTAGAGAAAGTGCTGGCATCAACTGTGCTGGCATTGATCTTGGCTTTGTGGTGCTTCCATGTCTACCATTCCTAGTAACTGACAATAATCCACTCATCTTTTTGAACACTCTGAACCCTAATCAGGAGCTCATGCAGTGGCTGTTTTTGCAGCCTTACAACATGGACATCCGGCACATTTGGCAAGTCTTTGCAACTTAACTAATAAGACTCCTTCTACACATCTACCCAATCTGCATCGCACTTGCATTCTCTAACAGTTGAAAGCTTTTTAAGTCTTTACTCAGAGTTGCTGTCCTGAAAATGCTGCTATAAATATCTGTTTATGCCTTGTATTTGAATTAATTATGGTGTTTACATGTACTTAATGAAAGATGGAACAATGGCAGAAATGTAAATTGAGATACTCGTTGACCTGGTGAGATACTTCAAGAGCCAGAAAGTCAATTACAAACTCTACTTAATTGGCCTATGACTTTACCATAATTGCCAATTACCACTTTGCGACTATGCGAGAAGCCATTTGCTTGCGAGTTGTCAAGATGTTGTCGTAAACAACATAGGCTGTACTAGAAAACACTCACAAGCTTTATCTTTTAATAAAATTAGAAATTTACTCAAAATTCAAAATAAACCAAAGGATAAGAGTAAAAGAAACCTCCGACCACTCTGTCTGCTGCCTGCTGGTTGCTGTTTGCTGTGTCTCTGATCTGATTCTTAGGCTTCACTTCCGTATTTTCCAGTTGGGACTTGAGAGAGCGATGCAAGGAAACAAGGAATCGCGGAAATTAGTGTCAGTGGAATGAGAGTTCCTTTCCTCAGAAGCGTTATCTGGAGCGACATCAGTTTCTGATGACAGCTGCACAGATGTACCGCATAAAATGTACTATCCTTATAGTAAAACTGCACCTATATCACTGTTATATTAGCTTATAATTTAATTTATAATTTTCCTTAATTAGTTCTCATACACAACAAAGCACACAGTGAAATATTCACCTCTGCATGTTGCCCCTTTAATAAAAAAAAAAAAAATGCTGTTGTTTTCTTGTCAATTTATTATTTCACTATCCAGGTTAGCAGGTAGCTCAACATGACATCACAATATAACACGCATTATTTTTTGCGTGTGTGGGTTGATGAAAGACAACAGGCAGAAGTGATGAGTTTTTAAAAGAACTCCATGTTGAAGATTCTGCTGCCCCCGAGAGCCCTGATACACGTTAAAGAGGGCGAGATCATAAAAAAAAATCCTTTGTTTGTGGGTTCTTTGTTAATTAGGCTTACAGTTCACCCAAAGGATAACGAGGAACAATTAAACCAGGGAATTAGCATTCCCCCCATGTGTCATGTTTATAGCACGTCGGTCTGAAGCCCTCGAGGTCTCCTCCCTGTCCCGATTTCATACAAAAATCATTCCAATCAGGTTTTGCAGTATGTGTGTTAGCACGGGAAAAGTGACTCCTCGCTTTAATGTCTGTTCTCTTCGGTGTCACCTCAGCAAGAAAAACATTCATAAATCACTCTCCGATTTCAAAATGGCTCCATTCATGAGCTGTTTGGTGCAGCGGCTTTGATGCGAGAGGCTTGAGCTGTTCTGTGCGGAAGCCAAACAATAACGGCTTCAGTGTCCAAGTGCAAGTGAGATAAATGACTCACGAGCATCTGCTGTTGAGTTGTCCTCCTGACCGTCTCTGGGTCAGGGACGTTCCCTCTGCTGTGTTCCTATAAACTCGTGAGAGAAACAGGTTTCGCTGCTGTCACTAACAGCATGTACCACAGGTCTCTCAACGAAGCAGCATTGTGATCACACATGATTCTCTGCATGGGGACTATTTAAAGGTGCACCTTTGTACGTTATGTCAAAGACGTCTATATAGTGTTGCAGAGATACAGTATCTACTGAAGTTAGCATGCTAACCATTGACTTTATATAAAGACGGGCGACATGAGAGCTTCCCAAATGTGAAGCCGATTTAATTGTCATCATAAAACACACCTTATTCAAATGAGACATAAACAAAATAAAACTCACCAAAAGCGTCCTGTTTGGAACGGAGTCCATCAGTGAAGGAAACTTTTGTCTTGCAGTCATAATTGTTGCTTTTCCTCCCAATATGTGGCCTTTGCATGTGGCTGTGAGAATGTTTGGATTGTTCATTCGTTTGTTTCATTTATTAAATTCTTGTGTCTTGTCCTGCTTTACACACTTCCTCCCTTTGTCCTTTTCCCGCCTGTTTTGATTGTCTGCCCCGCCCTGATTTGTTTCACCTGTGTCTTGTTAACGTTCCCCTCCTTGTATATTTGAGTCTGTGTGTTTCCCCTCTTTCTTTGCCAGTTTGTCGTGTCACTTCCAGTGCTTTTGAGTTGGTTTTGCCTTCCTGGTTCTGAATATTGCCTGTTTATTGGACTGTGGATGTATCGCTTGAGTCCTTTTGGCTAATTTCTGGTGATGACCTCAGCCTGCCTCGACATCCAGTAAGCCTTGTGCGGTTTTTTTTACATTGATAAACATCACTACACCTTTCAGCACCATGTCAGTGTCTGCAATGGGGTTCAACCCTCTCTAAAGTTTTTTTTTTTTTGGCACATACTGTGACATTTAGCTTTTTATGATTTTTAAATGACAGTGCCTTTACATTTATTTTTTTTTTTACATAGGCTATACTTATTCTATAAATCTGGCTTCCCAAAGGGCAACAATCTGCACAATCTTTCTCTGATCCTCTCTTATATAACAGTCTCTTGTTATAACAGGGCCACTGTTCTTATGATAAACAGACCACTGTGAAAAGTAGATTTATCCTCTTTGTATGACCTTTACAATCTTGAACCTTAAAAGCAATTCATTGGTACAAGTTTGTTAGTAGTTTGTTTTTCTCTTTGCAACATCTGTCAGATTAAATATAAATATCACAAATCGCATCTCATAGGCTTATTAACCTCATCAATGCAATGGAATATATGTGCAAAGTAGCCGTTATTCTCTGACTAAAGAAATTATTCACAATGAATCAAAGTTTACTTGTGATGAAATGTATTTGTTACTTTTTGGACAGGTGCAGTAAAGCAAATAAATTCTTGACAGCAACACTGTGATGGGCGCAATCTGTTGCTAATTGTAACGGGTTCCCACACAATGGATCTGCTCTATTTCCAGCAGGCGTTTAGTAACTTCTTGACATGCATTTAGGGTATTTAAGGCCTCCTGTAGAACCTGGTTTTGATCAGCAACAATGAATAAAGTTATAGTTACCCTGAGAGATGACAAAGGTGCCGTCACATTTAGGGTCAGCAGAGAAACTGCTGAAAGACTTACAACTGGTGAGTAAAAAAGAAAAGTATGATACCTTAATACCACTATAAATTTGGATGGCAATTATTAAATCTTTTTTTAATTTTTTTTTTTTAGATAACCACTCTGCCACGTACGAGCTACAGGACACAGTCAAGGTAAATGCTTTTATTCTGCCAAATAAGTTAAATGCATATGAATAATTCTCTTTTTTTTTGGTTCTCTGCAGCAAACACACTTATTCCCCAGCCAGTTTCCACCACCCCTGCTCAGGTTCTGACCCAGCCAGCAGCTTCATTCACCCAATGTCCCACTCCTGCAGCAAACTTGTTGCCACAGCGGTCCTCCTCGTCATGCATCATGGTTCCATCTTCACAGCCACAGTGCCAAGAATCCCAGACAGGTACAGTGACTTTGTTTGCAATTTAAGGATTAGAATAAAATATGAATGTTTTTACAGAATTCAAATGCAGTACAACTCTACTTCTTCTTGAGCTGACCAGGACACACCAACAACTATACCACCATTTAAAAATAGCGTTTTACAAGAAATTGTCACAAGACTTCATTGTCAAAGGATACAAATTCAAGGTTACATGCTGACCACTTACAAAAGGGCTTAAGGACAGATCTTGAACAACAGGAGAGGCCAAAATTACCTGGGAATATTACATGCTAAGGGCTATATGTACTGTATATACATCTTAAATGTTAGGAGGACTTTCTTTCTAAATGTTAGAAGAAACTTTATTGTTCAGTATTTGCCTCATAGTTGCAAAAGTGGTGGGTGGAAATTATCACAGCAAACAAGCGTGAAGATACCACTTTTTATCTGTCTTTTTTACCTTTTTACAGCAAATGGATGAAATATTTGGTGGCTCTGGGTTGGGGAGTGCACCTCCAGGCACTATTGTTTCTACACCCCTCTCTCCAAGCCAAACTCGGTCTTCAACTGCAGAGCAACAACATACTGAAGATCAGCAGCCTGGTCCCTCAACCGCCGCTCAGACCACACATGTGACTCACCAAAAAAAAAATCGGGGCAAGAGCCGACCGCCATTCCCTGACACATGCCAGGTTCATGCTGAGCGGAGGACAGCCGCGCTCCAGTCCCTGGAGTGGCCTGAACTGGCAAGGTGGAGAAGACTAAAGGAGAGAAGAGGGAGATTTGAAAAAAAAATACAACAACAAAAACAAATAATTAAATTACTAAAAATAAAATTTGAGTCTTTTAAATACATCTCAAGATTTTGCCTGGGTTCTTACCATCCAGTTACCATGAGCTGCCACTTGGAAGCATAGCAAAAAGTCTTAATGAGATAGAGGCACTTCAACAAAAAAAAAAAAGTAATAACATAATGCCTTAGAGCCTCACAAATATTAGGTAGGTACGGTATTTTTACTTCCATGACAAACTTGGCATTTGAGCTGAAGTGCCTCACATCACCCTGTGGCATCCTGCACACCTGCTCACAAAATAAAGTGAAAAGGGTCTTAGTGTGTAGGTGTATCCTCTCCTCAAATGTGGGCACAAACCATGACTGTATTGATGCGCATCTTGGTTGTTGGGCTTTGGTGGTTGTGGCTCATCAATGTCCGCCGGCCGGCCCGACCTACCAAACCAAAGTTGGTATTTGACGACCTTGGAATGAGAATCAATATCTTAAACATTGCACCCTTACATAGCCCTGTGGAGTTTTCTTGTCAATAAACTGTTATAGTTTCTGTTTTACAAAAAATTGCAAGGCCATTTTTTCTAAAACCTACACTGTTTACTGTACATCCACGTTTGTTTGCCAGCAGCCTTCTTCTTCTCTTCCTTTGTTGGCACACTGCGGCAAAACCTCTCCTTGTTATTTGTCTCCGTGTTTTTATATAAACTGCAGTTTTTTCCCCTCTTATGTAGCTTTCAAGGTACATTTTGTAATTTAATAAGCCCCCATTTCCAAAAAACAGAAAAGAGCATCAAGATTTTGAGCTTAGTGATGAAACATTTCTTACTGAAATCAACTTAAAGTGTTTTTTCTTTGCTGCCTTCAGTAGTTTAGTTTGCACATGAAATGCATCAAATGTGACTTTAAATTTTGGGTGTAGTTACAGGTTTCACTCAAACGGAACATTAGAGCACATACCTCAGCCAAGGCCCAACATCCATACATTATTCCCTGGATATTGCATGGATCAAATCTGAGTGTGTAGAAATTAGTGCAGATCCAAATAAAGATCAGGATCTGGCAAATTTAAACGTGTTTTCATAGGGAGGTAGTCTTTTCCTGGCTGCTGTACGGTAACAAATAGCGCTAGAAACCTGCAACTAGCACCAATGTGTAGCTAAGTTAACATGGATTCATGCACAGAACTGGAGATGGACCCACAAAGCAGACTCGCAAGCAGGCGAAAAGTTCAAAGGGTTTAATCAGGCTTAATGGTCGGTACACAGGCAGGCAAATCAGCAAGCACAAGGGACGGTCAGGTGATAAACACTTCCAGGCAACACAAGGACAACGCTAGAACTCTCACACTGGTAAAGACTACCTGGCAACGAAGGGAGGAAAGCCAGGTGCTTATATACACAGAGGGAGGAGAGACAACGAGACACAGGTGAAACACATTAGGGCAGAGTGAGCAATCATACAGGCGGGAAACTCGACGGGACATGGGGAAAGAAACGAGACAAGACAAACGCGATAAACACAAATGATGACAGACATAATCTAAGTAACTTGACGGGTCCTGACAGAAGGTACTAACGGTTTTTATGTCTCTTCAATAGTTTTAAACGTATGTCCAAACGAACATCACAGATTTTGGTTCAGATCCAGATCTGTCATTACTACTGTAGCCTCTGTGGCAAATAGCCGTATTTAAATTTTAACTGATATCACTGTTAAATGGACTATGCTCAGCAGGTAAACGTTTTGCAAACATTTTTGCAATCTAACATCTCGCAATGTTAAAGAAAGAGATTTTTAAAAAAATTCCTGGATCCGCCCCTTTATCCGGATCGGGATACGGTTCTTCCTTGGGCCCGTGCACCATCCTTCCACCAAGTTTCGTGAAAATCCATTCAGTAGTTTTTGTGTAATCCTGGTGACAAACAAACCGACCAACCAACCGACCAACCAACAAACGGACACGGGTTAAAACATAACCTCCTTGGGGGAGGTAAAAAGCACAATTCTGACCATAACTAACCACAGTCGTCTGGTGAAACAGAATTGAAACGTTCAAGCTTTTGCAAGAGTTTTATGTCCACCCAAGGATTGGAAGTACCTCAACTACTTCGACTGTGGGACTTTTATTTCTGAAACCCCACCCAAAATAACACCCCACAAATTCACAGAGTATGAATTGGTAACATTTTGTAAAAGTAGGGTTTCCGCTTGTTAAAGGTCAGTTTCAAGTTTGGAGCAGCTGCTCTAAATGTCACCCACTTCAAATACTATTTGAAGAGATATTCTTAGTTTCCTCCCTGAATGGCAAATGTTGATTGGGCTTCATTAAATGACATATGTTTCGCAAAGTTGACTAAATGGTGCTGCCAGTTTTCTACAGGACTTGATGTTGTGATTATTTATTGCAAAAAGAGTGGGCGGAAGCACAGCGGGGCGGTTATACTAACTTAGAGCCAGTTGTAGTGCTTGTAGTGAAGTTTTATCCTCCTGCTTTCTTACAGTGCGGATGCTTTCCCGCTAGCTGTCATTCCTTGCTGATATAATCATTGTATTTTCTGCTAAAAGCTAATAGACAGCAAATCCTGGACACTGGCACTGGACCGCACTGACTGGAAACCTTTTGCATTAGCTCAAACTAGCTCAGCAAAACCATTGTGTGGATTTTTCTGTCAATGAGATGAAAGGCATGAGCATTCAGAACACCAATATGTACTGCTTTCTCAAGGATATGGTGTGTGGCATGATAGAAGGAATCCCACATATTCTGGCCGCTAACTCAACTGTGGACAAACATCACAGCACACACAGGGTCTAATAGCATCGTGAAACAGCAATCGGAAGTAGTAAAACTGCCAGTCAGATGAAACTGTTAGCACCTAGCTCTCAACTGTTTCACCCCACAGACTGCACTTTCTTGGTAATTTCAACTTTTTTTCCAAAGTGAACGCAGATGTCTTTTAAGGGCAGATGGAATTTGCCTCAACAAGTCGGGAGTAAGCTCATGCACCTCTGACCTTTTTTCCTGGGTCTCCCATATCTGCTCCCTCTGCCAAGAACAAGAGAGAAGAGGAATCTAAACGACGACGATACGCAACACAACATGCCTTGAAGGGGAGCCACACCAGCCACATCAGACAGGCTATATCACAACACACAATACAGCTTATATATATATCTCAATATGTTGAAATCTCCTCTAAATGTCCTCCTCCAATAGAATCTTGATTTAACCAATATGATTTAATTACTCTTTTATATATATATATATATATATATATTGCCCAGTCAGATGTTAAATCCATTTTTTCTGGAAATATGTGCTTTGTAAATTTTTGATTAATACATAACACACACACATGCACACACAGTTTGCATGAAACAATTATGAAGTGCTCCATGGGCTGTGTCCACCAAAGCATTTTCTTTCCCAGCTGAAAACGCCAGATGCTTCTCTGAAAAGCCTTTGAGGTGCTTTTTTTTTCTCACAAGACACTTTGGTTGCTATGATACGCTGACTGCTGCTTACCTGATAGACCCACGGTGAACAAAATGTTCATTATTTTTCATATTTATATCGTGGTTCTCTGGGGATGACATCTGGCACATACATGGTTAGACATGCTCAAAGGCCAGCAGGCAGCATTGATTTGATGGGCTGACGAGAGGCGTTGCAGAGCCAAACGAAACAATCAAAAACAACGCTCCTTTTGATGTTGTTACACTCAAGTTTGTCCAAACTGGTTAACTGACCCGCGTTGTCCGGGAAAATGTAAAAAGAAGCTATTCCTGCACAGTGACTTCAAAGCAAAGCAATTGTTATTTTCTACATTTAAGCTTTTCACCCCAAATCATACACCGTATTCAGCTGTAACCTCACTAATAGTTTGACTAGAAACTGTAATTTAATGACATGTGTTAAATTACATTAATGTTGTCATTTAATCACGTTACACTCAAACGATTGACAGAATAATCCTTGAAGTCAACAGTTCTTATTTTTGGACCATCCCCCCCAACATGATACCTGCCCCCTGGTTGGCCTCTGCTGGTTTGCTGTTTGCCTGTAAACTAAAATTCACTCAAACTTCCCATTTTTGTTCTTTTCCCCTCCACTGTGATGTGTCTGCCATGCCCTTATTAGTTCCACCTGTGTCCTGTTAACCTGCCATTCCCTGTGAATTTAAGTTTTTGCTTTCTGTGTGCTCCCCTCTGTCTTTGCCGGTTCATCATGTTTCCTAGTGTGCCATTGTCCTAGCGTTTTGTCTTTCTGTTTTCTAGACCGTGCCTGTTTCCCTGCATTACGTTTGCATGTACCCTGTTGGAATTGTTTGGCTACTTGGCCTGCTTTTGTGGCTGTGACCTCTACCTGCCTTAACATGCTGTGAGCCTGCTGTTTGTATACATGTGTATTAAACCACTGAACTCTGCCTCTAGAGTTGTGTCTGCATGTGGGTCCTATTCCTGGAGCTCCTTTGCACATTCGTGACAGTGTTAAAAAGCAAAACATTATCTAGAAAATTGCATATATTCAAGTCAAGTCAAGTCTTTTATCAATGTACTTGATATGTACAACTGTGATAATGTTTGCGATATAGTCAGTTATTACATCCCACATAGAACAAGCCACAATACAAGTGTAAAGTATATTCGATATATCCAGTTATGTTTTAAAAATCCTCCCCCAGAAAAGAAATTGCAATATAATTATAACACCACCTAACCTCTTGGATTAAGTCAAGAGAGAGAGTGAGAGCCACCTTATCTAGATTAATAGATTAGATTGAGGGTGCCATGAAGACCAAGAGTACAACAAGAACAATATAATTGGATGGATCAGGACTGAAAACGATCGTTAGAGGAATGGCCATTTCATTTTTCAAAGTATATTTTTAAAAAAGCATTATGTAGCCTGTAATGGTAGGTTGCAAACTATAATCCCAGTGTTCTCTGTAAGTGTGCTGTAGTGTGGGTGAGGGAGTGAGCTGCCAGTAAATGAACCTGAGATATTAACAGTAATTGAACAAAATCACTGCGGGGACGTAGTGGTAGAATAAAAGGTGCATAAACTATAAATGAGTCCAATGTTAAGTAATTGTAAACTCATAAAAAGGTGAGTGTTGTAGTGGTGCGAGGATCAAGAGTCTGATACCATCGAGATTAAAGCATGTAGGCCTGAACATAAATCATCCACCCACCACCGACCCGAACATTTCCTCAGATTGAGAGACCCACATGCACATTTCACTGCACCTCTACTCAAGGCACTCCACTTGCTCCACGGCTCAGGTGCCTTTCGATGTATCACCCACCACTAAAAGAGGGTCCCCACCCCACATGCCAACTACCACTTGTGATGATTCACTTTCTTTTCCTCCCACAAATTCCACCCACCCCTCCTGGAGTTCAGTAACAAAATGAAAGAGCTGGGGTTTGCACGATGAAGCCAGCTCGACACAGCCAGGCTTTCTTTGCATGAGCTGCCTCAACAAACCCCAAAACCTTACTGAAAGATAACGGTGGTTACGAACTTTCTTTGTTAACCCAGGTTTTCTGCTTCGGGCTCTGTGTGGGTTGGGTGTTTGGTGCATCATTTGTTTTTTCTGTGCCTACTTGGAAAGCCTAAAGCAGGGAGAGCACATCTCAGAACAGCGCAGGCATCAATGACATGAGAAATGACATTAAGTCAGACACAACATAAAAAGGAGGCGCTTGGGTGGAGGTGGGTTGCAAAGCGACTTGCAGAGGAAGCAGGAAGAGTATAGGCAGGTCAAAGCAGCTTAAATTTGCCAGTTGGATGCATAGAAGAGAATCAGCTGATGTGGGCTGGCTTCAGATCAGCTGCCAGAACTAACGCAATTCTCGATTTGGGTTTGTTAAGTGAAATTAATTTTATTGGTTAAATATTATCTGTGGTAAATATTAAAAGACTAATCAATTTGTCTAATCAGTGTCCTTTTCGCTGCAATAACGGTAGTGCAAAATGAACTTGGCAGCAAATCAGAAGCAAGCATTCGTCATTCTTCTAATGTGTGGATGATACGATGTGTAAACTTTGAAGAGTTAATATTATGCTCTCCCATGGCAACAAAACACAACATATGTTTGAGGGGCTGTAATTATGTGGCTCATTTGTAAACTCACCCTCAGTATTCCCTCAGCTGAGCCGAGAAGTAAAGGCTCAAAGAGATTATCGTCAGGAAAAGAATTACTGAAAGGCTGCTTTTCATAGCTGATCTGAGCTTTTTCTCCTCCAGACCAGGTTAGGTGTGCAGCTTAAGTTACCATGGTGATCCCAGCAGGTCACAAGATAGCCACTTTTATAACATTAAAAAATCTGCCTTTAGGCTCAACATGCCTCACTTACCCATTAATCTTTCTTTGTAGTACACACCTCTGGACACTGTTGGACCAAATGTACCCCTCCTCCCTTTACCCCAACAGATTAGCCCTTGACTTCCTATCTCAATAAATGTAAATGAGTTTGCATCAGTGACCATATCCATGTCAAAAAATGGAACCAGACCACTGCTGCACAGAGACAGTTTTCAATGCTACCAAGACTAAAACTCCAGGGGATGTAATGAAGTATTTTAATTAATCCATCTGCTGTTTTGAAACTCTGTTAACCAGCTTTTTCAACAATGTTTTTTTCAGTTGCTTTAAAATGGATGTGCTTTATTGCGAACAGAAAAAACGGACTTAGATCCCGGCAGGAGGTAGATGCTTCCAATCTGAAGGAGACGTCCCGCCCGGA
This sequence comes from Hollardia meadi, assembly GCA_037974645.1. Taxonomy (NCBI): domain Eukaryota; kingdom Metazoa; phylum Chordata; class Actinopteri; order Tetraodontiformes; family Triacanthodidae; genus Hollardia; species Hollardia meadi. Next base: position 24,085,310 of record JBBPCS010000001.1, on the reverse strand, counting down.
GGCTAGACACTGGTGGTGGTGATGAGGAATGGAGCTTGATGACTTCATGAACGGGGACTTCTGATCGGAGGGTTTGATTGGAGATGGCCAGGCGCCCGCAGCTGAGGTGGTGATGGGGTGGAGGTGGGTTGCAAAATTTTCGCAGTGCTGAAATGGCAGGAGAGAGAGAGAGAGAGAGAGAGAGAGAGAGAGAGAGAGAGAGAGAGAGAGAGAGAGAGAGAGAGAGAGAGAGAGAGAACTTTTAAAGTTTAACAGCTTCCAAGCGATTGGCTCTAATTGGATGAAGAAGAAAATGAGTTTGTGGAGCTAACTTAGAATGCATGTGCAAGAAGATAGTCTTCCTGACAGAACTTTGGCTGAGCTTCATTTGTCTTGTCATTAACTTTCTAAATGTAAATGGCCTCTTGGACAGATTCAAATCTGGCTTTGGACCATATCACAGCACTGCAGACTGCTGTTAAATGAACTTGGTCTGAAAACTGATTCAGGCAAACATCAGTTTTGGTGCTGCTTTATCTTTAATCTTGCAGCTTTTGATACTGTTGCACATGAAATACTTAGGACAGACTGGACCGGACCATCCTCAGTTTTTTTCAGATCAAATTTGAAGGCAGAGGCTTCTTTGTTGCTCTTGGTGATTTTAAATCTCAACAGATCACGATGACATGGACTCCCCCCAGGTGTGATGTCTTTTCCTCAGCTTTTCTCAGCTTTATTCCAGAGCTAAAAAAAACAACTCATTTCTTCACCTTAACTTTCATTTAGTACTATATTAGTTGATTAGTTCAGCCCTCTCACCTGTTACCATTACCTGTTGTCTCAATCCGCCCCACTATGGATTATCTCCCACCATGTTTTACAATAGACATACATTTATCTTTCTGTCATTCAAATTTGTATACTTTCTGACTCCTTGCTGATTTTTTTGGCCTGTCCTCTCCCCGGTCACCATGGTGAGGGGAGGTTGCATGGTGCAGGTGCCACTTGGCGACACATCCATGTGCTCAATCGTTCTCCTGGATCCACATTTTTCTAGATCTACTAGAAATTAATAAAGGAGTTTAAAAGAGTTGTTTGTTTTTTTTGGAGTAGTTTTTCCTCACTTGAATCAAGGGTCTAAGGACAGAGGATGCCCTTCTCTGTACAGATTGTAAAGCCCACTGAGGCATTGTGATATGTAATTCTGGGCTATATAAATAAAATTGACTTGACTTGAGTTATTGAGTTTTATAGTAAGACATCTTGGTGTTAATCAGGCGCCAAGTCAGAGCCTCAAAGGGGTTAACTGATAGTGAAGCCCACTCATACTCATAGAACTGGAGTTACATCCTGTAACTACTATTCTGTTTTTAGCAAACTTATTCCAGCAGATTAAAAAATGTGCATTTACTGGGACTTTGTGGAAGAATATATACAAATACAGCAGCAGGATGTTGTATGTGAGATCGACTTATCCTAAAGAAACAGTCAGTGCAACAGTGACTCAACAATGGAGCTCTATGGAACAAAGGAATAAGATGAATCAGGCTTTAGCCTGATATTACATTATTTAGCAACACAAGCATGAGTAAGATATATGCAATCCATTTTTCCTGCCTTTTTAATAGGATTTGTTGAAAATAAGAACAATACAACAATATTACAAGCCTTATAATTGAATGAGGGGTACTGAGAGGAATTAATGAGCTGATACGTTTCTTTGCCTGTTTAAAAAAAAAAAGTGCTGTGAAAACGCATTCACAAGGCTCCCTAGAATTAAATGTTACTAAGTGATTAAATGTAAAGAAATTCTTTTTGTTTGATGTTTTGTTATTTGTAAAGAATCTCAGCCCTACAGCTCCTGAGGTAAAAAAAGAGCTGGACAGAAGTCATATTCTGTCATAGATCAAACACTTTATTGATGCCTCGCCTTTATCAGAATATAATCTGTTGTGAGCACAGTGGAGTTGTGTGTCTCCCCGACATTTAGAACAGTCCATCTCCATGGGGGGTTGCTGAGAGCTTCGAAATCTCCCATTTGCTTCTCATTTTGGATACTTGCCATGAGTGTTGCCATGTCTCACAAGAGAAACAAGCAACCACGTCTGTGGAAACAAACCCAAAAGAAGCGACTTCGACACCTTCAGCATTAGCCTATCATCTTGCTGCTGCCCTTTTTAAAAATACGTCTCTTTGTCTCTGCCTTCAGTTTGTTCATGCTGCTGTTATGCACGCTCCTCCACCTCACCATCACCACCCAGTCTTCACAGATTCATCAGCCTCAGCAGCCTTTGTGTCGCATCATTGTCATCAGCCACCACCACCACCACCAGCGTCTGGACTCCATGGGGGATTTACTGGCATCTTGCTGCTGCTGCTGCCGCTAAGGGCAGACGTCCCGCGATCACAAAATCTCCGAGTCCTCCTCATATCATCTGCTGTAATAAACATTATCTTAACTTCATTCGCTTGTCTCTCCTAATTGAAATGCAGAATCTTGGTCAGTGGTTCAAAGCGTCAAACTAGGACGAGTTTTGCTTTTGCAGGGCTCCATGCAAAATAAAATCTGCTGACAAACATTCAACATATCACTCTCGGACTCTTATCAATGTTGTGAAACGGTTTTAGTTTGGTTAGGTTTAGGTTAAAAAACTACATGGTTGGGCACAGGAAAAGATCATGCTTTGTTTTGAAATGAGACATTAACTTACACAACTAACATACTAACGTATCACACGTCACCTAACTTATGTGACGGGACTCAAACCCTGATCTCTCGCGACAAAATCCTGTGTTTGCAATTTGCACCTTATCAGGCAGGTATAGTTAAGAGAGACAGGAGGCCTGTAGGGAGCAAGCCCAAATAAGTAACTACATTTTAGAAACAAACCAAAAAAAATTGACTTGGCAAGGACCTGAGCACAAAAAAAACTCTGGAGATCAGGTAAAGAGACTGAATACACACACACAAACGGGAGATTTCTGTCTCTGCCCGTCTCATCCTGATCTGACCTAAATGTAACAACACTGCCCAGGGAGATTCCTCCTGTTTAACCCAAGTATGAATTAGAATGGCACTCAGTAGAGCACATGCCTCCGCCAATGCTCAACAGTCCCCTTAAATTAAGCTGAATCAAGCCTTACAGCTAAGCCAACAAAACAATGCAGGTGAAATCATAATCTCCACTGTGGAAGAATAATAGGTTGAGAAAGCAAATTACACTAAGAACAGCATTTATTCACAGCATAACATCACACTAATGAGAAATAAAATTACACTAAATAAATCCGTATTTTTATTTGGATCCGTACCAAATTGTACACCCTCATAGATACCCACCTCCTACATATACCTGAACGCTCTCATCAAGATTCGTGCATTATTCGCTGAGAAATTAACGAAAATGTGGGAAAATGCCCTATCTCGCAATGTTAACGAAAGCGATAAAAATTCCTGGATCCTGGCACCAGAATTTAGTGGGTTCTTCCTTGGCCCATTCCCCATCCTCCCACCAAGTTTCGCTGAAATCCATCCAGTACTAACAAACAAAGCAACCCACCAACAGACAGCTACCATTAATTAGCTCATGTTATCGTGAGGATCGCTCCAACTTTTATGTTTGTGCAGCAAGAAAAAGCTATTTGGAAACAAATATGGACACAAATATTTAAAAAAATATATATAAATTCGGACAGTAGCACAGTGTAAACTTTCATCTCTACCAAACAAATTATGACCAATGCATCACTGTCAACTGTAACTTAACCCAGACTTCAACCAGTTAATTTCCATTACTAGTTCTTTCTGGTCGCGGGTCCTGAGTTATTGGGTCACCACCTCCTGTCGTCTGGAGGCAAATATCGGGGGGCCATTTTGACTGTAATGAACATTTTATTGCTACCTTTAGTTAAAATAATTTCTTCCAAAAACAGCACAGACTGTTCTTTTATGTGGAATTGTTTAAAATGAAGCAGCATACAGCATTGTATAACTCACTTGGTGCCTAATAGCTAAGAAGGATTGATGTGCTTCCAATCAAATTACTGAAATACACATTTTCAGTAGCCGTAGTCGTGGCCTGTTATTTGAATTACCATTTCTTTTCTATTCAATATGATTTGTTGATTCATTGAATTATTTATCATTTTGGCAGCGTGTGATTCAGAGCTGCAGAACCTCACTATCCGGGTTATCTTCATCAGCACGACATCATGCTGTTTTTAAAATTTCAGACCAGTGTGATCACCACTCTACAGCAGCCAGGGCTGCTCCTTTCTCTCATTCAGCCAGGCGTCACAAAGTAGTCACTCTCCCTGGAGGATCACGGTTTGACAGTCTAATTTCCACACTTTAAATAACATTGATTTGATCACATTTCAGACAGGTAGCATGTAATTACCAGGCTAAATGCAGTGGGGCATAATGGTCATTATGTTAGCTGGGTAGTAGATTATAGAGTAGATGAAGTACCTGATCATTTGAAGGCTTTGTTTGAAATCTGTCATATTGAACAGACAATCGGACAACTCCATGTTCAGTCATGAGTCCTTTTTCAAATCGCTGTTCAGGTTTAATTGTATTTGTGTGTGATCTAAAGGACAACTGCTGTTTGCATTCATAGCACAGTGGGTCTAAATGCAAAAAACAGGCTGTCAGCATTAGCATAGTTACCAGGCTGCACATTTTCAGCAACATTTCATGAAAATGCGACAGGAGCGTTCAGCAGAGTTCAGGACAATAGCAGGGTAATAGAATAAATAATAGATCACTCAAAGCTGACTTTTAAACTGGGCTAACCATTCAAAGCACACACAGTAGAAACAATGCTGACAAGTTTGCATTATTCATGGTCCACGCACATACGCTGCTGCAGAGCCTCAGAAAAAACGAGATGAAGAGAAGCTCGGTTGGATGTTTTTCGTGACTCCTGAAGACGTGAAGTGGAAATGTTTGAAGAATGATTTATGTGAATGAGAAACTAGCACGTCACAAATTTTTAATGTCATTCGGCATCATGTGTTTGTGCCGTTTGGGACTCTTGTGACTGAAGGTGTGAACTGAGATAAGTGCTTCTAAAAACGCAACATAAAATGTATGTGTTTAGGTATAGAAAATAAGCAGTTACATGCAGGATAAAGGGAAGTCAACTTGTCATTACTTGAAAATCTACTGCCACAGTGGGCAGCTAAACCCTAAATGAACTGGCCGCTGACAAATGCACTGAACTAACTGAACAACTCTCTTAATGTGGCAGAACTGGCTGGGAACTTGGCGTTGCCATCTCTGACAGCTTACCGGGTGATGCAAATGATAAGACTGGTCAGTCAAAGCAATTGGACATCGGTCGCCATCGGCAATATTCCTGCCCGCTGGTGTTAAGTGTCAGGAAACTCCCAGGACAGCCCCAGATCCAGAACCCTGGACATTGATCATAACAGCTTTAAAGAGCATTCTGGTAATATGAAACGTTAACGGTACCCCTGTTTATAAAGGGAAAGTGTAAAACTGACACAGGGCTTAAAGTTCAACATGGCTTTTTAGATTGTTGTTGTTGGGGAGTAACTACATGTTAATGAGTTACATGTAATTGGTGAAATAATAAATATAAATGTAAAATAAATGTAAGTGTAACCTGTTACAGTTACTGAGAAAAAAAGAATGCACTTAATGCTCAAAATGTTGGTGACGGGATTACATCCGAATGCAATATATTCTGTAAAGAGCTTTTACGTACCCCCAAATCAAACAATCAAACACATTGGAATTTGTATTTGTAGTCCAGAACAGAACAGAAGAGAAGAGGTTACGAAGGTCGACTGACAGAATCTCCCCATGGTTAAACAATAACAGTGTTAATGAGAGTAAGTGTCGAGCAGCTGAAAGAAAATGTTCAGTTCAGAAACAGTTCACTGACTTATACAAAGAAGCCATGAATGTCTATAACAAAAGCAATACGTCTGGCAAGAAAGGATTGCTTTTCCAAGACCATTACAGAGAATGCTAGAAACTCCAGAATATTATTCTCCATGCGCCGCTGCTCAACACATCCCCCACCTGTCCACAGGTCTCATTTGCATTGTTCTTCAGTAACATGATCTCAGCAAACCCTGTGAAAAAGGTGCAACCGTGGGACACTTTTATCAAGTCATGAAAAAGAAGATTATAACCACCGTCATTTTGAACAGGCATCTTCCCAGATGCCTTCAAAACAGCTGTTGTAAAACCCTTTAAGAAACCCAACCTGGATGATGATATAAGCAACTATATCCAACCTTCCATTCATCAGTAAGATACTTGAAAAGATTTCTTAAAGAAAACACCCCACTCAACCCTGACCTCCACGTTCTCGCTTTGGAAAGCACAGTACGTCACCTGTTCAAGTCGTCTGATTCTGACGCGGACGGCTTTACTTTGCTGGTACATTAAACCCTTGTGCGTCTGGATGGGACGCGAAGGGCCGTGACAAAACGCCGGTAAGAGAAGGGGCTGGATGTTTTGATGGCCCATCCAACCCCCACGACGACGTCACACTTTTTCTTCCTTCGCTTGAAAAACAGGAGTCCTCATTCCTTTGGGCCACTGGAGGGCGCCATCACTTGATCGTAACCATGAAACGGCTGATGCTGTTGCTTTTCTTTGGAGGGCGGCCTGAACAAAGGTCCACACTTTTTTCAAAGCTTTCAACTGCATCTCATGGTTTTCACCAATAAACGGAGAAGGTGCTATCAATCAGTTGCCTACGGTCATGTGTTAACAACTGGGCTAGCTCCATTTGCTGATGAAGTGGATCTTTAAGATTAAATTGTACTGTCATAAAATATCATTTTTAATCACATCTTTCAAGCAAACTCAATTAGTAACCCTTTGTTCTATGCTGATGATCACAAGGAGCATATTCACGTAAATCTAATTTCACTTCTATGTGAGAAATCAGTAGATCAGAGTTGTGATATATAAAAATACAGGTTGTGGTTTTCTTCCTGTATGGGCATAACTGCTGTGAACAATCATGTGTCAGTATAAGAATCATTTAGATTTAGTTGCTGTGCAGTGTGTCCCTGTACTCAAAGGATAATTCTGAGGTTGTGCGGCTATTATTTTGTTTACATTCAGACCACAGATTGGACCTTCAGTTCAGATAATGAGCTTCTCTATCTCATGGTTTGTTCAAATCAGTTGCATAATGGAGTCATTCCTCTGCGCCTTGAGAGACAAAGTGCTCCCTGTAGGGAAGCAAATAAAAAATGCAAGGGTCTTCAGGAGCAAGGTCTACTCGTAAACATAAAATTTCCATTATAAACACGTCCGGAGATTTTGAGTTTTATTAATTGCAGCACTAATCGCAGCAGCGCCATGAGAACATTTTCTGATAAACAAAACATCTCAATCGCCCCCTGAACGGTTGAATTCTCTATTTTTTTGCTGGATTGTCAATGACAATAAAGGAACCCCTCCCCCTCAATGATTTCAGGTAGGACATGGGCCAAACTAAAAACTCAAAGTACACCTTAAATAAATGTTTCCCAAAGATGGTCTCTGTCATTTTAGGTAGTTCTCATCACGCTGATGTATGTTCAAGTGTTCATTTTTCTGATCAATTTGGTTTTAATTAGTTATTTAATGCTATAAAAACGGGGTGAAACGTCATGACTGACAGCTGAGCCCTGCTCGCGATTGGGCGGGAACTTGATACCGTGGCTCCGCTGCTCAGTCGTTACAACGCAGACTCTGGCCCCGAACGGGAGGAAGTGGAGACGCTTCATTGTTAATCTTTGTTTACGTCAGTGCTCATTACCACCACTGTGGTGCCCTTGAGCAAGGCCCTTAAACGTAACTGCTCCAGTGTGAATGTGATCAGCGTGTTCCTGCAAAAGAGAGCATTGCGCTCAGTAAAACTGAACAAAAACAAAGGTTTAAATATATATTTTTTAAATCAGTGTCAAAACACAGAATTTGATAATTTTATGAAAAGTCATGATCACAAGAAACAATGTGGTGTTTTGAGATAAAGAGATAGTTGTCGTCTTGAAATAACAGGTGTAAAAAATTATGCATAATCACATGCAAAATTGGTGGAGTTCCCAACACCATTTCATTTGGGTGGCATATTCTTTCATTAAGTTAGACGATGATACAACAGATATTCTTTGAAGACTTTCAGGGAAATAGACTTCTTCACTTTCTTGAAGAGAGATGAGGAGATCAATATCAGTGTGTGTTTGTGTGTGTGTGTGTGTGTGTGTGTGTGTGTGTGTGTGTGTGTGTGTGTGTGTGTGTGTGTGTGTGTG
>JBBPCS010000001.1:24038704-24076942 GCA_037974645.1 Hollardia meadi | reverse complement strand
CCCCCCCCCCCCCCCCCCCCCCCCCCCCCCCCCCCCCCCCCCCCCCCCCCCCCCCCCGCGCGATCTGTCTTGATCGGTGTTTGGGCAGATGGTTTGTGTCAATTGGATCAGGACCCAGGGTTTCCCAGCAGAATATTGCACTGTAGTGAGATGAAATGCAGGAAATGACAACGTCAGGTGTCTTTTGTCATGTGACATTTGTTGTCTTAGTCACGTGATCTACGGTCACAGTTTGGTTCAGTTTAGGCAACTACTTGGTTGGGTTTAGGGAAAAAAAAACCCCATCATGGTTTGGATTCAAATCAGTTTAGTTATGTTACATATGTCACATAACTTACATTACTCATATGGCGTAAGTCCACCACCCCAACCTCCCCCAAGTGCGGACTGTCTTGCTCTTTATACTACGTCATCTCACATTGCATTCACGCCCAAAAATTCACAAGAAATGCCTCATGCAGACGCCGTTAAAAGTAAAAAAAATGCATTTTGATAACGTGCAAAATTACCCAAGACACTGGCGCGTTATTCATACGCCATTTGGTGAGACCAGGCTGACTAAGAATAGCAAAGTCAACAGTATAGAATTCATGTTGCGCAATATATTTGTATTGTGGAATGTCGAAATCTTTGTCAAGTTATAAATGTTAAAAGTGATTCCCGACAGGAAATGAACACACCAGAGGCATGACATCATTTGATGCTCTCTGAGTGTTACACCAGGCTGGTGTTGGGGTTCAAGCAGTTTATGTAAAGGCGAGGAACTGAGCTAAAATAAGCTGCATTACTCATTTATGACCATGAGCAGTGATCAGCGCCGACATCCTGGAGGTCAAAGAGCTGCCTTCACGCGTGCCAGTGAGAGACAAAAGCAGCGGGGAAGAGCTGTGTCATGGCTGGTGTGTGTGACCTTTGTCAAGTGCCATACACTTTGTCTCACAAGTCCGTCTGCACTTTCTTTGGCTTTTCAAAGAGGAAAATGGCAAGCACGTCATTGGACACATCAACATTCGGCCATTTTTCATGACCTTTACACTAATTGCCAAATGACTGGCAACAGAGGAGCTATTTACAAAAATACTGAAATGGCATTTGTTTTTCCTTTATCACATTTTTTTGTAATGCAGCACCATACAGCTTTATTAATCATGAGTGCAAACTTGACAACAGCAAACCACCAGGTGCTCTCCAGCAATTATATCACTCATAGTAGACGTGTGAAATAAAAATACCTTGAATCGATGGAAAAACGGATTATTGGCATAGCTAATTATTTGATCCGATAATCAGAATTTCAGTTGTCTCTTTGCCCGATTGCTGATACAAATAATGAATCCAAAAACAATCGTTCATAAGAGTAGATTTATATTTTGCAACAGTAATCTGAATCTGCCAAGTAACTAGTAACTAAAGTTATCGAATGAATGACGTAGAGAGAAATACTCTGACAATGGAAATACTCAAGTATAGTGCAAGTAGCTCAAAATTGTTCCGTGTAGTACTTCAGTGTAGTACTTGAGTAATTTGTTTTTAGTTGCTGGACATTTCACCAGTCTTTATTCAACATTTTTGACACAAAGATTTTTACTATATTTACTACAAATATCCGTACTAAATATTCGGTATCATATTGGCCATGAGTAAAGACATATTGGCCAATCACGTGAATGTATTTAACTCCGTGGATAATGGCACCCACCAGTTTTGAAGTTGTATACTTTATACTAATCAACCAAGATGTTGATTTGTAAGTTCGCACACTTCTCACTTTTTCCCTACAGTACAGAATATTCTGGAACATATATAATAATAGTGCAAAGTATTACAATTTATGTAATGTAATTTCATTACACCACACTTACTTAATCCAGTAAAGCTCTGTTAGCCTATGACGTTTGTGAGGGTGGCTTCTTTGCTGTCTTGTCAGTAGTTGGATGGTTGGGTTGGTATTAGCTTATCTTAGCTTGACACTGAGGCTGGACCTACTTACACGTCGTGTTCTCGCTTCGATAGGCACTGGTAAGCCTACATTGAGTTTTGTTTAGATTAATCAATTAATCGTTTGGTTTATATCAAACGTCAAGTAGCTTTTAAAAAAATGTCCATCAATATTTCCCAGAACCCAGATGATGTCTTCAAAAATCCTTGTTTTGTCCAACAAACAGTCCAGAAAAGATAAGATATTTCGTTTTCTCTGATGTAAGAGCGCAATCAATCATCAAATCCTCACATTATTAGAGAAGCTTGAAGCGGCAGATGGCATTTTTACTTGAAAACATTAGGATAAAATTTCTGTTCAATGACTAATTGTTTGTTTTAGTGCTAATCTATCTAGATTAGGGGTGGGAGGCCCTAAAATAATGTCACCATATTTCAGGATATTTCTGCGTTAATAATATTCTGACAAATGTTGTTGGTTTAGAACTAAGGCTGCCACTAATGGTTATTTTCATTAGTGATTAATCATGACTAATCCATTAATCGTTCAACCTATAAAATGTCAAAGAAAATTGGATCATCACAATTTCCTTGAGACCTAAGTGACGTCTTCAGTTTGCTGCTTTTGTCCAACCGACCAGAAGCTGCGACCAGAAAATGTTTGACATTTTTGCTTGAAAGATTACTGAAATGATTAATCGATCATCAAAAATGTAGGTGTTTTATCTGAATCACTACTGCTTTAAATGTATTGTAATTTAGATTTATATACAATTTTTATGTTTATTGTTTGAATTAGGGTGCCATTGAAAAAGAGAGTTTCCTCTCAATTGGCCTTTCCCTGTTTAAATGAAGGTAATGATGAAAATAGCTGGCAACTAATTTTCCTTCCATCGACTATTTGATTAATTGATTAACAGTGGCAGCTCCTCCACCGAGGAGCCTGGAGCAACGTTACTTTGGCTTTCATCCGTGCTCGTTAGTATGACGTCATTACATCAAGTCCGAATATTTCCATTCCCCCCCCCCCATCATATTAAAATTAATACCAGTTATATTGTGAACAATATGATATGGCACACTTATCGACACGGGGTGATGCTGTTTATCCTGTTTGGCACTGCTGATAAGAATAATCATGTAGTCAGCTTCACCTCGGACATCATGCCATAGTCCAGTGTGAGGCTCTTTTAATGGAACGTTTCCTGCTATTAGTGGAAAGACAAGCGTATTACAGGTTGCTTTTGGCTGGGAAAAAACAGGCATGTGGGAGGAATATCGCCACGCTGTCAGTGATTCCCTCGCAGCAGGTGGAGAGCGCTCTGCCATGCATCCATCTTTAATAAGCTAGAAGAAGCACACACATATATTAACTTAAAATTTCATGCTTCAAGATAGCTCTGTGAGCAGATACTTCACAACTAATTATTTCCCATCCGAAGCATCTTGAACGAGCTGGTGCAGAGCTGGCAGAAATGACGGTGATTGTGTGTGTGCCAGTGTGCGTGTGTGTGTGTGTGTGTGATGAAGTCGATGCACCTGCAGATTCACTGGGCTAATGAATGTGAATCAGGCACTTCAGGAACACCTACCGCTGTACACATTCAAGGCCTGATGAATTTATCAAAAGGTAAATGAGGCAGAACACCGCGGTGTGACAGCGCCGGCACTTTTCCTCATGTTTAAACATACAGTGCATTTCTTCTTAGACAATACCAACTGGAAGGAATGTGCAGTGTAAACATCCAGACTGGCCTCACAGTGTGATAGAGTTGACTTTACATTGTAGGGCTGGGCCATCTTAGGAAAAAAAATCAGATTTTTCTGCGAAACATATGTTGCGATATGAAAAAATACAGGAAATTTCAATCAAAATTGCCATCAATTCCGGATACTTTCTTGTAGATTAATGATGGAAAATGAGAACCTGGAAAGCTTTAATTCTGGATTGGATCAAGCAGCACCAAAGTTGTAGCATGATGACTGCGATATCGATGCTGAAACGATATATTGTGCAGCCCTGTTACGTTGCATAGCATTAGAGCTGCAACAATTAGTGGATCGAAAGAAAATTAGTTGACAACTTTTGATAATCGATTAATCATCAAAGTCATTTTTCCAGCAAGAAATGTCAAACATTTGCAGGTTCCAGCTTCTTAAATGTGAAGATTTGTTGCTTTTGTTTGTAATTATAGTAAATAAAGCGTCTTTGGGTTTCGAGCTGTTGGTTGGACAATAAATCTGTTAGAAGATGACAATTTAATTGTTTTAACATTGTATGCTTAAAACGATTAATAGATTAATTGTGGAAATATTTAGCACATTAATCGATAATGAAAATAATTGTTAGTTGCAGCCCTATATGGCATATGATACGATGTCATGACAGTACATGATTTTTTCGACAAGGATTTACTCTCTACACCATATATATATATATATATATATATATATATATGTGTGTGTGTGTGTGTGTGTGACATGTAGTGCTAATATTGAGTGTTTGTATGTTTTATAAATTAATTATTAATTACTGTTTTTGTGCTTTTTTTGGTCATATTTTATCGTATTTACCTTCAGTAAACTAGAAAAATGTCTAAATATCTCTAAATTGACCCCTTAAAAACTAAAATAAAAGAGTTAAATTAGTACTGGCAGCATTTTCCCTTTAAGTAGGTATGAAAATAAACAATAAGAAAAAAGCAATCTGGAAGTTATCATGAAAACCCTTAAATATTCATAAGAGAGAATCCGTTTCAGGAATGACTGACAAACAATTATTTAACAAATTGACAATTTTACTGCAGTTATTATGCTCCTGTACATTCTAATTTTTGGGAGGACTGCTCAAATTATTCAAATTATTTGTTTGGTTACGGACAGATTACTTGTGAAAATTGTAGCCCCAATCAATCTGCATCAGAATGACTTTTTGAGATTTGATTTGATTTTGAGAGCTGAAGTTGAATTGAAGAGCAGCATTTCAAAGCCCTGACTGAGGCTTTGCAGAGACACTCAGTGAAGTGACTTATCTTATCTTTTCAAAGCAGTTTGTTCCTTCTGATACATTTCTATTGAATCATTTTTGCTGTGTGGTGTTTAGACGACACAAGGACAGATCCTGCAGTCTTCACGTTGTTTCAGGTTTTCTCATCATAAGTGCATTAAATGTTGGCGGTAAAGTAACTTACTTCTACACTAAAGTACCTTTCAGAGCTTATGTATTTCTATATTATGATACTGATACAAATTATTTTAATGAATACAATAAGTACTTATTCACTTCATAGCAAGAATCATAGTAGCTCCCATTGATCTACAGTGTTGTTTACAAGTCATTCAGAGATATTAAAGGGATAGATGATCACAGTGTGGCAAAATACTGTAATTACATATTATATCATCATAATCATTGTTTCACCCAGCCTTATTGGATAAAAAGCTGTTGAATGTGTTTTTACTGTCAGAATGTGTCAGTCACTGATGGTAAAAGTAAAGTTTTATATTATTGTCCTCTGCAGCTTTAGTCCAGGGACAATATGATTTTTTTTTTTTTTTTTAATGGGATAGAAGAAAATACAATGGACACATGATATAAGACTATTTAGAGAAAAAATTTCTTCCCTGTCCCTCTGGAGCAGAAAAAAATCTATTGTGATGAATGTGGCGCCAGTGAGGGCCTTTTTATATTTCTGTGTTGGTCACACTGTGACACTGCACCAGCTCTCCGTCTGCAGAGTGCAATGAATAAGCTTCAAATGGCAGCAGAGTCTCTAAGTTTCATCCTCTATTTTCAGTGGAACTGGCAGATGGTTTGAAAGGATTATCAACACCCACTTGCAATCGACTGTGCCAGCAAGATTGATGTAATAATCAGCAAGAGGATGTTAAAGTGATGAAAAATGAGACAAAAAAAATAAATAATTTTTTTTACATTTAGACTAAAATAAAAAAAATTTGGTGTGAAAATAAAAAAAAACAAAAAAAACCCAGGCCTACTCATACTTGCCTGGCCAGATTTCACATTCCGCATAGCACAGTTTATTATTTTATATCATTAACATTGTGTGATTACCTGTAAATTAGACACTGGCCTCCCCGTGCACACTCTGTGATTAGATATTGATTATGATGTGTCCACGGGGAACCGAAACACACACTGATTAGCTTAAGGTGCTGGCTCACAGGATCAACATGCAGAGTTCAAGTAAAGGTAAGCCGCACTTTCAGAAGCACAAGCATGATGCAGTGTTTCACCTCATTTCAGCAAAGACGCACCTTCAACATATGTGCAGCAGTGGCTCCAATCGCTGTATTAAATTACTATATAGAAAAAGTAAAAACCAAATACCTATGGACCATATTGGTCTACATATTAAAAATGAATATATCTTTCAGTTCAGTCAGGAGCGTCTTTCAGGGCCGCCCATAAGGGGAGGGAAACAGGAAGGCTTTCTGGGGCCCAGCCTTTGGAGGGGGGGCCCAAGGAGGCCAGTAATCCAATAATCATGTTCATCCTAATATAAGCCATGATAACCAAATCTTATTTTGAACAAAATACTCACCATTACTTATTAAAACAACAAAAGTAGCCTAAATATTTTTTATTATTGCTTTAGTACAACCTGTTTCAAAATGAAAAAAACCCTCTCCTGAAAATATTCAGTCTTTTTTATTTATTTTTTTGTCCACAATATCAAACATCGCAGGCGGCCAACCACATTTATCAATCTAAACTTACTACTTAGAGTGAATTTCCCCTCTTTGACAGGACCTGCACATAAATCAGGTAGCCAGGAAAGAAAAAGAGGGAGCTGGCGAGAGCTTTAGACCCAAATAATAATGACCACATTGTTTTTCAGTCAGCTCAGAAAGCTGCTCCCAGTCAGACTAAAGGGACGAACCACAAAGTTACTAGCCAAGATGTAGCTAGGATCAGTGAAGGAGCCACCACCACCGCCTGTGAGAAAGAGGATGATGTCATTAATAATGAACATGTTCTGAATGTGTTTATGCTGGAGAGAGAGATCTCAAGCACGTGCTGATATGAGTAAAGCAGATTTGTGAAGGGACCATTCACTGGACCACTTCAGGGGCCCAGCCAGTTCTGTGGGATGGGGTGGCAGCTGCCATCCTTAAAAAAAAAACACCCCAGCTGCTACACCAGTTTTGAACAATTTAATCCAATGATTTATATATGTGAAAAGTCGCAGCTTGCCGGAAATTTCCAAGAGCGAGTGAATCCAAAAAGAGACGATGCTCCCTATAGATCCCCCCCCCCAAACAGGAAGTGTTCACAACTTCATCTGTGACACTAATGGTAAGTTGGGAGGATTTTGGGATAGACAGAAGGTCAAAACAGATTTTATCCCCATAAAAAACAAACAAACAGCCTTGCCACAGTATGGTGCCAGACGCCACGAGAGGTTGGTAACGGACCGATTTCACCCAGATGCTAATTGTCTCTGCAGCAGCCTCTGTTTTCTCCCAGCCCCGGGAGCACACAATGACTGCGGATGGCTTGTTTCCCGCTAAATGTTCGTGTAGGGTTGCCAACTTCCATTGGGAGACATACAGAATGGCCGCAGATGGTGAGTGGCGGGGTTGTTTTGTAGAAGGATGTTTTTATGTAGCACTAGCAACTGGTGTTTGATTGCATTAGGGGACGGATTAAACCCGACTAAACCCAAATATTCACCGGTGCTTATGAGTGTCTCTGGATTATCTGCAGCTACCAACATCTTTGATTGTCCAAACAAACGTCCAAATTTCAGATCGGCCACGCAGAACATTGAAAAGCACTCAGTTTAAAAAGCACTGAGATCACTCAGTGCGAGCCTCAAACAAAAAGTCCCTTAACTTAACAATGCAGTGACAGTTCATTCCAAGTTTAGTACCCAAGAGTTCACACTTTTAAAAAAAAAACATATTTTCAAATTGAAGCTCAGAGAAAATGTTCTTTTGCCTTTTAATTGGCAGTCCTGGAAAAACACTGGATCAACACTAAATGTGTGGCTTCGCAAAGTATAAGTGATATGTAATATATAGTATATAATGTGCATATGGTATAAAATTTAATGATCTGTTATTGCCAAATTTTAGGCTAAGTGATGAGCTTACATATTTTAAAAAGAACAAGAAATGCAGACAGGAACGAAGGTACACATGGTAACATGCACAATGAACTGACAAAGACAAAAGGGAACTCACAGACTTTAAAGGGCAGGTTAACGAGGAGCAGGTGAAACTAATCAGGGCGGGGCAGCCAATCAGTGTGGAGGGAAAAAGAACAAAGGGAGGAGGTGTACAGCAGAGATACACGAGGAAAGGACTACAAAATAAAACGGGAAATAACAAACTAGAAACTTACACGATAACATGGGAAGTGACTAACGCGGGAATACAAACTACAAACTCAAAGCCGTGACACACTTAAACCGAAACCATGACAGTAACGAATGTTTTTTTTTTACATTCACAGACGTTCTGGAGTTCAGAGCAACAACAGATTTTGTCATTTAGTTTATAAGACTTTTGTCCATTTGTAGGTAAACCAGCAGTTCATATTCTTACATTGCTTAAATGTGGGTTTCCTGTGTGCTGTTGTGTATTATTAAGTCTACTGCTGCAGCTTTGAACCAGGAAATGTCTCAGAACAGACTGAGGGCAGCACAGTCACACAAACATCTTCTCTATTAATGTATCTCGTCTTCAGTAACTGCCCATGCACCATCATACTCATGTTATGTAAAGCCATAACACCTAAACTCGATCAACTTCTTGTACTGGTGTGAAATGCCCTGAACCTCCATGAACCATTCCTCCAAGACAAAACCGGTGCTTATGAAAGACTCTTTTTTTTATCTGTACCACTCTCTAAAAAGATGTTTTCATCTTGTCTCAACTGAATCGAACTGAGCTTTTGTTAGAAAAAAAACCCCAACCCCATTGTGCTGGTCCACATGTCCTGGAAGATTTCAATGTCTCGGACAAATGGAGGAAATTACGGTCAAATATTATCCGTGCTTAAAAACAATTCACAGAAACCGGCGATGGTGTGCAGCAGCAACCCAAAGCGTCAGAACGTAACGACCTTGGAATGAGACTCAACAATGAATCTTATCTTTCTCCCCTTAATACAATTCAAATTGTGCTTGTGTTCAAACAGAAAGCAAAGCAAATTTTCACCTTGTTGACTGCAGGATTATTTGTTTTTATTCTCATCAAACAGCCAGAATACCTTGCTGTACATTAGCTGTAAGCTATTGAGCTACCGGCAGGCACCAAGGTTGTGTCTGTGTTTGTTTTCAGTTCAGCCTTTCACTGAACTCGTCACTCACCAGAGACTTCGGTTATTTCCCTCCAGTCTCTTCTTTTCCCCCCCTCTCTTCTCTGTATATTCATGAACACTACCCCTCCAGTCAGCAGTCAACAAGGACGAAGAAAAGACTAATTACAGTACATTCCAGTGCAGCTCGCTGCTGCACACAGGTTGAGAAATGGGAGTGAAGATAAATCCACTTTTTAATCCCAAAAGTTTAAAAAAAGTAAACTCGGAGCCCTCCTCTCGCTAGTAAATTGCTGTGGATAAGAGCATAATCTGGTTGTTTTTTTCCTCCAGAAGCCTCAGCTCTGCCAGCGGCTCATTCCTCCAGAGCTAAATGGTCCCACCACTCCAAATGATTCTCCCCACACGGAACACTCTGCAAAGCCTCGGGATTTTTTCACTTAAATACTTTCAAATCACGTGAATATGCTTTGCATTGACTTTGTATAATCTAGGCGTGCGAAAAAAATGTGCTTTGTGTTTGGTGTGAAGACACAGGAGTTATTTACACTGTTGAAAGGGATAGCTTTTGTGAAGTGTCTCATGGTTTGCGGTTTAAGTTTCCTCGTGTATCATGTCTTGCTTCACACTTCCTGTCTTTGTCCCGCCACAATGATTGTCTGCCCCCACCCTAATAGTTGCACCTGTGTCTAGTTACCCTGCTTGCTGCCTGTACAACCCGTTCTCATCCCAGGTTGTCAGATACTGAGGATTTCTCATGCACCCTTTGCGTCTTATCCAGACGCGCAAGGTACCCTTTGCAGTCGTTGGCGTGACGCGCCAAGCCTTCCCTGACGCACAACAGGCCTTTGGCATTCGTGACCGACACACTGAGCCTTCCCTTTAGCATCTCTGATGCACAAGGTCTACATTACTTTGATTAAGTTTAGGTGCAAAACATTGGTGACATTTAGTTAAGTTTAGGCGTAAATACCACGTGGTTAGGTTCAGGAAATGACTGGTGATGCTTGGTTTCAAACGTGACGTGAACTCCGGTCTCTACAGTCCGTCCCTCTTGGCACTTTCTTGACTGTCGCACTACATCATCTGTTCAAGTCGTCTGATACTGACACGGACGGCTTTACGTTGCAGATATATTAAACCCTTGTGCATCTGGATGTGACGCGAGGGGGCCGTGACAAAACAAAGATATCTGACGAGCTAGGGAGGAGAATGGGTTGGCCTGTTTATATAGCAGCGTTTCCCACAGACTGACAGCGTTACTGTGGCGGGGACCGCGTGGGGGTGGTCAATGGATGAATACATTGATTACCCATTGTTTACCCTATTTCTATAGGTTATTTTTAATTTCAACATCCCATTTCTATTAATTGTCCACCGTATTTACTTGCAAGCTACTTTAATGTGCCTTTCCCTTCCCTTCCCCACACACACACAGTGACACACACCTACACCTCCGGTCTCTGACTACGCACACACCAGCTTGCCCCGCCCCCTCCTCGCTCTGTTTCTCTCTCATTGTGTCTGCTCTGTTGTCTTTTTAATTAGCACAATGTTTTATAAATCGCCCAAAAACATGTGTCAAACATTTTTTTTCACCTGCGATTCCATTTTCACAACAGCAGGTGAGCCGCGTGTGGAGGAGGCTCGTTGTAAATGTCGGAGCTTATCGAAACGATCGAAACCAACGTGGTATTGAATGACATCGCACCAACCCGGTGAACTTACAAGCTTAAAACAAGGGCACAAGTAGGCCTGCATTGAATATAAGAGGTGGCACCACAGTCGTTTACAGGTGGTACGTAATACCAGGAAAGGCCTCTCTCTGTCTTTCTCTGCAGAGCATCAGTGGAGTACTCAGCAGAGGGGTAACATTACAGCGAGGCTTGATTGGCCACTAATTAATCGATTGCGAATGCCGTTCTCTTGGACAGATGAAAAAAAAAATAGATATATCAAAATGTGTCACTAAATATACTTCGGCATGTTAATATAACTGGGCTGGGAAGAGAAAGAGAGAATGAGAGGGGGGCGTGCAGCTCTAAAAATAGAAAATTAATGTGTGGCGGGCAGTGCCGATATAGTGGCGGGCCACCACAAATAAATTAACGTATGGCAGACGCTGTATAGTCCTGTGGTTTGTTCAGTCTTTGCCAGTTCGTCGTCGTTTCTTGTTGCTTTCTTCGTTCCAGCCCATTTTCCCGAGTGGTATTCATGTTTTCCTCGTGCATCTTTTGTATCTTTGTTCATTTACCCTGCCTGATTTTTGGTCTTTGGATTTATTGCCTTCTATTTGGATATTGTTTGACTATTTTTGGACTGCTCATCTGGTTTTGAACTTTGCCCGCCTCCGCATAGTAAGCCTTTTGTTTCTCTTTTTTATGAATAATATAAAATCCTTTGAAATGCACCAAACTCAGCTTCCAGTGTCTGCATCTGGGTCCAACCTGGGTTTTTTTTTTTTTTGTGTTTTTGGCTCAAAAGGTGACAACACGAAGTGGAATATGGACCCAGCAGACAGACCTTTTTGATTTTTCTTATACCCTTGTGTGTATTTACGGAGAATGGAAAAGGACTCAGAGTAGACATCTGCAAATCTGCTCTTAGGCTTGCAATCAGGGAAGTATCTGGGAAGCCTTGGTTCCTTAGGGGCTTAAAATCTTTGTTAACACCCCTGATTCCAAGCAAGTCTCCCAACATGAGTCGCCTATCTTCCAGTCTGCTCCTCAGCCTGGTATTGACTGGTGTCTGGTGTGCCTGCCACACCATGGTAAGCCTTTTTTTAAAAAATTATATTATTAAATCCTTTGAAATTCACCCAAATTTAGCTTCCAGTGTCTGCATCTGGGTCTTAGTGACAAAGTGTTATGAAAATGAGAATTGTATGTTGTTTTTGTTTCACACTGTTATGCTAATTTCCCGTCTGAACGTTATCTAACATATACGTTCTATGGATTAGCTTGTGAATAAATCCAGAGTTGATCCTACGTTAGTGAATTTTCTAAATATTTATGAATGGCAGTAAATTATTTTTTTTATCTTTGTAATTACCACAGCTGTGCCCATTATCGTCCCTTTGTTGACAAGATATTCTCCCGTTATTATCATGTTTTTACCGAACTGCTTCCAGCAATCCTGCAGAAAATCGACACAAATCCTGTTCACTACATTCCTGAATGTGGCTTGAATAATTAATGTTTGGCAGATGAGCTGTGTATAATTCACTAAAGCTGTCGATAGCCCAGTAAAACATCCCACAGACTGCCTGTAAATGCTTATAGATCCCTTTAGATTATATGCAGTGTTCAGAGAAATGAAGTGCTACAGTAAACCAGAATGTGTTTTTCAATCATTTGTATTGATGTGTGCTTCCTCGAATTCAGCCAGCATTTGGGACTAATTGTCAACCGATACTTCAACTCTACTCAGGCTATCGCTGAGCAGAGGTCACTGAGCCCCAAAGCCTGTTAGTCTATGCAAGGCATCATATGAAGCTTCATCAATAAAATTCAGAGGTCTGAGGCTGCTCTGTTACTAGATACCATCACTGTACCCTTTGATATTATTGACTCTGTGGTCTGTGTTTACTGAACTTACCCACCCTCCAACAGACTGCCTTTGCTCTTGTGGGGTTTATCACTGCTATAAAGGTTTTCTAGTGGTTTGATGAAATTTTGCTCACACCTTGTTGACCATGAAAAAGTAAAACGCCTTGTATTTCAATTTTAATTTTTCTGTTTTAAAAAAAAAGTCAAATATCCATTGATTTTTGTTTTTGTTTTTTTCTTAAAGAAATTCAGTTGACCAAAACATACACTGACCATTTCAGCTATATGTATTAGAGGTCGACCAATAGTGGATTTTCAAAGGCTGATATAATAACGATACTTTAAAGCCGATTAATCTGCCAATACCGTCCCCCCACCCCAATGAAAAAAAAAAAAAATGGACTCTTCGACTTTATTAGAAACTGGGTAATTGTTGAACTGAACATCAAACTCAAAGTAATAAACAAATAATGAACTGATCAAACTGTAAACAAATAAATAAAATAAAATAATTAATTGCTATAATTTTCCCTCAAAATCAAGGGAAAGGTGGAGGCGGCGCAGCCATCAGCCACTATCGGAGCCAGGTTCAACCGATACCGATAATTTGTAAAATTACCTATGGGAACAACTGATTAATCGGTCTACCTCTAACATGGCTAGTTAGTTGCAGCTGTAGCTCTAATCACATCGGTTTTATCCAGCCAGAGTAGCTCTACTCTGTCTCGACTGCATGTTCTATTTTTAGGAAATCCCTTTGGCATTTTTTCATATTCAACTGTTTGTATATATTTCCTGAGACTTGATATCCAAGACTGAAGATCCAGACTTCCTCATATCTTGTGAGCCATGTTTATTTGAGTGTGGCGTGCAGTCGTCTTCAGGTGCGATCATGCCCCTGCAACTAGAGCTAAAAATATCCACCCCACATGCTTCAAATGAAACTTTGTAGCGATAATTGAGTTTGATTTCTTTGTGGAGCGGCATCTGTTGTGCACTCAGGTGAAGATGGGTTTGCTAATGAGCAGAGGAGAGCACTGGAAAAAGGGCTATATGTTCTGTGTGGCTGAGTCAATGCCACTATCAAAGGCTGATTGTAATGCAGAGGATGCGGGGGTCGTTTCAAAGATCTCATGTTCTCCTGACTGTGAGTGAAACCTGTAGCCAAACAGTGTTTATCTCTTACTTTTAAGCCTGTTGGCCGTCCTTCAATTCAAAAGAGTGTTTCTATAAAAATTTAATTAGAGCTTTTCATTCCAAATGCCACAGATTTTGATATTGATAAGTGATGAACATTTGATGAAATGTATTGGCAGCACTGAATGGCCACGGAGATCTTTTATTTGTAAAAATGAAAAGATAGTAAACAGTGGAAGGATATTGCACAGAGCATCAAAGGATGAGACTGGCAATATTCTATATTTTTCATTAGACAAGAAATCCCATGAAAAGACCAAAATCAACAAAAAAGGTATCCTACTAATAAATATCGTCTGTGTAACCAAGCCTAATGTACTGCGGTGTATTCTTCTGGTCACAAAACACACACACAAAAAACACACTGTGACATAATCATTCGCTATAGGACAGGCAAGCACTTAATTTTTTAGGTGGTCCCACATATGACGCCCTACTGCCGTAAATTAGTAATAGAGCACGAAATGGGTATTAATCCACAGCTGAAAGTAGTCCTCGAGTAACATTTGCTAAAAACCACTGTGCCCAGCCGTTTTGGTAAATTACTACACCTTCTTCGAAACAAAGCTGTATGTTGTGTGAGCCGTTATTAAAGATTTATGTCCAAACCAGGAACCAATCAGCTTAAGCATTGTTGATCGTGAGCTTTTATGGGATAGAAAAACCACAGACTGTGAAAAAACACCTTCCCTTATCCTTTTAACGACACACCGATGCCAAAACACAAATGCATTCAAATTGAAAACATTTCGACAGTAAGGAACATATAAGGCGAAGATCAAAATGAACCACCTCACACTGAAATGAGTTTATTTTTGGTTTTTAATGAGAGCGAACAAGGCGTTTCGCTCGTGGCTTCTTCAGGTTCGCCCAGTAGAATTACACGAGCACTCACAGGTGCGTTAAATTCATATGAGTCACATGACTAATTCCAATAGTTGATTTTTTTGTTGTTGTTGTTGCAATTTTTAACTATCTATAAAACAACATGGCGTAGAAAATATTACCCCAATAAAAACTAACTCTTGCTCTGTAGCGGTTGATGTACTTATGATTTCAAGAGAGATTAAGCGTTCCCTCCCGGCGAGCAGTTGTGTGCATGTGTTTATGTGCGTTCAGAATGCATGTCTGGGTTCATTTGGCTATAAGATTCAAGCCTCTGAGCCTTGCACAGGGATTGTGGGTCAGCCTCAGAAGATTTCCAGTTATCTCACAGGCCAAGGAGCAGCTTTGCGGACAAATCTTTCATCCATAAGTCTTTCTGACTGACAGCCAGGGCATTTGTCTCAAGACCGAATCTGTAAACAACAACAGGGTCTCTGAAGAGGCACATTTTTCACATGGAGAAAGTTTCTCTGCACCCCACACCAGCTGTCAGTCTGAGAACATTATGTGTTATACCATCAACATATTGTTGGCGTGTTTCATCTTTTTTAAGCTGTCAATGCCTCCTTGATGTAAATGGTCATGCAAAGGTTGGATTGAGTGAAGGAGCAAAGCTTTAGTCCAGGCCTTTAAGGTGTAACCTCAGTGAGGATTTGTCAGCTCTTCAAGCAGAGATGCATCATGCAAGAAAGGGGATGGATACCGCTTAAAAATGAGATGGGACGGGTGAGATTCTGTCTTTATCCTTCAGGAACCAAAAGTAGGATCCTGAAGACTTTTGATGGATTAAGAGTGCTGTGCTTGCATAATGACCCCCAGTTCCTGCAGTGGCGTGTCAAGATGGCATGCCACTGTTCTCATTTCCCCGATGAACATCTGCAACTGCATTGCAGCTCAGCCATAATTTGAGTCTTGGACAAAACAGCTTGATCCACTTTAGTCACACTTGAAATCAGGATTAGAGAAATCTCTTGGCAAGCGATCTGAGAGCAGTCAAATCAGGTCAGTAAAAATTCGGTAGGACGCCCCCGAAAGGAGAACGAGATCGTGCTGTCAGTTCTGCTGTGCTCTTGTCTACCAGACGGATGGCCAATTGCCACTCCAGATGTGCTCAGAATCCATCTGAACTCGAAACAGAATGGCATCCAAAAAACAAAAAGCCTCTCGCACTCAGAGGAGTGCACTGCACGCTGATGTAGAGAGTACGGGGATAATTGTAATCAGGATGGTGCCAGTTTTCATTACGTTCTCCGATACAGGCCTTAATGCAGCTCTGCACTCAAGTGAAAGAGCAGAGAGGCTGTTGCCGTGCGACTCGCTGCTCTTATTGTGGCGGGTTGGGCGGATCAGAGGAAGATGAGACTGACAAGTTTAGATCACTGGACTACTAATCTGTTCCTGCCTGTTGGACGTGATGTAATCTCACACGGTGGGATTTAAAAAAGAGCACACACATGCACACAAAAGGAGCCATAGCGTTTTCTGTGCTATTTTCAAGGGTCACTGCATGGGTTAATAGACTGTTTGAGGTGTCTGAGAGCTGGATAAGTGAGGCAGCCCTGTTATTTTTCCCCGGTTCTTGCTTTAAAACTCAACCACTCATAGGTAAAAACGCACTTTGAACCAACGTGTTTTATACCAAAGGATGCATTTTCTACTATATTTGCCCGGCTGAATAAAAGGCAGTGAAACCCCTTTTAAATAGTCAAACACAGACATGTTTTGAAGTGGATTATGCCTGTATTATCTTAGTTTTCTCTCTGTTTCCTTTCACAGATAATTGCAATGGTCCTCTGGCATCCACGTTACCCCATTCATCCTTTCAGAGCTCCTCTCAGTCCTCCGTCAGTTACGCCGCTTACAACGCCAAGCTCAACAGAAGAGATGGTGAGTTAGAGGAGAGGATGTTCTTGCATGGGTTCAATACTTCTACGTGCTTCAGACCACCTCACCTGCTGTGCCAGCTGTTACCAGTGAACCAAAACCGTAAAAGGTAGCAGACCAGAAAACCATTTTTGTAATAGTCGTAGGGGTCGTTGAAAGGAATGACAAATGAGCAATGAGGTATGAGGACTTTTTAGAGGGACATTGTTTCATTATATTGAAGAGCTGAGTTTGATTAGACTACTTTTAGAAATGTAACTATTTCTGTCCAGAGTCGCTCACATGCATTAACATGAATGTGTGGCCAGCCCGGCTACCAAAACAAACAACAGAGAGGAGACATCAATCTCTGTTCAGGATGCCTTTACTCCACTTTATCTTCACATATCAAGTGGTTGTTTGCTGCTCTATTAATGTTCAAAATATCATATATTTAACCTTTAAAATGAGTCCTCGCTAATAAGGAAGGCCACAAGGGGATCCAGGGTTGTTGTCACATGAGCACTGGCCTCTCTTGGACCCTCCCGGGAGTCATCTGGCCCTGTGCAAATCAAATTGCTGCAGACACTAAATAAATTGCTGTACTGTTGCTGTTTCAAATCAGTAATAAGGAAAAGTTGACAGTCTGATTACTTTGATTTGATTGTTAATGTACTGGGAAACAGTAAGCAGTCTTGTCATCATCTCTTGCCTGCTCAGTCTCAGTCACTCCTCTGATACAACTCAGAGCCTCTTGGGTAAAAGGAAACAGCGTACGACTACAACTCTCATGAGCTTTGGACATACGTCATCAAAACCTAATTAGAGCTGCAGTTGGTGAATGCTAACAGCACAGTAAAAAGTTGTAAAGTATTACTAGCATTAGGTAGCTTATAATATGAAACCCATGTTTCAGTTTTCCAGAAAGACTAATGGCACAAACCCTCAGTAATATTGTAGAATACATTGTGGAACAGAGCCTAGCTTGTTGAGTTAGCAGGATTCTGCTCTTTATAAGCTCTAAAGCCTGACTGTACACATTTCAAAATGAAAAAAAGCTCTCCTCGGCTGGAGTGTAACTTCACCTTGAAGCCATACAAACACACCCTGTGTACACATCCGGACCTTATACAACACACAGCAATATACTGCTGATCGACCATATCGATGTTTAACGAATCCGCTCCGCCTGTGCTTCTCTGCCCTCCTTCAGGGGCAGGAGGCTGGTCTCCCCTGGTGACCGACCAAGAGCCCTGGCTCCAGGTGGACCTCAAGGAGCAGATGGAGGTGACGGCTGTGGCCACACAGGGACGGTATGACAGCTGGGACTGGGTCAGCAGTTACCTGCTGCTCTACAGTGACACGGGCCGGGTGTGGAAGCAGTACAGGCATGAGGACGGTGTCGGGGTGAGTCTCCATGCGGATGTTTATTTGGTCAGGAGTTTATTTTGCCCATGAAAGACATTGGTGTGTTCATGTATATGCAGCCTTTCTGGTACATGAGTCACTTTTTTCATGTGGTGTTCTCCACTGTATAAAGGTATGATGGGGTTGCAGGTCAGGGTGCGATAACACCAACCCTCACTTTTTTTTGGACACATTTCAAGGTGTGGGAAGTGTCTGCGCAATCATTAGACTGTCTTTTTGTCCTCTATGTAATGTCACAACTTGTTACGTCAGCCTGAACAAGAACACAAGGTCTAAGAAAATAGCCTTATGCTGGCACATGTCATTAATTCTTTATTGTGTTTGTCCCAGTTATGTCACAGGCTGCTCCTAGATGTTAAATTGTTTTTTTCTGGGAACGTTTCTGCTTGGCAGTCCAATTAGCGAGAGTGTGGAGTTGCCCCCTGCTGCAAAGAGGTCTTTTTTTTCATTGTGTTTGAATTAAAAGAGCGCAGACACGGAGGAGTGCACATTATGTCTATTGTGTTACTTCTACTTATTTACCTTCCGCCATCTACTGGGATGTAGGAATGATACCGTTTTAGCTTCGAGACCACTCCACCTCTTTTGTCAAATGAAAATGTAAGCATTTCACACAAACTGTTCGATATTATGGTACCGTCACCTGAACAACTAAATGTGCATTAATCCAAGGCACAATTTTTTAAAAAAAAGTTCCCTACAAATACACTATTTACTTCTGTGTAACTTACTAAAACCCTCAGTAGAAAACTACTTGATCTTTTTCAACAAGTCAGCATGCTAGAAATTTCAGATGGATTGTTTTTATGTCTTTGCTCACAAAAACAATTATTTTTAACTTTAGAATATGTAAATGTGAAGAAAGCACAATCAATTGCAATGAATAATTCAAACAATATTTCCTTGTATACAATGGAGGGTTAAAATATAATATGAGAAGAGGTTTTCATATGGAAATTGCCTATTGTGAAGGCCCCTGATGGGTCTCTGAATGTTAAATATTGCATGCACCATCCGCTAAAAATGTCTTTTAAGAAATCTAACAAGATGCTAACAAGTAACCAAACTAATTTTTCAATTAGTACCAAAAAATAACCAGAAGTGAACAGTTCCCCGCACATAATATGAAACATACACGGAGACATTTTATATGTAAACCAGTGATTGACTTGTTAAAATATCATGAGAAACAGTTCCCTTCCACATGCTGTCAGTCCTCTTATAGTTATGTGAGAGACATTATGAGAAGACATTAAGTAGGCCTGTAGATATTAACAACATGACCTGCAGCTATCACCCTTTGTAAGTGACTCATGAGAGAGAGAAAAAAGAGAGTGAATTATTATATTTCAAACATTAAAATTCATATAGCACTCAACCGCTGCATACAGTATCATACCAGACAAAACAGGCATCATCCCCTGAAACTTGGCAAGCGTTAAATCCAGGCTTATACAGCTGTAGGCATTTACTGATGTGTGTTAAATGCAGACTCTCACCGACACGCCTCCCCACTTTCCTTCGGCGATCATGTGGACTTGAAGATATTAGAGGATGAATGGCAGCCAATTAGTCTGCAAATGGCTAATGTAGCTCAATCCCGAGCTGACTGACTCACGCGTTCACCAAGACCTTGTTGATAGTAACTCGCATCCGTCTGGCATTTTAACAAGTGAAGCTCAAAGGTAACGGCTCACTGCCAGAAACTGAACTCGGTGGGTACTAATGAGGCAGCAGCAGCAGCTGATATCGCCGAGCCAGATTAGCTCCATGGAAAAATTAGCTCTTTAATAAACTGGGCTAAAGATCGACAATCCTTCTGGCGTCTCCTAGATGCTGCGATGCTTAAAGACAAAGGCCTATTGAAACAATCGAAGTTCAAATATAGTGATGTAAAATAACATAATATGAAGTTTGTTGTGTTTGAACGATTAGAGAAAGGACCATTGGATCATTAAGAAAAAAGTTTACTTAGAGCACAAATCTGGTAACATTTTTTGACGGGGTGGTTATGCCTGATGATATCCATACCAAATTTTATGACAACCCGGGCAGTCGCTATTGAAATATATAGCTCTGCAACACTGTGTTGGTAATAATCAGACAGATCAATAATCAATGACCCCCTGTTATCTTCATCGTTAAGCTGCATCACTGGGTATTAAGACAGACAAAGACAAGTAAAAAACACTGAAAATCGAAATCACATTTTCTTCCAATGCAAACTTTAAAAATTTTACATAGTTTCTCCTTTTGTTTAACTTTTATTTTTTTTGTTTACCTCAGTACGACATCACTGTTCCTGCAAAATGAGAAACAACAGGAACACACTCCTGTAAAAGCTGATAATAACGCGATAAGAATGAAAAATGACTTGGAGGTTGTTTTTTTTTAGCACTTGAGAAGCTTCATGTGAAAATCTCTTCTTCTTTTTTAAATTCAGCTGTGAATGAGTCTGCTCCTCAAGGCGGAAATCTAAACACTGATTAGCATGCGTGTTTGCAGGTAGATGGGAAACATGTTTCCTTGAGTGCAAATTGGTGTTTTATCTGAGTAATTTCCTGCTCCCAATTTAATTTCTTCTAGGGTTTGACCACTTTGGTCCGGACTAAAATATCTCAACGCCTAAAAGACACTGCTAACAGACCCCCCACCATGAGGTTCACATTCCTGTCCTGACAACTGTCGGATGGATTGCCATGATGTTTTGCACATGTAGTATTCAAGGTCCTCAAAGGTTGAATTTTAACAACTTTGGTGTGGTGGCCCGAATTTTCATGCAGCGCGACCATCACATCAAGTCTCTTCAATCATTTTGTTTATGACCAAATATCTGCAGAACTAATGACCGTCTACAAATGGTCCAGAACGCTGCTGCAAGGCTGCTGACCAGTTACAGCAGGATGACTCGCGTAACACCCATCATATCTTATTTACAGTACATTGGCTTCCCATTAGGATTCATTTTAAGGTTCTTGTTTTCACCTATGGAGCCCTGTACAGTCATGCCCCTGTGCACATCTCTGACTTTCTCCATCCTTATAACACAAGTAGGTGTCTTCCTTTAGATTTACATTCTCTGGTCTCTGTTGATGCTGTTAAAATGCAACTGGAAGACTCATTTATTCAAACTGACCTTTGTGTCACCACATGCTGTCTAGCGGTTGTAATTCTGTGACCTTTTTTTTTTTTTTTAATGTTTGCTGGTTTTATTGTTTCTTTTTGCTGTTTTTATGGTCTGTTTTAAAACAATTTCTACTCTTCTGAAGCTCTTTGTGACCTTGCTGTGTGAAAAGTGCTATGCTAAATACACTTTACTTACTTTCTTGCTCACATTCCTGTCAGCGTCAGCTGGACTGGACTAAAAGTCGCAACTAAAATGATGAACACGGGCAACACTATGCAACTGCAGCTGCTATACATCAGTGTGTTAACCTAAAATGGATCTGACTAAATAAGCCCATGGCATAACAGCGCTGTCGGTAGATTAATAGGTGAGGCGAAGGATGAGGCTGATCAATGCGCGAGCCCACTGGTGCCAATGTCATGGAACACCCTGGACAGCTCCGGAGTCAGCGGTCGTTGCCATGCTGATGTTGACACTGAGCCGAAAGCTGCACTGTGCCCTGAGCACAGCCTCACAGGGCTGCTAGCATGGATGGAGACTCTTGTTTTAAAGAAAAACATTAACTATAATAAAATGCCTTCATCTAGATTAACCACAAATTAACTCAGACATTTTTTTGTTGAATATCTAAATCCCTCTGCTAGATAACATACTGAAGAAACAGCTAAGGTCTTGTTGATCCTGGTCAGGTGACTTCTGGCCGTCTGACTGGCGATCAGGGATTGCAGTAGTATTTCCACTCGTGGCAAGGTCACGTACGCTTCCTTTTCTCTTTGTGCGCCCTTAGGCTGTTTAACTGGCCAATGACCTTTTTGTGCATACTGTATCGTCTTCATCGCCGGCAGCAGGATTTATCCCCCAGTGAACTGATTAAAATAAACGTATGTGCCTGTGCCGTATGCAGCGGAAAGGAAAACCGACTCTGGGGAGCTCATCACTGGAGAGGAAGAGTAAAGAGTCTTAATGAATGAGGGGAGAGACTGTTTCGTGGTGACAGAAACATAAATAGAAATAATGAAGTCATTGTGGGGTTAGGGTTTATGTGGATAAGGACCGAGCTCGGTCCTCTGGACCTTTGTAGAATCTTCTGTACCCTCAGGCTTTTATTGGGAGACTTTATTTCATCTCCCTGTGGGAACACACATGATGTTCTGTTGTAAGTTTTTCCGAAGTGGGTGGAAAAAAACCCCAAACGTCATAGTTTAGCTCAGCCCCAGTAGTGTGCTCGCTGCGGTATTGCTCTTGAATACCAATGAGTCATGCTGACGCGTCTGTGTTTTGTTAGCTAATGGATAGTTAGAATGATGGCGCTGCAGCCTCAGAGTTCATTTGGTTCATTAGGTTTTCCACACGTTCAGCTGGGAGTCCGGTGGAAAGACGGGGTCAATAAGTGTGACAAAAGCCAGAAGCAGACTTTCACGAGCTGTCTTATACCTTGATTCTGATCATGTGAGAAAAGAAAGCTGTGTTTTCTATGTGCAACCAGGTCTTCCGTGAACACAGTTTTCAGTTATTTCACGTGACCAGATTTTTGCTTTTCTGTTCTTCTCATCACACTAGTTGAAGTGAGCGAGGCGCATTTAAATCAGAGTGTATGACATGTATTGGCTTCTTTGAACCAACCTCACCTTAATACCCTGAAGAAAGTTTTTGGCCAATATATAGTTACCAGGGTTATTTCTATTGCAAGCTTTAACTTTGATTGTTGTTTCTCCAGTCAGGAATATGTTGTATGAATATGTGACAAAGTAATGCTCAGGATTTGAAGTCACATTTCAGCTTTAGAGTACAGCGTGTGAACGCGGAGCAGTCAATCACCTTCTATCGCGGCGCGTGTTACACAAAGCCAGAAAATAACAAGGTCATGGCTGGAGCTCTGTTTGACAAGCGGCACGCTTTCATCAGCCCGTTTCCCAATAAAACACCAGCGATAACATTCGATTTTTGGGGGGGATGACAGCATTTAGAAAACTCAACTGTTGTGATTATGTATTATGTATGTTTTTTTCCAAGGCTAACGTCTTTTATTTCAGTCTAAAAGCTGTTTGCAGTGCCAAAGTAATGCATCTGCGCTGGCCAAATGTGTGAGCCCCGGTGCCATTCGTTAATCCCTCCTGTGCAGATTCGAACCACTCTGCATGTGTAAATAAGCCTGGCTTGTACGTGTGTTAAGATTCAGCCACAAGGCTGCACTCAGTAAGTGGCTCAAAATGGGGAAGCGGCAGCATAAATCACAATAAGAGCCTTAACGGCCGCGCGGCTGCCTTGATTATCAACCAGGAGGCAGCATCCTGGTGCGTTCATTGCTTGCGCTTGTGCTTTGCAGCATTCGAAAAGCACCGAAAGGTCATTTGTGCTGCTGGTCATTCTGTTTCCGCTGTTGCGGAAAGCTGAATTATTGGCCTTGTCTGACTGTGTTGAACTATTCACAAAACCCCGGAGCTCTGCTATCTATGATCTATATTTTTGGTCCTTCATTGTAGGAGCACTTATTGATTTGATATGTCAAAACATGCCTCAAATCAGTTATGAAGGAGCTGGCAATCAGTCATTTGAGATGAGAGAGGTTGTTTGTCTCTGTTTCTGTCTCCATCTCTCTCTGTTTATGTCCCCCGGCTTTGTCTTTGTGCGGACTGACAATAAAAGAGGGGTGTAAGAGAAGAAGACTAATGACACCTCGCCAGTGTACTCAGAGGTTTTTTTTAGCTCTGCACGGTGAAAACAAAATACGAGAGCCCCTATTTTGCCCCAGGCTGCCTCACTGGTGATTTTCCCTCACATGGACTTGTTGGAATGGATGTTCTCATATTTCTATACCACACAATGATTCTTATCACTTTAGATCAAATAGTTATGCGCGAAGATAGGAAGAAGACATTGCCCTTGGGTTTGCTTTGTCAGCACTCTGTTGTTATCTGTGCTATTCAAGGATCTAGATTTTTCTTCTGCTTATATTTCAAGTATTCAGCTAAAAAACAGAGTTTTCTACTCTCTGGTGCAAAATTATTACTACTCACTTGCCATGTGAGGCCATTTGTTGTTTCTCAGTGGAACCTGGCTGGCTTGGTTTGCATCACTTTTATGTTGCAATATTTCTCCCTCTGTGGCCCTGCAGAGATTTGTCGGGAATATGAATTCGGAGGCCGTCGTCCAGAACAAGCTGTCCCACCCCATGAGAACACGTTTCCTGCGCTTCGTCCCTCGCGACTGGAACCCCAGTGGCTGGATGGGCCTCCGAGTGGAGGTGTACGGCTGCTCCTACAGTGAGTAACACACACCCTGGAGTTAAAACCACACTCCGAAAGCACTCAGTCTACACATCAAACCTCTGAAGTTACACCTCCTAGAAGGATTTGTTCATTTGTGCATCCGGCTTCGTGGCTATACCCACTTGATGGGGAGTAATGAGGACTATTTCCTCCTCACTTGGTTTCAGCATGCTCTTTGATACTCAGCAGACAGCACCGAAATGAGGAGTCAAAAACTCAACAGCTAAGGTGTGAAACATATATATCAGATTGAAACATGAAAATTAGATCACGAGCAGCAAATGTTGGAACATCTGGTAGCTGTGGCTCTGGGATTCAATTGTTAAGAGTAATGCTCATATAATTAACACCAGCATCATTGTTGCACAGTGAAAGGGAATATTGTAAGTAGACAGCAAATAGGGTGGAAACTTGTGGGTAGCTTTATATACTTTATGTACTATGCAGCAAACTGAAAAAACTCCCAAAACTTTACCCAAGTTTGACCCTTTATTTTTTGTTTTTCTTCTGACAGATGATAGCAGGAAACCTGTGTGATTTTATGAAATAGTTTTAGGGATTGACCAATATGTTTTTCTTTCCAGGGCAGACACTGATTATTAGTAATTAACAAGAAATGAAATGAAATTTAAACTTTTTTTTTTATCCGTAATCGGACCAAAAAACCCCACAGATACCGATATCTGACCCGATAATCGTCCAGGCCACTAATCAGTTTATCCCTACGTTTACACTGTACAAAGCGTTGAGTGCGAAGTACTGAATGATTTGTGTAAAAAACTACGATGACACACAAAAACCCAGCGTGACAGATATTGTAAAAACATGCCCAAAGCACCTTAGGTTGTTACATTACTAATACTAATAAGGATGCAGTTCACACTAAACTAACACACTCAGGCCAATTATTACCAAATTCATTATCTAGTTTGCTTGTTTGTCTTTCCCATCATTACCTAATTATCGCCCTGTCTCGATGAAATGCTGTCTTCCTGAGGTAAATACTTCATTATCTCAGGGTGACATGCTTTTACACCAACAGAGTAAAACACTCTCAATGTGGGATTCATCACTGAGTCATCGTTCTCTGCCGTGACAGAAAAAGGTCACACGTGACAAAGGTAAGTATGCCTGATCAGAAAGTAGAACAGAGGCCCGGCTAGGTTTAAGGAGTGAGGCACACACCAGACAGAAGGAATAGTCACGGTACAGTAGCTGGGATGTGCCAATCCTCGGAGCAAGTGTAAAAATTGCTATTTTTCTCGAGTATCAGCCCATGACGCCGCATGCCGAGACACGGCTGGCGTGTGGGCTTATAAAAACGGCGTCTGCAGGTGTTGAAATGTGCATCACATCCCTCCAGTGTGTGTTGGCCCTAATGCTGGCTATGAATTACCTTAAGATATTGGTCTGATTTTCAAGTCAGTTCTCCGAATTTAATCATAAAACGATCCCGGCCTTAATACTTTCATACATAACGAGCTACACCTCCGTGGCTGCACAGTGGTTAGAAAGGAATGCGGTCCAGAGACAGTAACATTTATATCCTGAGCAGCCCTCAATAAAATACATGTAATGGGGATTCAGTCTCCCACGCATTGTGGAGCAGCACTAACTGCATGAGCCAGTGAATTAATGCACTGTGAAACACAGTCAGAATATCCCACAGTGATCAGTTTTATAATGCCAAACCACCACACAGCAGCAAAGTGTATTAATGTCGGATATAATGCTGCATCTATTTCTTCCTCCATTGCTCAGTGTATTTTTGGATCCATGTGTTTATGCAGTAAACTACTGAAAATACCATATGAATGACAATATTGGTGAGTGACTGAAGTTACAGAAACCACCAATCTGCCAAATCAGACATTACACTTACATTGGGTTTCATTACAGAGTGGAATCTATACAGGAGTGTCTCTCTGAAGGAGGATTACATAGAGGTGACACTGAGAATGCCACCATACAATTAACTGATTACAATCAATTTTGATCTTATACCACATATAAGTAGTTTTTTGTAAAACCTTACTTTGATGTGGGGATGATCTTATCTCGAAGCAAAGATTAGACTTGACGTAAGTGGTTTTCCTGCTGGTCATGTAGGGGTACGCAGACCTACAGTCATTATTTTTGGACACACCACATCTCGTAACCTTTTCTTGTTGATTAGGTGATTTAGTCTTTCTGCCCCACCTCTGTCACATTTGTCAACCCACCGAATAATAACTGCCTTGAACGGCTTCAATCTCCCCTACCAAAGCTGTGAGTTGTTGTTTTTTTAATTTCACATAAATAAATACAAAACACATGAAGGAAATATATATATATATTTTTTAAACAAAAAACAAGATAGGTGTGAGGGTGTGGTAGAAACCTGTGATGGCTTATATGAAAACCACACCCAAAAACATACAGAAAACCAAATACAGGATCAACAATGCATTTTAAATATTAGTCTTAGTTCAATAATTGCATACATTAAAAAGTGCAGAATTAGGAGTGTTTGTCATATTTACAGTACAAACAACAGCTTTTACGAGTAATCATTATTAATCCAAATAAAATAATTTTGAGAGGAGGGCGTTTCTACGTCTCTTTATATATATATATATATATATAGAGAGAGAGAGAGAGAGAGAGAGAGAGAGAGAGAGACAACAAAGAAGAATCATTAAATGTCTCATTCCACAAGATAACTCCACCATATTTGACAGAAAATTGACTGTATATTAAATCTGTATTTGTATATATCCCTTTAATCTTTGTGATCTCGTCTTCCAAAATGTTTGGTTTTCTCTTTTGGTCCATGGCTAGTGCCGACCATCACCCTGATTTTTGGCATTATACAAGGGGACCTCCAATGAGACGTTTTGACAATTTGAATTCTATCCTCATGTCAATGGCAATTAGAGCATCTTTAAACATTCATCATGTACAAAGAAATCAATCTCTGTAAAAAAAAAAAAATTAATTAAATAGATGACACAAATTCTCACAATGTTGTTTTGACTAACTAACTTTTTACTCTAGTTTAAAACCTGCCTTTACACACACGAGTGTGAAGCCAGCTGGTTTCTCGCTCTGCAGGTAGCTCAGTGAGGTTCATGACTTGTTCTCGGTGTCTGAGGTGCTGAGTGCGGCTCCTGGGTGATGCAGTATGAACATCTTATACTTAATGAGGCATTGTGCTCGAGACCCCCTGTCCTGCATGTTTCATACTGTATGTTTCTCTGCTCCAACACACCTGATTCAAATGCTCAGCTCGTCATGAAGCCTGATAACGAGCTGATCGTTTGAATCAGGTGTGTTGGAGCAGATAAACATATAAAACATGCAGCGAGCGCAGGACCAGGACTGAGAAACACTGGATTAGAGACACATGATTTCAAACAACTTTGTCATCTATGATGACTCTTATTGTCATCATCGTGTATTTTTTCATGTGTGAAGCTCCTTTATAATTCCCGCCAGCTCGAAGCACCTCTCCGTGTAGCTCAACATGAACACGGCGTGATGTTGGTCGCAAAGGTTGTGTGAATTCGAGACGTGACTCCACGGTTTAGTGATAATTCTGGTCCAGACAGTTCTGCTGATGCACAGTATTTGTCTTTATCATCGTCCTCCTCTTCCTCACTGCTGTGCAACACCTATAATTAAATGAAAGTTACATGTGCATGAGGAGAGTGAATAAAGGGTAATATAAATTGAGATTCTTTCCATTTTGATAGGGAGGTGACTGTATTGGGGTCTATGTGGCTTTTGGACAGTACTCAGATTGCTGTATACCAGCCGGGGCTCCCACAGCTGCAGTGTGACAACACAAAGTCAGGCCACTTTCAAACAGTGATTAACAGAGCTGCATGTCTCATGACAGACTGTATAAAGACTGATTAACCTGTGCGGTTATTTAGTCTCCCACTGAGGAGAGCCGTGCCGGATCCCACTGCTCCTTAATTACATTTTTAATTATTTGATTGTTTTGATAGTGTTAATGCTAAATCGATTATTATTTTGTATTAAATAGAATTTAATTATTGCAGCCAGCAGCTTGCTTGAAAACAAGTGGCTTGTCCAAATCATTTTTTTGTGGTATCGCCCACCCCTACTTATCACAGAACTACAGTCCTACTGAAACGGTTGCATTGTCTTCTGCTTTGTCATTTCATATAATTCTTCTATTTACTGCCTTGTTGATTTTCTCCTTGTTCCTCTTATTGGTACAATCGCAAACAATTACTTGTTATTGTTCTTCCGTTTCTTATTTTCCAGCCCACAGATTTGACAGAAATTTCTAATTTTCATGAAAGTAAAGTGTATTTCCACGAGCACAAGTCAAGCCGTCCAACCCTCATAGCAACCATCGAGCATTAGATTACTCACAGTAGTAGTGTACAGTCTTAAACCTTTTTTTTTATTATTTCATTTTAAAATTAAACCAAAGTTCAATGAGTGCGTAGCATGAAAAATGATTTCAGGAGACTGCTGAAAATGTAGTACTGAGAAAACAATCACATAACATAAATGTTTCTCTGCAGTCTGAAGTATATATATTTTTCTGGTTTTCTCAATTATGGCTTTCAGTGTCATATTATAATAAATTGTGAGAGCAATTCTGTGTGAAAGCATAGTCATTTTTATTCTAAGAACAGCATTTTTCTTAGAACTCATCGTGAATAAAGTGTTAAGTGCTATTCTGATGTAATTTCAGAGTCATATGTGGCAGACTTTGACGGCAGAAGCTCCCTGCTGTATCGGTTCAACCAGAAGTCCATGTCAACGTTAAAGGACGTGATCTCTCTGCGGTTCAAGAGCCACCAGGCTGAGGGCGTTTTACTGCACGGAGAGGGGCAGCGAGGAGACTACATCACCCTGGAGCTTCACCGAGGAAGACTGGACTTCTACCTCAACTTAGGTGCTTTTCCAACGTTTCTTTCATTTCCACAATAATTTAGCCCCGCAGTCAATGTGAGTGTCTTTGTGGTGTTTTAGAATCATTGCGAGATTGAAGAGATATGAAGCCTTTAAATGAGGTGTACTTTGGAGGATTTTTTCCATATTTGAGAGGTGTCACAGCAATGCGGTGGTTACCGTTTGCACATTTCATCCCACTGCCATCCAGTAATAAGACTTTTCACAATGTGCCAAAGCCCAAATCTGTGCTTCGAATTGCTCATACGAGTATTTTCAAGTCAGATTACTCCAAAAAAAAAGGCATTTATTCACTTCAATTCACAGAGATAATTAGAAAAAAAGTCACATTTGGAACTGATTATTTTTGTGTTGACAGAGTAATGCATTAGCCAAAAAACATTTGAACAGCATGCCTTTATTTTCTATTCTAGAATACATCACCTGAGTGAATGGATTAGACATATTTGTGTGTCTTAATGGGTTTTTTGAGCTCTGCCTCTCTGCCCCCACACATTCACAGCCTCACAGTGGAAGATGTAAAAGCTGCTCACAGTGTTCTTGTTGTTTTCTTTGTGTTTCTGCAGACGACAGCAGGCCGAGGTTCAGCAGCAGCCGTGTTGCTGTCACTGTGGGCAGTCTGCTGGATGACCAACACTGGCACTCGGTCCACATAGAGCGCTTCAACAAGCACGTTAACCTCACAGTGGACTCCCACACACAGCACTTCCAAACCAAAGGAGAGGGACACTCGCTGGAGGTGGACTATGAGGTCAGTTCATGTGATGATTGAATTACATAAATTGGAGGCCAAATAGTAAGAACCGTGTTTTAAATGTGAGAGTGTCTTTTTGTGAGGGCCAGACAACCCTATCATTACTAATAT
The DNA here is from genome assembly GCA_037974645.1 of Hollardia meadi. Lineage (NCBI taxonomy): Eukaryota > Metazoa > Chordata > Actinopteri > Tetraodontiformes > Triacanthodidae > Hollardia > Hollardia meadi. Next base: position 24,046,599 of record JBBPCS010000001.1, on the reverse strand, counting down.
AGTGATGAGCAGTGGGGTTAAGCCCTGGAGCACTATGGTAAACAGCGTCTAGAGTAAATAAGCCCTGCGGAAGGGGCATGTTTTGAAATTACGTCAACAAGTTGTTTTCGTCGTCTCAAAGGAATAACAGACTGCCAAGCAGACTGTCAGCCTCTAAAAACTTGGCATACTGTAATTATTTTTGTTCCAGTTCCAAACCGTATTCTATCAAAAATAGATTATGACATAGCCCCTGTGAGTGGGTCTCAAAGTGGATTCCGGGGACCCCCAGGGGTCCTTGAGGGGGTTCCAGGTGGTCCCCAGCAGGAAAAGGAATAATCTATTTTCACTATATTCCCATCTTTAAGTAACACAATGACAGAATGTGAGAATATATTAGTCATGGGTGTCACACATTTTCTCTAATAAGCAGGGTTGGGCTGGTGTAAAAATTTACAAACCAGTTTGCTATAGACGGAACCAGACCGGTATTCCGACTTTAACCATTAGGTGTCAATGGTCACTCAGCCGTTTCTGATTGGAACGAAGAATGAGAATGTCAACATCACCAAAAACTGTGAAACATTGTATTTTAATTTGTCACGCAAACCATTCAAGTGGTTATAATAATAACAATAAATGAAGTAAGACTTCAGCCCAGAACAACTTGAGAAAAGATGGCGGTTGCTACATATCAGGTGCGCATTGGAACCTTGCAAGTTAATGACTTTTCCACAACACGTTCCTGCAAATGTTTCACAGTAAAAGCCTTGAAAGGAAGGGTTTCTGTCAACTGAAACGCTAGAGAGCTTTAAATTTGAAACTCATACAGGAAGTGTTTTTTTTTTGTATTTATAGCATAATGCAGTAACTTTAACAGGGCAAGCGGAGTAGTCGTATTGAAGTATGAGCTTGTAACATAACGTTAGATAGCATAACCTGTACCAACTCTTTTCTGATGAGAGTTCTCCCTTGTGGACGTCTACTCTTAACTCTAGTAACACTACAGCACAACAGGGAAGCAGCACCTGAGCTAATCTGCTATCCCAGGGCTCCTGCTAACCAGTTGCATGCTCCTAGTTCTCTCTACCTACACCTGACAAATGCCAGTTTAGTCGAGTCATATAAATTAAACCGGTTTAAGCTCGTACACTGGACTGGACCTGTAAAACAGGAAACCTACCCAACCCTAGTAATAAGAGATCTAAAAGCAAAAAAAGATACAGAATTTTTAGCCAATATGTACTTTTTTAGCTGATAATGGACAGCTACCTGCTTTTCAAGGCCAATACTGATAGCATGACCGATAATTTCACATTTTTTCACAAGTTCATAACCTGTGTATTTGCTGTGTTAAAACTCTTTGACCTTTTCCCTCCCCATTGAAGCCTTATGGAACATATAGAGCAAATTGCAATTGTTTTGTCTTCCTATGAAACTGTAAAAAACGTCCACACCGGCGACAACGTGTTTGGCTGTCTAGTCACGACAACAACTTTTTCTTCTTCTCTGAGTTTATTTGAGGATTGTAAACCAATTTTAAAGCTGCTTAATGCCAAGACCTGTATTATCGACTCTGTTTATTATTTAATAATTTAATCACAATAAATGTATCATTAACAGCTGATAATTTATCTGTTCCATATATACCGTGCATCCGTAATATGAGGGACTCTGGGATCTTATCGGATCTGTGGTCTACTTTGTGGTCAGTTCAGGGGTCCTTGACAAGAAAAAGTTTGAGAACCACTGATTTAGATTAATTACTTCATTCATTAATTGTGCACTAAACCCCTACCCCAGACAGCAATTGTCCAATCACACTTTCGCAGGCTACAGAAGGCCTGTCGCGCTTCAGATTTCTCCACTGACATGGTGTTCATGGGGCTCTAAGAGCGATTATCCATTTATAAAGAGTTTAAAGGATGCCGTTCTTTTAAACATTTTCAAACCAGGTTGTGCGAGAATGGAAAGCTAGACAGGCACAACAACGGTTACAGCAATGGGCGGGGCTGAGCTAAAGTTCTTAAAAGTATTCCCCTCAAATATGCACAATTGCAGCCAAGGTTAAAATACAACACACATACACCTAACATTACGCCAGCATGTGATTGACAACAATGCTATCCCAACACTAATCTGCTGAGCTAAGAGCCTCCTCTCCTCTGGGAAGGGTTACAAAAAGACTTTGCAGGGATTCAGACACAAGAGCATTATAGTAAGGATCATCATGAGGCCTGGCGCTCAGTCAGACTTCTAGTTCATCCCAAAGGCGTTTGATAGGGTTAAGGTCAGGGCTCTCTGCAAGCGAGCCAAGCTCTCCCACACCAAGATCAGAAAAACTACAGTACAGTATATCCCCTTCCAGTCAGTTTTTAACTGTTTTTATTCTTGTTCCTCCAGTTGAATGTCTGAGCTTCACTGTGTAGAATGATGCATGTGCAGGGTCTGACACTATAAGGCTGTTTTCACATTCATTGCTGAAAATCTGATTTCAAGAGACGGGGGCACAAATAGTTTGGAAGCCAATCATGGGTCCAATATTCAGCATATACAAGTGTGATGTGGAAACTCCAAGTGCACATACACTGAGAATGGACTTAACAGTGAAGAAGACATCTTTTGTCCAGCAGTTATTAAATTAAAAATATTTGCATATTCCAATATTCTGGAATATTTAATTAGAGGGAAGGAATAGGTGCCATTTTAAGGATTTTAATGTGGTCTGCAAAAAACCATGTCAGACATTTAAGATAATGTGTGGAGATAATCATTGAGGACCACTCTTTGTGCATGGGGGCATCGTCATGTTGAAAAAGGGAAAGGTCTTTCCCAAACTGCTGTAGCAGTTCCATTTGTTAGAGCTAAAGGACATACACCAAACCACAAAAATGAGCCCCAGACCTGAAGCACTGCACACATACTGTATCCATATTGTCACTCTACAGTGCATGTTTGGATCCAGTGCGTGTTGTTTTCCCACTTGCTGAATCACTGGCTCAGCTGTTCATGCCATTAACTGGTGAGAATATGTGTGTGTGTGTGTGTGTGCAGGTATTTTTAGACTACTGTGTGTTTACGAAGGTGACAGTCAAATGGTTCAATACAATGCAGAACAGAATGTGAATTTCTCTTAATAGTTTTTTTTTTAATGAAAATACCATAAATGCTGTACATACACATTTTTACTTTCTTAAATACCAGTTATTACATTACAGTAGTGAATCAATTTCTGCATCTAGTGCTCAGATGTCTACCTCTTCTGTTTTCCCTTCATCGAAGCTGAGTTTTGGAGGCATCCCACTGCCTGGTAAACCTGGCACCTTTTTGAGGAAGAACTTCCACGGCTGCATGGAAAACCTCTACTACAACGGAATCAATATCATCGACCTGGCAAAGAGACGCAAGCCCCAGATACACAGCGTTGTGAGTTGCACAGAGTTTCAGATACTGATTTTAGGCAGTGTTGCATGTGCTTTTAGCGAGTCCTCTGCTGGGTTCAATGCATATGTACTGTAAAATGCGTCAGATATTTCTTTTGAAGATCTGTCTTGGAGAGCTTTTTTCTGAGGCAAATACCAATATAACTATTTGAGTTTGTTTTTTTAACTCTATTGTTAACAAAGATAAATACTCTTTGCGCCAGTTCACAAAAAAATCTTCATCTTTCCCTGTAGATTCAGTTTGAGTCAGTCCAAATGAATTCCTGGAGCTTGTTATAGTCCACGTGGTTCCCTTTCAAGAACAGATTTTCTGCTTTTAAAAATGTCAGATGTAACAAAGCTATTTTCCATTTGAAAGCCTTCTTATATAGCAGATAATCTCTACTTGGGATGGAAATGGATTTAATAATATTTGAAGAGAGACAGTGGGAAAGCGCTTTAAGAGGTGACAAGTGATACTGTATAAAAGACAGATTCCAAAAAATGTAGGACGCTGTGTTAAACATACAACAGAATGCAATCATTTGCAAATGAACTGTGTTTACTGACTGCCCATGCAGTAATATCTTTTATACAGTCATGTGTTTCACAAAGTGGTGAACCCTGGCCCATCCTTGCTTGTGAACGACTGAACCTATTAAGGATATCACCCATTATGGTACTTCCTCAGATAGTGACCTGGGCCTTTATTTACCTCATCTGCAGAAGGCACCAGGTCTTTATATGAAGCAGGCTTATATTAGAGGCAAGCCTTTATTTCAATGTAACTTTCTCTGCTTGATAAGTGTAATTGGTCATATTTTAGTACAAAGCTTCATTTTAATCAACTCCTGTTAGCCCCATTAAAGTTACTGCATTACATCTTTAATACAACCCTGTATCTGTTTCAAATTAAAAGCCCTCTTGCGTTTCAGCTGATAGAAACCCTTCATTTTTTAACAGGGCTTATAATGTAAAACATTTGCAGATAACACCAGCCAGAAAGGTTTAAATGGTGACAAACCTTATTTGTATCAGTTTAGGGGAACCAGAGGGATGAGAAGAAATGTCTTAAGTTGTCATTACAGTGATGGTTGTAACACTTTTTAAGGAGTTATAACCATCCCCACCCCTGTCAGACTGTTTAGCTAGCTGTAGCAGCATGATAGTGAAATTAGCATAGCATCACAAATTGAATGCAAGTTACATAATTCTAATTTCTCTGACAGTATAATTTATAATCAAAACAATGAATTTGGTCCCCAAAAAAAGTATTTCTTACCTTAAAAAAAACCAACAATGTTTTGGCTATAAAACCAGCATACTTCTACACACAGCTATGGAATTTCAAATGCAAGACCAGTAGGGCTGGGTATCAGTACTCAAAACCTTTAAGGTATCAACCAAAATAACTACCAAGTACCAAGTACTATCAGCTTCTGCAGTGAAATGATTCCTGTATTCAGTCCCTTTTTGATTTAACAAAAAGACTGTTTGCATGTTTGTTTGTTTACATCCAATCACGTCAAGTACTGTTCGATTTAATGCACAAACATATGATTGGCCCACTATCACAGCAGGTACAACCTATACAATCTCTAGTGTGGTGATGTCAAGTGCGGTGGGTTTGACGGAGTAATTTGAACACTTTCAAAATGTATTAATGTAAAAATCACTTGAATGGGGAGGAGTGGTGGTGGTATTTTGCCCAACTGAATGCTTCTAAATGGGTATCGAATGAAGAACTCTATTACTATCAGTATCATTGTTATTGGTACTGGTATTTTAATTTATTAAACGACACCCAGCCCTAAAGACCAGGAAGGAAGTGGTCATGCATTAAATTGATCACACGACTCTTCTTCATACGAACACGGGCCCAAAACAAAAATAAGAAACAGACACTGTGTGTGCATGCAGTAAATTTGCTTTCAGTACAAAAAGATTGAAACTAGCACACTAGCAGCACCTTGAGGCTTTACTTACTGTATTTTAACATTAGCTTATTAGCACTAGACACAAAGAAGAAGTAAGGCTGATGGTGATGTCATTAATTTTGCAGGCATTTTGTCATAAACCAAAGAAATAGACACCACCTAATGATGGCTGGATCACCTGAAAAGTCAGGTGACCTTCAAAGTTGTTACAATTCATACAGGGAGGGACATGAATGAATCAAATGTGGAGGACATTTGTGGAGACACATTCTGTCTGGACTAAAATAGTGGACTACTGACCAACAGACAGAGATTACTGGACTCAGAGCCATGCTACTTGTGTGGCTAGTTTTTTCTCTCTCAGCTGCTTTGTGACGATATGTGATTAGTCAGATTTAAGGCATTCTGTTCAGAAATTGGAAGGGGAGAATAACTTGAAAACAATCTTGACATTCTTTGTGATCCTAACTACCATATCATTAAGTTCAAGCGTGTGAACGGATTCATTTGGATAGTCAACCGCCCACAGAAATCAGATTGGTCGGCCGAAGAGCCACAAGACACATCTCATCTGAGACATCGTCTGCCTTTTAACGTCTGATTGCTGCGTTAAAAGGCCTTTACTGACAACAGAGGCAGGGAGGTGGAGAGAGACTGTCATGATGGAAGCTGTAATGGAATTTCAATGGGGCTATCTCCCTGAGGTTGATGGGAGGAAATCACATTGAGAGTCAAAGAGCTGTGATTGCTCTGTGCTGCCCTGCAGGCACCAGGACTGATGGGACCGTGACCTTAGCAGACACGACCAGTCTGTGTTTGAATGTACCTAACGCAACCTCTGCACTGTACAGAATTAAACTGAAATGTAAACTTAAATGGGGTTTTTTTTTTATTATCCTGGCTGCTCTAGCGTATTGGCTTGGAGCAAATACATTTCATGGATTCATCTCGTATCTATAGCCCTTTTCCTAGTTTTCTGCTTACTTTGGATTTTAGACAGACTCTGAACCACGTGGACTTTATCACTATTGCAGGGGAAATGGGTTTTTAAATTACAGGGAAGTGCTAAATGACAAGAATGGAAAAATAGTTTTGAATTATTCTGTCAATTAATTTCTTCCATATGGGCTATTTTTAAAAGGAATACTTGTTAGGAATACTTGTTACTTGTTATAATTGATACCACTCCCATATCTGGATGGTAAATATGAAGCCGGTTATCTTAGCTTAGCATAATGACTGGAAACAGGGGGAAACAGCTAGCCTGGCTCTGTCCAAAAGTAAATTGCCAGCACTTCAAAACCTCACTAACAAGTAGGGGTATAAGATGGTGATACACTTGAGTACAGTGATATGTGATATGGTATTGATTCTCAAAACACTATATTGATTTTAAATTAATAGATTATGTGCACAGATTTGTGGCTATGGTTGTTTTTGTGTTGTGTTTAACCCCCCCTGACTGCTGGATAGCAGTTTTGCAATCTATCTTACAGTTTTTCTCATTCGCTTTGGCTCAGTTCCTAAATGATAATTGTGTATTTTTTTTCCAAAACAATAAGTTCAAATCTCTGAACAATTAGTTTGTTGTTCACAACAGATTTGATTTTTATCATTCATTCAACCAAATTGCACATGTTTTGGCACGTTTGCAAAAGAGTAAGTGCAGTTGACTACAAACTGCCCAATAAGTTGCGCATGGCTTGCTGATCCAAACTGATGAGTTGATTCTCAGTGAAATTGTCCTCCTCTTCACAGCTTCTAAACTTTCTTTAATTGTTTGAGTCTAAAATGATCCATTCAATTAGCAAAATCTGTTTTACATATTTATTCATAATTACCCATGAGGTGGAATGTGATTGCTGCTAAATTGGTCAATTACTTGCCTGGTGACAGTAATGAACCAGGAATCACAATCAACCAATTACAAATTTTCTGCACATTTTCTTTTTACTATATATGTATATGACTTTACACTGTGGGAATATGGGGTACTGGGGCTGTTAATGCCAGCCATTCGGCCCCTATATGACCAAAGTTAGAGCTGTGCTCACATTCTCGGCACAAAGTCAAGCACGTTCTCAGTGGGTGTTGGACTCCACCAAGGTTGCCCCTTGTTTCCCATCCTGTTTGTGGTATTCATGGACTGTTTCTCAAAACGCAGCCGGGGTGAGGAGTGTGTCTGGGTTGGGAACCTCAGAATTGCGTCTCTGTCCCTCACCTATGGCCATGAGCTTTGGGTAGTGACCGAAAGAATGAGATACAACCGGCCAAAATGAGGTGGCTGGGCTCAGCCTTAGAGATAGTGTTGAGGAGCTCGGATATCAGGAGGAAGCTCAGAGTAGAGCCTCTGCTCCTTCGCGTTGAAAGGAGCCAGTTGAGGTGGTTCGGGCATCTGATTAGGATGCCTCCTGGACGACTCCCTTTGGAGGTCTTCCGGGCACGTCCAACTGGGAGGAGACCCAGAACTTGCTGGGGGGATTATACACCGATCAGCCACAACATTAAAACCACTGACAGATGAAGTGAATGACATTGATCATGGCTACAGTACAAT
>JBBPCS010000001.1:24019778-24033211 GCA_037974645.1 Hollardia meadi | reverse complement strand
AGATAGATAGATAGATAGATAGATAGATAGATAGATAGATAGATAGATAGATAGATAGATAGATAGATAGATAGCCCTACTTCATATGGCAGTGGTATTGATCTATGCATTTAAGTCTCTGGAAGAAACAAAAAAATATCCTTGAAGAGCACCTGATTGATTACTTGATTATTGATTGCCACTGCCCATATTTTTTCTTTTAGCATCGTTTCTTTTGATTGAAATTGGCTTAATTTTCTTCTTCTTCTATCTTTTCTCTTTTTGTCTCAGTATCTAAATAATTATGTAAATAATTTAGTTGAACTGGTTAAAGGTTCAAATTAAACTTACAGTTTTGCTCATGGTTCTTTAAATATCTGCCACCTCTTTGTGCGTATCAACCTTTACTTCAAGAAGCATCACCATGTATTTGCCATGATTCCAGCTTGTCCCAACATGTAGCTGAAGCCGCGAGTAACTCTGTGTCCTTGCGTTTGTCGTCCTCCAGGGCAATGTGACCTTCTCATGCTCGCAGCCCCAGCTGGTGGCCTGCACCTTTCTGAGCTCCAGCAGCAGCTTCCTGTCGCTTCCGTCAGCAGCGTCTGCCACAGGGGGTTTCTCTGTCCGCTTCCAGTTCAGGACGTGGAACCCAGACGGGCTGCTGCTGTCTGTGCAGCTGAACCCAGAGCCCCAGAGACTGGAGCTGCAGATCAGCAACAGCCGGCTGTACCTGACCCTCCACAACTCAGTGCGACAAAAATCAGAGGTCTCTGCAGGTGAGTCCACAGGCCTCATATAGACACAAAAATCACATATGAAAACAGGTATTGAATAACTGTGTTATTGAGGAGTTGACTTCCCTGACTTCATTCACTCTCACAGACTAAATTCTACGAGAAACCTGTTCTACTCTATACCTACACTTTATTTGAGTTCCAGTAGAGTTTTTGCCTTGGGATTTTGTTTGAAAGAAAGAAGCTCCATTATGAAAAAGCATTACCATAATCACACATTTTGTACATATCATGGATTTGATATTTTTCACGGATCAAATCACTTTTAAACCCTGCGTGTGATAAATGATGATAAGTGATAAATTTACATGTAAGACCTTAAACAGAAAATAGTCTATGTCTATTAAGAAATGCACTTTATGAACTGAGCTAGTATGTTTTTAGGCTTAAACGTTCTCTTAAAAGCTTTTGTTTCTGGGAGTGGGTTCTCATTTCGTTTGCCTCGCACGCACGCACGAGGAGCGTGATGCAGTACATAGTTCTGCTAATGGCGTCGCTTTTCCACTGATCAGGGTGGCAGCTACATGCCAGTAGGAAGGTATTATTAGGGAGGAAATGTTTTCAACACATTGAATTCAACGATCACTTTTGTGCTGTAAACTCCACAGGGCCCCTTTTAGGCCAGGAGCCAGATCCAGCTGTCAGGATGTTTTCTGCTACTCTATTATTTTAAAACATAACCCACAACATCCAATGATCAATGATTTTTACACTTTATACGAGGAGGTCCTTAGCTTTTTTCATTTGTTGTTTCTCCTTTTGGCTGTATTTAGAGTGTTTATCTAGGTCTGTGGTTAAATGTTAAGCAGGTGCACATCGATTTGCAATATCTGTAACTGTTTATGGTCGGCTTCTTGATCTCATGGTCGTTAAGGCTAAGCTATCTGTGCATATACAGCATAAAAATGTTTTGAATATCATTTGAAAGCACTCTAGTATTCACTTTTCTCTGTTATCCACTTCAGATAGCAGCTGTAGCAGTACATACTGTATGAATATATTGTTAGATGCAAGAAATACTCCAATTTGGAAGGCCAGCGACTGAAAATTCAGTTTTCTCTGATTTGAGGTAAAGTGAAGAATTGCAGCCACAGCAAGTGTAATTTCCAGAAAGGTCCTGGGCTCGAATTAAAGATTATGAACTTTGGAAGTTTTCTGTATACAAGTGAGGCTGTGATGTTCACTATAAAGTGCTGGGAAATCAATCATTTTTGATGACAATTTGTCAAGCTAACAGTAATTTTTGCGGATGTTGTGGGTGTTCTTTTAAAATAGAATGGCAGGAAGCCGCCGGATCCTGTTTTGCTTTTCCATATGGTTCGGGATACTCCCTGCCAAATTTCTTTGGCACTTGTACGACTATGCAAATTTTGCACCTTAATATTAGCATTTACATAATTTTGACAGAAATATGTCCCAGAAAGGGGGGGTTGGGACCTCCTGAGACCAAATGGCCCTGAGCTGTAATCCTACGTAAGACCTATAACCTTAAACTTGACCTTAAAGATGTGGTGGATTTTTTTCCCCCATCGTACTTGCAGGGAAATTGAGCATGCTGACCCCAAAATGCCCCGTTTGCAATGCGGACTGCACCAGCTCCACCCGGCTGCCTGTTTGTGTGCCTCACTCTACTGAAACAAAGTCTTTTCATCCAAATACTTTCATCACCTTTGTCCTCAATAAACTCGGGGAAAAAAAAGTTTATTTTCTTGGAATTACTTGGAGAAAAATATCATTCAATCCCCTATATGGGATTGCTTAGCAGAGATAATAGAGATAACCGTGATTGTTTGGGGAAGGCAGAGTTTCAGCAGATGGTGGGCTGCAGGGAAATATAGATGGAGAAGACAACCTAAGGGACAATATTCCCTTTTATATAATTTATCTCAAGCTGCATTAAATTTCCTGTCTGCAGCAGGAACTATGAACCTGAGAGCTGCAGCACATGAGCTTTCCTGGAGTCCTCTTGCTGTTTGCAATAACAAACTACAGATGAATTTAGCAGAATAAAGAGGTACTTTGATTGTTAGTATGATATGATTTGACTTCTCAGTAATTTGGGGTATTTATCTATTTATTTACCCACTTATTTTCATTAAGATTCTTTTTTTTTTTCCTGTCCTCCTTGGATGGGTTTGAGGGAGGTCACAGCTGAAATTATTATTGAACAAGAGCTCTGATAGCATCTCGCGAACAAATTCAGCGGGCTCATCTAGCTACTCAGCACATTTTAATTTCACTGAGAGGTAATCCCTGGGATCTAGTCTGTAGAATCCAGATTTATCCTTCCTAAATGTGCTGCATCAAACACACACATGGGTGGGGCAAATCCCTTAATTTCATTAGGACACCAAAGTAATTCTCGTCTTGTGTGAAATGGGTGCTTGATACCGAGAGCAGTGAGATCCAAGCAGAGAAAAACGGACTCGCTGCTGATAAACATTCCCCCGTGGTGCGTGAGGCTCAGCTGGGTCAGTAAACATGGCTATGCCGCACAGAGCTCCGGTTATTTGAAGTTAAAAGAGTAACCTGTTGCCGCTATTTAGAGCCTCTATAGGGTAAGAATCGTCAGGATCATTAGTAACATGGAATTGCTGCACCGGCTGTAAATTTGAAAAGTAATTAAGTCAAGTTAATAGATTTTTAGAGAAGTCTCACCTTTCTCAACACTCTCCTCCTGTGGGGAAACTGGATCGCGTACCTCAGCAATGTCAAATGCAGCGCAGCAGAGGTGTCATTAAACAGAGCTGCAGGGCTCGTCAAAGTTGTTGCAAATCTTTTATAAATGTGATCTGCTTATTTTTCAGTTTGACAAGTAGACGATAGCATAGCTTGGGTGCTTAAGTGCTGTACTCGAGCGCACAAGGGTGTTAATGTGGAAAGAAAATCGGTCTGCATCTCCCTCTGTTCAGAGATGATCTGCACCAGCACGCTTGATTTTCGTCTTTGTCTCACTCAGACAAGGAAATAACACACGATGGGTAACAGCATCCAAAAACGAGCTTTCCTTTCATTCCCCTCACTCTGCATCTGCTGCCAGTTGGGGTTGTCGTGGACTTGAGGCAGCTGCCACTGCAGCTCGGTGCAGTAACGACACGACACTGTCACATGAAACTGTGTATTTCCTGGAGGCAGCACTGGTGCTCAGAGATGTAGTGTCAAACAGAAGAAGAATAGGCTAATGTTTTATTTTTCTTATCACTTGAGCAACTGTCACGGAGCTCACTGATGTGATACAAAAAACATTATATCTGCCTTCAAGATAGTGCTTGAAGCTTGGCCAGCAGCAGGACAATAAGGAGATGATGAGATATGAGCTGAATGGGGGAGGGGTGGAAGGGAATACTCCCACTGATGCTCGCCGGCAGTCCCTCGCGGCTACACTGCCTATTCCATGAAACAGTCAATGGGGTGGAGAAAAAAAAAAAAAAACGCCCATGGCACTCACAGTCTTCTGGGATAAAAGATTGTGCTGTAAGCGAAAAGGCAACATTGGATTGCAAGTGAAATTCTCAAGTTTTCCCAAGAGCCTGGACAGATCTGATTTTAGACTAACTAAAATAACTCCCAGGGTGCACTCGGCGTGACCGTCTTGAGCTCCCAAACTGCTGCACGGCTCAATCTGAATGCTAATTTAGTCTGGGATTGACACAGAACGGAGGCGTGGATCACTCATTTCCATTCACAACTGCCGCCGTCCCCTTCAAGGCTCTTGTCCTCTTGAATGAGCTGTCAATTTAAAAGAAATGGTTTCAAGCTGAGTTGGTTTATTACTCCTCTTTTGGGGTTTTAATAGAATTTTTTTTAAAGACTGAATGGGTTTAAGCGGACTTTCAGTTGGGGTTTTTATACCAAGGTATCAAAATGTGGGTTTAAGCAAACGGTCAGTTGATTAAAAAGCAGGGGAATCATGTCACTCAAATGAAAAGGGGTTGAGCACAATTTATAGGGAGAATATTTGAGCCAGTTTCATACCGTTCTCGAGACACGGGTCAGGAAATTTGCCTAATGAGCATCAGGGTGATGTGTGTGTGGGGGGTTTCATGGTTAAAAGTCCAAATTTGGTTGGAGATTTGCAGTGGTGTAAGAAGTATATTTGCATAAAAGTACTGACACCACACTGTGAAAATAAGTCTTGCATTCAAAACCTTATTTAGGTATGTAAGTAACAGCAAAAGGTACTTAAAGGATGACAAGTAAAAGGACTCATTGTGCAGTAAAATGTTCCCTGTCAGTGTTTCACTATTATATCTGATGTTTTTGGATTAATATTACTGCTGCATCAAAATGTATGTTTGTTTTTTTTAAACTTTTACTGCTGTAGATGATGAAGGTTGAGCCCAGTCATACTTTACATACTGTTGGATGGTTTGATCCACAGCAATGCACCATATTCTATAAGATCATCACACGTTTTGTCTCCTGTGAGAAGCACGCATCTATAAAAAGTCGACTTCTCACGAGCCCAGAAAAACAGCCCTGTTTTCAGCTTTGCGATGGCGCATTTTCCAGCTGATCCAAGAGGGATTTTAAATAGTTTAGTTAGTTTAAGAAGGAGGAGAATATCCTCAGCACATAAAGAACACTGAAATGCAGCAAATCCTTACGTTTAAGAAGCTGGAACCAGCAACTGTTTGACATTTAGCGTGAAAACCAAATGAAACAATGAATCGGTTATTAAAATGGCAACAAATTTTGTTCCTAATCTTGTTTCTAAGCGACTAAACTTTACAGCTTTTTACTGTAATATAAAAAATACTCATGTACAAGTAAAGATCTGCATTACGTTATTGTAAGTATTATCTTGACAATGTAATGTCAACAGTTGTTTATGTTGATGCTGCAGCCGTTTAAACTTTTTTACATACTGCTGTGTAATTTATTTCATTGAATAACGAGGCATCATATTTTATATGCTCATTAGCGAAGTACGATTGCCTTAATTGTATTTCACTATTAAATTGTTTTCATTTAATTGTTAATCTAATATAGGAGTATTTGCTGTGCTCCTTTAATTTTCAGTATCAGTTGATTTAAGCTGCTCTAGTTTATGGTAAATTCTGTGTTATGTATCGTTTGCCTGCACACTTGCACTTTTAAATTTTTCACCTTTGCTGTATTTTATTATCCTGCAAAGCACATTGAATTGCCGTGATGTGTGAAAGTCGCCTACAATAATTCCCTGTGAGAAATTATGATAATAATAAGTATAAAATACACTAGTTGAGTACAGTTTCTTGGCAGCAATGCACCTGAAGTATTTGTTTACAATAATGAGCAAATACGAAGAAGCTGAGGTTTGAGAAGTTCCTCCTCATTTGCACATTAACTTCCACTGAATGATAAAATGTGCAGCAAGATTCTCGTTGGAAGAAGGAGATTTGTTTTCGGGCTCAGAGTGATGAAGGGGGAGTTCTGTGACTTTCTCATGTGTCAGCAGAGTGACAATAACTGTGCTGAAAGGATATTTGGGGCTTTGGCGGCAGTGTTGGCAGCTTGTACAAAAATAAAAGAGTCGCAAAAACTCAGGGGAAAATAATACTAAACGACCATGTTCTACTACTCACTATATCACACTCAGATGAACCCGAATGCATTGGTAGAAATCCTTCACAGCCACCGCGTCTACAGGAAGATGGCCGCAACAAATATCCCTTACTGTGCTGCAGACTGTTCACTGAGGTGTTTTTCTTTAGGTCACAGAGTCAATGATGGTCTGTGGCACACTGTGAGTGTCGACACCAGGAATCGACAGATCACTCTGTCCTTGGATAGTGAGCCGCCCTCCACAATTGAACTGTGGGAACAACTGGAATCAGGAGGCAACTTTTATTTTGGAGGTGAGTGGATTCTCGCAACATGCTTGCAAATTATATTCTTTCTCTTTAACACACACACACACACACAGTAAAGCTAAAGGTTGCATCATGTGTCATTTCCATCCAGGCTGCCCCACCGTGGACTGTAAGTACCTGACTCCGACCTTCCAGGGGTGTGTGCGGCTCATATCCATCAACAGGCAGCCGATGAATCTCAGTCATGTCCAGCAAGGATTGCTGGGGAATTCTATGGGGCTTAAGTTTGACACCTGCAACATAAGAGACAGGTAAAGTAGTCTTTTTTTTAAATTTTGATTAAGTCTTTTATTCATTGGAGGTCAGTTCTCACAGAGATCTTGAAGATAAGTTTGAAATGTACTTATCAAATGTGTCAAATATAAAAATCTGTAAAATATTATCCAAGCTGGCAGCAGAGAGTTATTCATGCCCACGTTGTTAATTTGAAGATGGCAGTGTGTTGTCTGCAGCGCTGCCTGAAAGTCACTGACATCATGTCCTATAGAGACAAACATGCTGACAGGATCATCCAATTAAATTGCAACAGAAAGTCTGCAACACCTTTTTCTGGCAGAGGACTATGCTAACAAGCTGCTCCCTACTGGCCTGTGTGGCATGCCTCTCTATCCCTATCCCTCATTACCCTGCACAGCTGTGGGCCCCGTGAACAGGATTGGCAGACCTGTGACCACGATGAATGTCTGCATGTGGCTTGGAACAGAGGAACAAGAAAAACATGCAAACTGCAGGGTTTTTTTTTTGTTTTTTTTTAACCTTGTCTTTGCCCCCAGGATATTCCTTACTTTGTCAGATTTCAAACAAGCTGCTTTCTAGTCCAGATTGTTCGCTGTCAGAGGATACACAAACACAAAAGTGTTGCCAGTCTGTTGTGTCAGTGGGTGAAGGGATGCACTGTAGGAAAACTGTAGAAAAACATCATCTTTTAAATGAATGTATGTTTTGAAAAAGTGTTTCCCTCTCGAAAAAAAACAAAACTTAAATTGACAGGTGAGTGTAAAAGTGTCGTGGCTATTGGGATGAATTAGAGTTTTTATAGTGTGAATAGCTCTTGGTTAACAGTGTCTGGTGGTTAATAACACATTTCTAATCATTCTAATCATATAAATATTTGGCCACTAGAGGGCAGAAGAATTCAACAAGGTGTAAGACAACATAAAACTGTTATTGCCTACATGTTAGCAAACAGCTAAGCATTTGGATTTACATTTACATACAGCAGAGGGGCTTTAAACCTGCATTAATTCATTTATTGACCATTTTTGAGAGTGTAGCACAACAAGCTGGAAGCACTACATCGACATAGTAAAATACTACCATGTAATAAAGCAGATATGGACCAACATAACAATTTGAAGAATAGTTCACTCAGTCACTTATCTTCTCACCCCCACGCTGATGGAAAGTCGGTTTTTGAGTCCACAAAACATTTTTGAAGCTTCGCAGCAAAACAGCGCTGCAGCATTCTCCTAAACAACTGAAGAAGACGGGGGACTGGTTTTGAAACGTAAATAAACAACCGAAAAATAATTAAAAGGGCTTCTCGGAGCTTGTCCGGCATAATCCAAGTGTGCAGAAGCCCCAGCATCCCAAATTGATTTGAAAATATGTTATTTACACCCTTTTATGAGCTGAAATCAACACTCTAGCCGCTAAGCTGAAAGCATTAGCCCAAATCCCAACAGTGAAGATTTTTGTTTTGTTTTTTTTTTTTAAAAAGGGGTAAAATTAAATTAAATTTAAATGTGAAATGTAACAAAAGTTTTAATGTATTTTTAATCTATCATAAATATTAATAGTCACTGCATAATGTAGTTCATAAAAAAAAGATGCAAGCAGAGAAAGATTTTGATGAATCCCACAAATGAATCAACCCATTTACATGCGTTATGGGGTACCGCAACAAACAATGCAACGCGTAGCAAACTGTCGCCAATTTATATATCAAGCTGGTGCAAACCAACATTCAGTTCAATATTTACTTTTATCTCTGGGTCTGCTCTCCACCGACTCCTGAGGGAAATATCAGGCTCCTTAGCTGCTAAATGTTCTTCTTTCTTCACCAGCTAGAGGCTAAATGTGGCTGTCTGTCATTGTGGTGCTGGGCAGGTTGTGTGCAGTGGGTTTATCAGAGCTGAAAACAGCTGTCTGCTGCTGCTGCTGCTGGAGACAAGGTTGGCGAGGACAGTGAGCCCCCAACCCCAACAGTAAATGAGCCATCACGACCAAATGGTTTAGAAAAAGAGCTCCAAACCAAACGCTTATATAAATTGATTGCGGCGTTTTAAGAGTTGAGTCAAACTTTTAGTTTAAAACAAACAAAGCAATGCGAAATGTTTTTTAAAAAAAACAAACATTTAACATTAATCTTTGATAATATCATTAGTCAATGCATAATGCATTTCATAGAAAAGGATGCAAGTATAGAAGGTTTTTGATGTATGCTGCAAATGAAACAACCATCTACATGCATTATGCAGTTTACAGTATGTATACACAGCAACAGACTGAAGTGAAATTTGTCAGGGGGGGCAACTTCCACACTAAGTACTTTTTGATGTGTCGTTGATGTCTTTGCAACATCCTGTGCAGTAATCTGTCGTGAGGACGTGACATGTGAGGCTGCTGCGCGCAGCTTTTCAAATGTTTATTGCACCGATGTTAACTTCGAGCTCACGCGCTGCCTATTTAATGACCCCGGAGTAAGAGAGGATTAACTTGTATCGGAGTACATCTCTTTTTCTCCGTGTATAATTAAACCTTGTGACTCAATTTATGGTCAGTGTGCACTTAGGTGTGCTGGCTACTGCTATTCCATGACCTGTAAGGGCACCCATGAACACAACAGAAAATAGCTTGATGGTAATTAAACCATTGGCTGCAACCTTATCCATGTTGCGGCTGGCCCGCTCCGCTGCAGTTAATAGGTGGGAGATGAAAGTGTATGAAATTATAGATGCACGCTCGAAAGGCTGGCAATTATGTGAAACTGAAGGAGGCTCGAGGAAGGGACTATTAATCAGAGGAGTGTGGTTTGAAATTTCTGTGAAGCACTCATTGTGTCAAAATCCCATTAACAGGCATTCTAGTCTGAAGGTGACAGTAATGCTTTTATTTTTAGAGAAACGCCTTGGTGCGTCAGGTTTTTTTCTTTTTAAATTCAGAAAAGGGCACAGTATGAGACACAATCATTTCACAGTTGTTTGGGATTTTTAATGAAACATGAATAAACAGCAAATTAGTCTGTTGGGTGAGTTCCAAGGCGGCTGCTCATAATCGCGTGCAAGAGAATAAAGAGAACAGTGAGCAGGGGTCTTGCTCGCCTGATAAATAAAAGATCAGGTATGTAAACACTAACAAAAGACGTATCTCTAGTCGTACCTAATACAAACGCCTGAGAGGTTTGTTTGATGTTTTGTTTTGCTGCCAAGAGATTGTTGCTGATTTGTGCTGCCGCTAATAGCAGAAGATAAAAGTGCACTGGGAGCAAACCTGCGCTGAAACAATGATTCCATTAGTCAACATAATCAAGAACTATGAGCAACTATCAGGTAATAATCAAGTCTCAGGTTTCACCTTCTTTTGTTTTCTGTTTTCTATTATTGGGAATAAAAAACATGTTTTAATTTTCGACTGCTGGTTGCGCAGAGCAAGCATTTAAACCTCATATCCTCTGAGGTTCTACAGACAAAACACTTTTATTCTTTTGGAAAGTAATGACCAGATTAGTCAATCGTGAAAATAACTGTTTAAAAACTTTATTTTATTTTTCCCAGATGCCTTCCCAACCTGTGTGAACACGGAGGCCGCTGCTCTCAGACATGGAGCTCGTTCTCCTGCGATTGTTCAGGAACAGGGTACTCCGGAGCGACCTGTCACAACTGTGAGCAGCTCATCTCACTTTCATTCCTTCACCTGGCTTCACACCTGCCATTGCACCCCTGTGCACCTCCTTAAATATTCTAGGTCTACTGAGCTGTGTCATTTGATTCAGCACACACACCTGTCTTGCTCATGGCTTTCTTCACTTCACACGACTGGGAGGCAAAGCGCGAACTTGCCCCGCTTCAACTTGACGTGACCTCGCAGTCGTTGCCTCTATTCTCGCTTTCAGATTTCTGAGAATCGGTATATCCGTAAATAGCTTTAGACTTGCTGCCTTCAGACTTACTCGACATGTAGCAGTTTTTCCTCACAGGTGTCATTTTTTGACATCCTCCCAACATCCTCCTTGATATTTGTAGTTGAGATGGCTGTTAGAAAAAATGCGTGTGAAATCCCCCCCCCCCCCCCCCAGAATACTGATTTCTTGTTTAAATGCAGGCAAACGCAGTTTTTCTTTGCAGGTCCATGAAAGGATAACAGCATCCTCTGAATCTCAAATATTTTTAGCAGCTCTAAAGATTCAAAAATCAAAACCTGAGTCAACCTGAGGCTGAATCTTCAACCAAATCATGGAGTTTATTTATCTAGATAGCTACAGCTGAAAGAAAGCTGGTTTAATCCTGAACTCCAGTTCCAGAACAGCTGATTAGAATCAGTCTTAATTAATCAAGTCTGAACATGTTGAGCACGTGCATTGGGAATCAGGGGCATCATCATTGGAGCTCCGATACGATGCTTCACCATGGCAACAAATAAAGAGCAGAGCCTCCATTTTGATCCAGCAGAACAAGACATATGAATTCATGACACCGCGGACTCTGACATTTATTTAAAACAAACAGGAGGGGAGGAAGGAGTCAGTAAGATAACACTGTTACGTGTTCTTCAGCGTAGTGTACTCATTCATCATTTACCGACTTGAATTTATCTAACGGATGATAAAGTGCACGAATTCTACTTTAGGCCTACGTTACATTCGATTTTAAAATAAGCATTTATTCAGCTGTAACCTGACGGGGACAAAATGCAGCAACTGAAGCGGAAAAGATGGATCAAACACACACGATTAAGGTTCAAGCTAACTGTGCCAAAATCTTTAGACGTCTGTTTTACATTTAAAAATCTGGCTCAGCAGCATTCATAATTCAACGTGTAGATTTAAAGATAGTCACTGAAATGCTGTCAAACCGCATTAAGATGCGCCGTGTATTCAAAAACTCACTTCTAAACCACATTTAATCCATTTTAAAGTTGTTTAAGCTGCGCGGTTATCCTCACTCAGATATATTCAATCTCCGACATGATGTCCTAGATATGACGGTAATGTTCCATCAGTGTCGCCAATCATAACATGATCATTGATCAGTGTCTGATGTGTCTAAACTTCATAGATTAGTTTTAAACAGTGGATATTACAGTAATATGAGGGAATCTGGTTAGCCTAACCCTAACCCTACAGGTTGTTACCATAGTAACTGACCCGGAGTTTGAGTCAGCTCTCTCTCTCTGGAACAGGGCCCTGCTCGCTACAGTTGTCATTTCTGCCAACAAAAACAACAGTCGTCTGCTAAAAATCAGAAGTCTGCATTTGTCTACCTGTGTCTGAAAACAAGGACTCATGCAGTTTTACATGAGATTTACCACTCAAAGTCTTTTTTGAAACAATATGTGCTGTGCGAGAACAGAAAGTAACAGATGTGGCAGCAGTAATTAAGAGGAGGGGGACTCGGTGGGCAGTTTGTTCGATGATTGTGGAGGATTACATGTCCTTTAAGCAATGAGAGAATTCTACCGCATACATTTAGAGATAAGATAAGATAGAACTTCATTAATCCCGAATGAAATTCTTGTGCCATATTGCTCCAAAGTAGAGCAGCAAAGAATAAGACAAAAACAGAAACAATACAAATCAAAACAATATAATACAAGTGAAGTATAAAAATATAAAGTGTAAAAGCAGTGCCTAATAGATAACGATAGAAGTAAGATAAGTTAAGTAAAGTAAAAGACCAAAAAATATACATCTAAATGAACTAAAATGGAAAGTAAAAAAATGTAATATTGCACGATATTAATATAATAGCTGTCCATGAGTCAGACAGCTGCCTCCCAGTGTCTATAGGGAGTATTGCACTAAGCAGGGTTACTTCGTTGGCCAGGTAACTTCTAAAATAGCAGCAGAACATTTGTTAAATAGCAATAATCAATACTAATGACGAATTGACACCTAACATATTCAAGTTTAGGTTGAGAATCATTAAAGACCCCTGATCCCTAAACCTGTCCTATAGAGAAAACAATCAAATCTTTTACCTTGAACAAAATGGTTAACAAAGGAATGTTTGTAAACAAATCTGGATTTTATATTATCTGACTACCAGAGGAGTAAAGAGTACGAAAATATTATACTCAAGTAAAAGTACTGTTACTTTACACAGATTTTACTCAAGTACAAGTAAAAGTACCAGACTTAAAATGGACTTATATACAAGTAAAAACTAAAAAAATGTTCAAATGTACTCTGAGTAAATGTTACCGCGTCCAAACCGACAATAAACTCCATTTGTTAAGACAGATTTTACAGCCTGTCCAAACCACTGATTATCAACTATAAATATACAACAGCCTTCCTCTGTTCAGCCTCACTACAGTAAACCTGAAAAGGGGATAAAACTGAGACAATTAAACACACGACCACGAATAAATTAAACCATCTGTGGACACCGCAGTAGGTGCAAAAAGCAATTTACAGAAATGAAATAACTGCCTTCGTGCTGCACAGTTTTACACACCGCATAGCAACGCACACACAACGCTACATCACTAGTGGATATACTCACCTGTCTGAACGTCAGTCTGTGAGCCTTGTCCACCCTCAATCTGCTCTTGGTTCAACTTCTTTGCTTGACCATTCTCAGTG
>JBBPCS010000001.1:23999947-24013881 GCA_037974645.1 Hollardia meadi | reverse complement strand
CCCCCCCCCCCGGGGGGGGGGGGGCGAATGCAGTATGTCTGCAGTGAGTGAAAGGGACAGGGATAGAAGGTAAAGACAATAAAGCCTGTTTTACTTTAAAGCTTTGTGATGCAGATGTTGGCTGGATGCGTTTTTCAAGCGCACATTATTTCCTTTCATGCCTGTGTTTCACCATTGAATACAGGTGACGTTTGTCCTTCCAATTTTGTTCACACTGCGGAATTTGACTGTTAGTCATAGCCCAGGCCATCACTTCCTGTTTAGAGAAGATTTACAGCGGCGCTATCTACACGAGAGCAGAGTGAAGTGATTGATACGGGATGTTCTTTGCTGCCTTAGACCCACGTGGTGACTTAGACCAATATGACACATGCATCCATGCATAAATACCTTGCCTAATGCAGCTATAATGTATGCAGGGTAAGAGGAAAGCACTATAGCATGTGACACTTGATTTTGTATTGTGACATGTAGTTTTAATGGGCTTTTCCGCGCTCGTTGGCCTCATCTCCAATGCAGGGTCACGTTGTGTGACAGATGATTGAAGCCGGACCACTTAACCCCACAGTGGAGGCAACGACTGTGGCTTTATGGCTTCGCCGCAGCCTCATTGACAGTCACAGACGATGTGTCACGAAATGCCGGCAGAGAATCAAAACAACTAAATGTATGCAGTGAATAACCATTTTGGTTTAAGTACAAAGTGACAGTTCTTGAGCAAACGCTTAAGGGATTTATCAGAAATGAACTGTTTTGACTTGAAGCGAAACCTCTTTTGTTATTTTTTATTTGTTGTGTTTGTTTACTTCTTCTATTTCTCATTTCATTTATTTTTTCGACCCCACTTTGTTTCCTCTGTTTTGTCCTGTAATTCTATTCCTTATTCTATTTATTTTGTAATGTTTATCTCGGTTTGAGTTTCGCAGAACGGTCTCTGTAGGCCTATAATCCCTCAGCTTCCAGCACGAGTTATTTATATATTTGTTTGTTTGTTTGTATATTTGACAGAGACCATAGAGATAAACTTTGTTACATACAAATAAGCAGCTGCAACAGATGTAATATCTATTGGGCATTAGCTCCAGCTAACTTGCAGCCTCCATCCCTGGTTAGGCTCTTTAGATCTAGTTAAAACAGCCGAATAAATGAGGTGATCAGGATAAAAACAACTGGATAGATAAAGCTGACTGTGTACATTTCTATATGCGTGTGTCTATGTGTGTATGTATTACATATGACTGTCTTAATGTATGTAGACATTTTATATAGCTGTGTCTGTGTATGAGAATATCTTCATGTACAGTAGTATATTTTGTATATTACTCTATTTTTAAGTGCAAACAAATTTTCAGGTTTTTCCTTTCCTGCGCTTGGATACTTGATCTGCTGACTTATAATCAAAATGTTTTAAATATCTAAACCTGTGATTTTCTTTATTTTGTTCCCTTCATTCCCAGGTTTATGCACTTGATTTTATTCTCATTATCATGTCTCTTATTATGTACGCCTCTCAGCACAGCTGCTTCTGGCAGAACAGGATTACTGTAGCACACTAATCTATAAATCTTTCATTTTCTTCTTTAAGTGCACTTTCTTTATGTGAGACTCAATGCAATCCTCCAAATATAACCCATGACCTTGACCTACTTGAGCCTGAGCTGTGGCACTGGCAGGCATCAGGGCTGTTCCAGTGGTCACTGACTGTGTGGTGCATTGTTGCAGATGGCAGTCCGATGTCCTGGTGGCTGGACCGGGAAGGAGAGAGACGGAGCTACTGGGGAGGCTTCCTGCCTGGAGTTCAGCAGTGCTCCTGCAGCCTTGAGGAGAACTGCATGGACATGAACTACTTCTGTAACTGTGATGCTGATGCAGATGCATGGTACATATTGCAGACTCGTAACATTTTGGCATTTTTAGTGCAAAAAGAGTATTTTCTTTCATTTTTTAAAATAATATATTTTTATTTAACAAAAGAGATGCTTCTGTCATTTTGTCCACACTTGCATTGTTAAGGGTTACACCTCTCTGTATAATGCAATGCATTTCAACAGCACTACGAACTACGTCCTCCACAATGATCATACAGTTATACACAGTATCCCCATCCTGATCTAAATACAAGGCACCAAATATGAATTGTACGGAAGCCGAGGGGGGCCGCGCTTACAATTTTTTTTAAAATGCCGTTATCTCTAAGATTACGAGTTAATTATTTAGTTATCTTGTGAAAACGAGCTTTGTTATCTCGAGATAACAAGATAATCAGCCCGTTATCACGAGAAAGCAGAAGGCCGTTCCCTCTTATTACTTATAATGCTTATCAGAGATCAGCAGTGCCATGGCAGCATGCAGAGATGGCATCTTTGACAACTGTAGCAACTTGAACTTAAAGCTTGAAGCTTGAACTCAAGCTGAAAATGTCAGATCGAGGATTACCCGTTATTGATCAACGCATCCGACTGTACTCCAATCAAGGTATAACAGACACTGCATTGTGTCTGTATGTTGGAGATAACACTCATCCTTTGAGGAGAAGCCTAGCCCGCTGATCACAGGAGGTCACGCAACTGTTCAGTCATGAATCCTCCCCGACAGTCATGACAGTGATCTTGAAGGCTGAAATCAGGTGTCATCAAATGGACAAATCGACACTCCTTTTTGCATAATTATACAGTGATCTTCAGAAAACATAATTACAAAAAAACTAATTGCAAGCAGGGCCGTTCTCAGCTTCCCTGGAATTAACCAGACACGTAGAGAAAGACAGAACAGACAATAACACCAGTGGTGGTATACCACCCTGAGATAATCCATAGAAACACTACAGAGATAGAATTTGCTTGTGACCAATTAGTCAATTCATTGATTAGGCATCAAACAAAAATCAACTCGTAGAGAGTATTCCCCAATTCCTAAAACCATTTACAGAGCAGCTGAGGATGTTTAGTTTTCCCGCTGCATCGGTCTTCAACAATTCCGTATATCAGTGTTTGACCCGAAATGATAAATCACAGCGCACACGTCATGTTTCAGTTATGATCGAAGAAACAAAGGCTGTATTATGGTTTTAGTGTATTAGACGTTCTGAGTTCATTTGTTTCGGGTATGTTAATCCGCTCCAAAGCTCCTCTCGATTCAGCTCAGTTTGCATATTTCCAGCGGCAGTTGTCTGTAGTGTGATGTATTGCTCCATTTTTAATGTGTTTACTCTGCGCCCTGTGCTAATGCAGAAGAATGGATGCCTTTATCTGGACCCCCATTAAGGCATCCAGCCTCGAGGGCTCTGTGCTGCTCTTTATTTATTTCTTTTCTTGTCTGCCACAGGGCTAATGACACGGGAGTCCTCTCCTATAAAGACCACCTACCAGTGAGCCAGATAGTGATCGGAGACACCAACAGAACGGGCTCGCAGGCCGTCTACCTCATCGGCCCTCTGCGTTGTTATGGAGACAGTAGGTGATCACCTCAGTGTTGAAGCTACTGTGCCATATTTGGCTGCAGATGGAGGCCTTGATTCCCAGGTTTAGTGTTGATTAGACACAAACTGTGCTGAGATGATGTATTCATTCCTCGCGTGTTTATCCAGAGATGGAGTTAAATTTCATCTGTCCTCTTTCAAGTCTGACAACTGGCTGTGTAGACCTCCGCAAACCTGAGCTACCAGCAGGTCCGTCTTTACTGACTCATGTTGTATAGCCAGGCAGGAGTACCAAAATGGTGGGAAACTCAGTGGGGGGAGGGAGCAGGACGGCAGCACTGGAACATGAAAGAGATTGTAGATATTTGCTGCTTCATGCCCCAGAGTGAGCTGCACACAGAGAAGAGCGGATTTTTAGTAGCTCCTCTGCAGTCAAATGTCGTTATTTTAAACCCAAGTGGAGATACAAACATTTCTTAAAGACATTAAATATGTCAGTCTGAAGTAAGGTTGACAAAAGTATCAAAGTATCGATACTTTTTTGATACCACGTGTTTAAAAAAAATTCGATATCAACAAAGCGTACAAATAGATTTTCAACCCAAGGCTGCACAGAAAATAACATTATTACAAATGTGTCGGTATGTTTGTGTGCCTAGGACCTTTTTTTTGTTTGTCTTTTTGCTGTGTTATCAAAAGAGGTATGGTGCATTATTTCTTTTTCACTATTATGGTATCATGCCAAACTTATTCTGAAGCAAAATGACATGACTTGACCTATTTTTGTTTATTCGCTCTGACTAATAAACGAGTTCTACGCAATATGAGACATTCTTTTCATAATCTGGACTGTTATATAATGAGGGTATGAGCGCGCATTGTAAATGAAACAAAATTAATTACAGCAGGTGCAAATGTTTGCATGGCAAATACTTTGCTGACGGTAGAAAGCTTTGGTGATTTGCATTTGGGTTCTAATAACTCTAATAAGACGGTATTACTGCCACAAACTAGTCCTTGGTACCCTGGTACCGGCAATGTGATGTTGCTCCAATAAAACAGCTCATTGTCATACGTTGTGAAACACAAAGATCATCTCACTACAAACATAACAACAGTCACTGACAAATTCTTAAAACTATTAAAACTAATAATTTATTTCAATGTTTTTCTGACATTAAACCTCTTGAAATTCTGTGAATAACGGCTTTGCTTGTTTAGTGGAAAGGGAAAGTGCAAAGCCTTTTAATGGAGGACGGTCAGGTGTACACAGTGTGTGACACCATCGTGCTTCCTGTTTCCTACCAGAAGTCAACATTGGAAACATATCCCTCCTTTCTTTTATGTCATTGTTGCAAATGTGAGGAAAGATACGGAGCCTCCGGAATCTTCCCACCTTCTCTTTATTTTCATCTTACCTTTTACAACTCCCGTCTTCTCTTTCCTCTACTTCCAGAGTCTATATGGAATGCAGCGTCTTTCTACCAGGAATCCTCCTACCTCTACTTCCCTACCCTGCAGGCTGAGCTCGCCTCTGATATCTCCTTCTACTTCAAGACTAGTGCTCCTTCAGGAGTATTTCTGGAAAACCTGGGCCTCAAGGACTTCATAAGACTGGAGCTCAGCTGTGAGTCAAACATTCAGACCATAATCAGAGCAGTGCAGCATGCACAAAGTACATGACAATGACATGAACACAGCATACGGAAAAGAATAGCAATACATAAGAACAACCACAAAAGCTGTCAGCGATGTTGTGATTTTTTTTTCTTCTCAGACAGAAACGCTAGCTGTACTGTAGTTGACAGTTTAATTTCCCCAAGAAGCAGGCGGGCTGTCAGGTCTTCACAGCATGATGTAATCCTAATGACAGCGATGTCATGCTGTCATAGGAGGCATTACAAGCATTGCCTTATTACTGCTAAAGCTGAAATCTTTAATAAATACCCCGGCCGGGTGAAGTAGCGAGGATTCCTCAAATCACCTCGCAGATTTAATG
Source organism: Hollardia meadi (assembly GCA_037974645.1). Classification (NCBI taxonomy): domain Eukaryota; kingdom Metazoa; phylum Chordata; class Actinopteri; order Tetraodontiformes; family Triacanthodidae; genus Hollardia; species Hollardia meadi. Next base: position 24,008,464 of record JBBPCS010000001.1, on the reverse strand, counting down.
TCGCGATGAGGAGAGATAAGATAAAAATGCTGCACATCAGACAGAAGAGTGACTAGTTTTACATGAGAATAAACAATAAATAAATAATAAGAAACACGCTGTAATCTTAAGGTATTTAGCATTGCAACAAAATTGCAGGGACACGAGCTCGGGCGTATCACATATATTAACGTAATGAGGGCAGAGTAAATATCGAGTCCTCAGAGAGGTTGAAGGAGTTGCTGTGGATTAGTTTATTTATTAGTGGTGTCAAAAAAAAAAACGCCGTGGAACTGCTGATCGCAATGTGTTTTGTTCACAAATCTGAGGTGGAGTTCTCAGGATGCTCGGAGCCATTACGTATTACTGCAGTATCAGAGGAATTGTGAAATATTGACGAGCTGTCAGCTAGGCCCCTCATAAATCTATTCAGGTCATCAGCTTTTCCCAGTAGCATTGTATCGCATTGCATCAGAGAGGGAGGACAGAGAAGACATGAAACACCAAATATCACATTCAGTCTGACGTGGCTACCGTGTGTGTGTGTGTGTGTGTGTGTGTGATTCCCCACCTGCTTCCCAGCTCCCTCAGTGGTTACTTTCTCCTTTGATGTGGGAAACGGTCCGGTGGTCCTGTCCGTGAAGTCCCACCTCCCTCTGAATGACAGACAGTGGCACTACGTGAGGGCAGAGCGCAACGTGAAGGAGGCCTCCCTACAGGTCGACCAGCTTCCCCTTCGAATCCTGGAGGCTCCGGCTGACGGACACCCCCGCTTACGGCTCAACAGCCAGCTGTTTGTAGGTAAGTTCCCATCAGACTGAATATACAGTACTTCTACCTGAGCCGCCTAATTAAACCTACGTTAAATAAACAGGTTTGCATATAGACTATCATTAGCAGTGATATGGAATCATATTTCTGGGCACTCTCGTTTAGCTCTGTTTTTGGTCTCCACCAACTCCTGACATACCTTGCCCTTTAGCTGCTCCACACCACCAGCAGTCGCTAAGGTTGTCTGTGCTGTTTGGTATGCAGGTATAGTTTAAAGTGGAGAGCCTTTTCTTTTTCTTTTTTTACTGAAAACACTTGCCTGCTGATGGAAACAATGTTGAGAGCGGTAAGAATGGACCAAATCAGTAAATACGAAGGCAATTAAAACCAAAACAACAAGCTGAGAGTAAAATCCTCTGTAGAGCTGAGGGGAACTGCAGAGTCGGGTAATATTCTCCTGGGTTTATCACACATTACACACAGTCATATTTTCCATTTTTCCATTATTGATATAAAAATATTGACTACTGCAGCTTTAAAAAGGAAAGGTTTTAATACAACCCTCCAAAGCCCCATGTACTTTAATTCTGAGAGAGTTATTGGTTGCTGTAATCGTTCCTCCTCTCCCAACTGGCCTTGAAGTGATCTTTTTGTTGAAAGGAAATGCTCGTTTTGTGCCAAACTGCATTTGAAAGTCAAGTTTTTTCCTGCATATTTTATGCCCCTGAAAAGTGGGGAGAAATGTTACCTCAGCGACAACTTTAGTCTAATAATATTTACAAAAATACAACAATTTACAGTGACGTAGTTACAGGATTGTAGAGTGCATACAGTTACAGTATTATTTACAGTATTCAGTTACCTGAGATAACTCAATTTCTTACTTATTAGTCACACACAAAGAAGCTAAAGGTCTATAAATCCTCACCAAAGTGCATAAAACACATTATACAGATAACTAAATGCAATGCAAATACCGCAGAATGTGTACGTGAATCCACAGTTGACACAAAATGGCGGCTACACTCGGCACAACTACGGGTTACGAAGCGGGGACTCACCCACGCACACACACATTTGCTACTCTCGACGAAACTTACTCAACATGTCACGAAAAACATTGTCTTAACACTGTTGACACGTTAGCAAGTTATTAAACACACGTTAACTGTTTAAATTTTGCAACATACCTGAAACGTAACTGAAAAGTGTGAGAAAAAAAGTGATGTTTCCTCAGCGACAGCTTTAGCCTAATGAGGAAAATACCACGACGCAAGCAATCGATCTCAGACTATTCGATTAAGACGTCTTTAACATAGACATCTTAAATATAACAACAAAGAATAAAGTAAATATAAAATAAACACTCTTAGCATTTTAACCAGTTTTTCAAACGTGATGGATTTTTTTTTACCATTTTAAATGATTTTATGGTTTAAGTCAATCCTAATGACTTTAACCTTATCACTGATTTTAACAGATTATGAGTATATAATTTTTTAACTTGTCACACATAGGAAAATCACCTGCAGCAAAATAATGATTGATAACTGAGAACATAGATAGTAATATACACCGATCAGCCACAACATTGAAACAATGAATAACATTGATCATCTCGTCACAGTGCAATATTCTGCTGGGAAACCCTGGATCCTGGCATTCATGTGGATGCCACTTGACACAAACCATCCGTCCAAACACCCTTGCAGATCAAGCCCACCCCTCCATGGCACCGGCACACCCCGATGACATTGGTCCCCCAGTAATCATCCCCTTAGGGCCCATTCTGAGCCAGGAAAGTGCAGCTGAAACTACCATGAGGCTTCAGCATTTGGCATAACAGTTTGGGGTTTTTTTCACACAAATTTTCCTCTTCGTGATTTCCTCATGTGTGTGATCATCTACCAGGAAAAAGAGACTTAATTTGGCTATTTCAGACCACTCAAATATGATACAAGCTTTGGCTGAACTTTAAAGAGCACTTGTGGATGGAGCAAGGACCCTGAATCTTTCTACCGTATCTCTTACAATATACTACAAAGGTATTTCTTCACAGTCAGAGTGGAGAAATTATTACAGCCAAGAATAACTCTTTAAATGTACATTTGTCCTCTGACTATTTTACTAATATAGACTTGAAAAACTACAAACCTGTAATCTACTTTGAAGAACCAATGTATTTTATTGTATTTTCATTATTGCCGTGGCTCAGGATCATGGCTGCTCTCTTTCTCCTCTTTCCCCTCCTGGCATTTTAATGTCTCCTTAATAATACACCATCCCTCTGGAGGAGACAGAGACACCATTAGAAAGTGTGTTTCCTTCATGTGTTCTCAATTTCAGGCCTTAGCTCATGCATTTAATGGATCATTTACTTTAAGAAATAATTCATCAGCGTAAAATGACAAATGGAAGCAATAATCCTCAGTGGACCTTGGCAAAACTTGTCATTAGCTGAAGATTTAATTGTTTCATAAGATGGTACAAAGGTGCCATTAATGCAAGTTTAAATGCTTTAAAGTTTTAATGAAAGAAACATAGTTAATATGAATGTGTGATAACGTCAGTTATAAAAAGGCTTTGCCTGACATTTTAAAACTGATTACTCATTTGGAGCAGTAGATTATAAAAAATTACTTTTAATTAGATATTGTAAAACAAAAAAACCCCCAGTGTAATTAATTTTTTTAAAACAAAAATTATCCACTGCTAAAGTGCACAGTTCACAATTAGAACCTGATTAAGTAAAAGCTCACAGTATAGAAAAATAATGTGTACAAGGACGTAGCATACATGCATTAACAGCAATTGTTCCAACATTGTATTCTAAGTCTGTTTTATGCCAAACCTCCCCCGACGTCACCACACAGGTTCAAAAATAACATTGTACTAGTTCCACTTCTGTCATATGTTTCCCAAGACGTACTATAACGCATCCCATAATGCTATCTGACAGAAGACCGTTGTGATGGGTAATGGAATACTGAAGTGCACTGCACTGAGATGAATGTTTAATTCTTCACCTACTTAGATTATTACTAATATTACATTGGATTATTACTGTGAAAATGTTTGAAATACACAATAGCTGTACAGTATATTATGCATCACAGTGGGCTTATTTATTATTTATTTAAAAGTTCTTTCAAATGTTTGTAGATGTAAGTAAACAGCTCGGATACGTCCTGTTCTTTAAAGGAGTAATTTGTAATGATGTTGAGTCTTATTCCTGGATCGTCAAATACTGGTATGTCGGGCCGGCTATACCAGCCTGAAGCGTCGGTACTCAACAATCAACTATGTTACACATTACACCTTTAATTAACATAAATTTAATTTTGCTTTGTAACATTTCTGTCTAATTACACTATAATTAATCGACTAAAATACTTTAATTCTGATATGAATGCAGGATTAACACAGTTCTGGGGCAGAAAACATGTTCAGCTTACATGTAGACGTGCAATAACTCTACTTAACCTGCACATGTCATTCAGCATTTTAGACATTTTTCTGTTGTATAATTGTGCTCTGTTTATTTTACGTACCGTAACATGTTTGTACTAGTGGTTGTTTTGATCTTTTGTCTCAGTTTTTGTGCTTGTGTTGTTCCCATTTGGGATAATAAAAGTGCTCAACTGAACTGATTTTTAGCATGTACAGTAGGAATAAAGCAAGTTGATGCAGGCAGCAGGGTTGATTTTGTTTCTCAAATACCGTATTAATAGTTAATAGTGACGGGAGCCTTTATTTATCTCCACCACAGAGGGAAACAGATCTTTATTGGAAGCAGGCTTATATTATTTATAATTCCCTCTGCTTGATAAATTGGTCATATTTTATTGTGAAGCCTCATGTTTTCCTAATCTGGTCTGTTTTCATGCAGTTAATATTACTAAATATAGTTTGGCTGGGACATTAACACACACACACACACGGCCTCAGTGACTGAAATGCAACATTAACACTTAATATGATCAATCCAGAACAAGAAAGTGTTGAATATAGCATGTTTATATTGTTGAATTTATTAAATTAAAGTGATCGAAAGGCACCAGGAGTTTATCCACCCCTGTTTTTTTCCCCCGGCCTTTAATTGGGGCAGGCCTTTATTTGGTCAAAACCGCCCAGCCATTATTAGAGACCTGGCTTTTATTTGACTGCTGGCTTTATTTGAGGAAATACAGTCAATCACAGGCATAACAGTGTGATACCTTTCTACCCAAAGGTGCCTGGTTTATATTTGCATCTCATAGTGATGTCTTTTGAGGTCTAGTCCAGTGATTAGGGGTATTTGTACCCCATGAGGTACTCCTGCAGTAGCCAAGGGGAAATTCTGAAAAAGGAAAAAGAAGCTCAATTAATTTGTATATAGATATAATCACTTGTTGTGTCAGCTGCTAATACCTGAACACTATATAGCTAGTCAGCAAGCAGACAAGTGAACAAATTGTTGAAATAGATAGATAGCCAAGTATCTACGTAGTCTAGTTATCCATAACTTTTAATAGTAATGCCTAAATGGTTAAAAAGATAGCTAAAAGTAATTGATAATGGTTGAAATTGTTAGCATAATGTAATGGATTAATTAAAGGGTGACGAAGCTAAAAGTAGTAGACAAATTGTTCAAGTAGTTCAAAGTAAATGGTTGAAAGACGTAAACAGGTGGATGAAATACTGTACATTGCAGTTACAAGTATTGAGTAAATTAGTTAATAGTTTGCTAAAAGCCTTTGAGAAAATAGCCAAATAGCTAAAAGTAATGGATAAATGGTTGAAATGTCCAATTTCTACGCTCTGAAGTGGTAGCATTGCAAATGATCCAGTTTAGCTTTGCAGTCAATTCAAATGAACACATTTAGAACATTACGGGTGGTTTCGCTGACGGGGTACATTAGCTCATTTGACAGGACTGAAGTGGCACATTAGAGAAAAGGGTTGGGAACCACTGGTCCAGTCCATTACATTGTATATTTAGTCTTATTGAGGTTTACGCTTAAGTGCCTGCAGAGTTGCCCTAGATTCACAGTGGAATTAAGTAAATGTTTGCCGTAAATCCTCATCAGCCTCAAAGGGAATCATGATTAAAAAGTCATCAAAGCAGCTTCGATCATCAGATGTCACTAACGGCCGTCTTCGTCTCAGGAGGAACAGCGTCCCAGCAGAGAGGCTTCCTGGGCTGCATCAGGACGCTGACCATCAACGGCGTGAGCTTCGACCTGGAGGAGAGGGCCAAGATGACGCCGGGGGTGAGCTCCGGCTGTCCCGGCTACTGCAGCGGCTCCAGCAGCCTCTGCCACAACCGGGGGAGGTGCATCGAGAAGAGCAACGGCTACGTGTGCGACTGCTCCCAGTCGGCCTACGGAGGAACCACCTGTAACCAAGGTGAGTGCTGATCAACAGCGCAAAGCTTGACACTTAATGCAATTCATTTAATAGATTAATGGTGATTAGGAGGAACAAATAATCAATCAACTCAAGGTTATTCCATTACAGCTCTTCAATGAAAATGCGAGTAATGCAAGGGGCGATTAATACTTGTCTTGACTCCAGACTCCAAGAGCATTTAAAATGCATTAGACCAAATTATCTCCTGCAGTATGTGAGCACAAAACAGAGCACAGACTCCAACACAACTGAAATCCACCAACGCCCAGCACAGATAGAAGAGCAGGAGGCTGAGTAAACAGACATATAGACATGGCAGAGAGTTTGAAGACAAAGAGATTAAAATTCGGGCTGCGACTGGGGCGAACCACTCTGCACTATTTACACAGTTTCCTCTTGCTCAGTATGTTAAATATGAAAGTGGCTCCCATGCCAGGAAATGGCTAATCCGACTGCTGTTCAAAAATATTCCTGGCTTATCATGGCTTGGAACTTGTCACACAGTTAGTTGTGTTATTGTGGTGGAGAGACTATTAGTTATGAAGCTTCCGCAGTGTAATATCGTTTTTAAGATATTTGCTTTCAGATATTATTATTATTATTATTATTATTTTACACTAAATATGGCTTTCTATCCCTGATTTTTATGCGTCTCTCTTATTTTTACTCTGGGCAAGTTTATATTAATTTCCTACCCCAGAGGTTTCTAGCTTTAAATCTCATCACCTGTTGAGGTAACAGTGGTCCCTGAATGGCACTGATTGAAAACCAACCCTGCCGTGCTGTTGCAGCCACTGTTTGTTGTTAACCGTATATCTGTGCCATTGCTTCCTCATGGAGATCATTTTACTGCTTTGAATGAAGTTTCATAATGTCAGCAGGCAGCGAGTGAGGGATGGGGCGGCTTTTGTTCCTCGAGTTTATCCCCAAGACAACACCTTTTCCCAGGCTTGGAGCCATTTATGGTGGTACACCCAATGCCTGGGAGGAAGGGCCGCCTTAAAGTCAGGCAACGGAAAGAAAACACCACAGAATGCATGAAATGTTGTAACATGCTTTGCTGCAGCCTTGCTCTGCAAGATGGACATTAATAATGCGTATGTCTGGCTATATTTTAAGTAGGTATACAGTCAGTTCACCTGCCTGGAGAGTTCTGCATATACACGTCGCTACTTCGCCTCTTAAGTAAGACATTGCTTTGGGGCTGATTATTTAAAACAGTGACTTCCCTCTAGCTGTACCCATTGGGCAAACTAGACTTTTTACCCCACTTTTAATTAGGGTGTGTTGATTTTGCCAGCTAACATATTCATTGAGGTTTTCATATTATTAGATTTAATGAACGGAGCCTCTGGAGGCCGCGAGCTGTGTTTTAGTCTTTTAATCATGTTTCAAAAAGGAGTTTTTACAGGGTTCCCGGGACTGAAACCTTTTTTTTTTTTTTTTTAATCTGCGTGTGTGTGCAGAGGTGTCGGTGTCCTTCGACATGGAGTCCTCAGTGACCTACACATTCCAGGAGCCCTTCTCAGTGATGCAGAACAGAAGCTCGCAGGCCTCCAGTGTTTCCACAGAGAGCAGCAGCAGAGCCAGAGAGGACGTGGCCTTCAGCTTCGTCACCTCCCAGAGGCCGGCCATGCTGCTGACTGTCAGCACCTTCAGCCAGCAGTACATCGCGGTCATCCTGGCCAAGAACGGTAGGCCTACATACTGGTTTTACATTAACATATCAAAGAAAAACAACGCTATATATAAAGCTATATATGCAGTCAAGTACTTATATACTTCTTTAAATTTGATCACATACAAGGACAAAACAGTAACTGCAGTAATGGAAACATTTGCATCTTCATTATGGAGTAGTAAGAATAATTGCTGTACATTTTGTATCTTCATAGTAGCAGAAATGTGGATAGAAACAAACTGTTTGACATGTGAATCCCTCAGTGTTGCCTCCAGGAATTTAGCCATCTTTAGTTCATGGGATAAGCAGTCATGGAATCAAAACTTATTATTTTGAATTTTTGTAACCCACTAGACCTTAACCAAAGACCAGGTCCTGATTTTGTTTCCAACAAAACCCATTTATGCCAATGGAATTGCCACAGTTTTTCTCTCTAGGGGGTGAAGTAAATCACTGCAACTGTTTTTTTTTTTATTGTGGAAACCTATGTCACCAAGAACTACAATCATATATTTTGTGAAGATGCCCAGATTAATTCCACTGTGCTATTTCCGGTGTGACCAAGCCTCAAAGATGGTGTCACGCCTGTAGTTTGGTTCATTTTTTAATCAAAAAACGAACTAGAAAATGGCACTCAGTAGAGCGCATACCTCCGCCAAGGCCCAACAGCCCTCTTATTTAAGCCTTAGCACCAA
>JBBPCS010000001.1:23976342-23995265 GCA_037974645.1 Hollardia meadi | reverse complement strand
AAAGAACAGGCAGCAATACTGACACTGCCTGAATTAGCTTGCAGGCTTCGCTCAATAAAGTGATTTAAACCCAAACCGTGATGTTTTTTCTTAAACGTAACCAAGTAGAGTTAATGCCAAACTGCGACGTGAATAAGACAATGAAGGTCACATGATGAAAGTCACCTGACTGTTGTTTCCAGCACGTCTAAAACTGTGCAATGCTAGCATCTTTAAATGACATGCAAAAAGCCTAAAATGCGTGAAATGACGTGTCCTTAAATGTAGCATGCGATTCATACTCCATCCCATTAGATGGTTAGATGATTAGTTGGTTTATGAAGGTTGTTATAAATCATTATGAATGCATTATAATACACTATGAACACTACACTACACTAGAAAGTCTTACCAAGAAGTCTTGCACAATGTGACAACCAAGTCAAAGCAAAATGGACATTACTGTAACCAGGTGAGATCAGGACTAGAGGTCAACAAAGGAAACTTGACAGGGACAGCTCTGGTGGACAGCATTGACCCCTGGTGTCTGCTAATGCCTCTCCCCTGCTTTGTTCTCAGGTGTGGTCACAGCGGTGGTCTTCATCTCTGTGTGTGCTCTTGCTGCGATAAGCCGCCTCCTCTATCAGCAGCGGCAGGCCCAGAGGAGCAGCAGCATCAAAGAGGAGAACAGACACAGCATGTACACAGACTACAGGACAGAGCTGCACCTCCACAACTCAGTCAGGGACAACATGAAGGAGTACTACATCTGACTACAGTGTGCGCTCTGTGGACTCAAGACACAAACTTACCTCTCTCTTATAAAGGACTAACAGGTGGACACACCGCTTCAGGATTTACCACAAAACATCTCTGTGCCCTGGAAGTCTCTCAGGAACACTGCAAAAAAAGCCTGTAGCCTGTAGTCCACTCTCGTAATGCTCCAGTACAAGCAAGCAGCTGAAACTTTACAGCTGTCAGTGTATTTGATGTTGGTGAACCTTTCAGAATCAAGCTGCTGTGGTTTCTGTCGTCGCAAATTGTGTAAAGCAAAAAGATGAATGTCCTGCAGCAGTGGACAGAGGGACACCATGAGTGCAGTGAGCAAAAGCTGCTGTCCATCATGAGCGCGCACAATTCAACAACATTTTGTTTGAAAACCCTCAAATGCTGAATATTTCCACATTTCAGTGGGACTCACTAAATTGTACTTGCAAGTCAGGAAATGTAGGCCAGGCCTGTAAGATATGCGTGCATTTGCTGCTGTCTTTGTTTTTGTCGGTGGTGGTGAATGTTGTAGAGGAAGAAAATGGGACAATACTGCCTATACTGTATGAGTGCCTAATTTGCATACGAGTTTTTATTTCAACATTTTAGAATTTATTCATGTGATTTGCACAAAAGCAGTCGCATTTGCATAGAGATGAGCTTATTGTCATTCAGTTCTGTAACCCACACTACATAGAAAAAGAGGACATTTGAATCTCATGTACAACATTCGCAGTTGACCATTAGTATCGCGTGACTCTCTGTAATGTTTTCCAATGCCCATTAAGTCCAGGAAGTTTTAATATTTGGTTAGCTGAATACGTGTTAGGTCCATAATTCTCAACAGCTTCAAGTGTTTTCAAGTCTTGTCCCTAAGAAAGCATTGTACACCATTCAAGCTGTAGGCAGTAATTAGCTTATGGCTTATGAAATCATGGATTTTTCATATTTATTTAATTGTGCAATTTCTACTTGTGTAGTATTTTTCAATTACATAAAAACCCATAAACTTGTGTGTTTATTGTATCATGAGAGTAGCAAAAATTAGAAATCTATGGATAGGACTAGATTTTTTTTTTTAATGAATACAAAGCAGTCATCTGCAAATACAGTAAGAGGTGTAACTACCAACCAAACTGCAGTAGAGCTGCCACAATTCGTCAATAAATCGATTAGTGTATCGCAAGAAAATAGTTTCCAACTGGTTTGATCATCGATTAATCATCAAAAATGTCAAACATCTGCTGGTTGTAGCTTTCGTAAATGTCAGGATTTGCAGCTTTTCTTTGTCATTAAAACAGTAAATGAAGAGTTTCGGGTTTTGGACAGTTGGTTGGACAAAAGGAGCAACTTTTTGGAATGTGGGATGAGAATTCTTTCATAATGTTTTGACATCGATAATCAAAATAATCGTTAGTGGCAGCCCTAATCTGCAGTTGAAAATCTTGGCAAATTTTGCAGGTAGCCATTAATAGTATGGAGATTCTACCATACCCGATACTGTCGTACACAAATCTGGCAAACCACAAAGCTCCCAAGCAGTATCTTTGGTGTTCTTTGGCGTACAGGCAGTAGTTTGGTGTGTACAGGAAGTATGCGAGTCGAGTTTGCAGGAGTATGAAACCATCACAGCAGCCAGTTTATCGGGGCTTGTACAGCTACAGTAAGCTCTGGGGTTAAATGTGTCAGTCATAACATTCTCTACTACACTTGCCACAGTACTTGAGTGAATTTGTACCACTGTTTAAAGTTGTAATGCTTGTATCTCAGTTGCTAGCTTGGTGATATGCAAAGTGGGCCATAAATGTAAGGCCTTTTTTTTTTTCAGTGTCAGACTGAGACTGTAAGACTTTGTTTCTTGGAAGTATTACGTACCAGTGAAGGCCTGGTACGTAATACTTCTGGTACTGGTAGAAAAGTTTAGTTTATTCATTACTTTATAGCGCTATTCAGCAGTGCTTAGAGCTTTTTGCAGCCAAGAAAAAACCCACTATGTTACATTGTTTATTTATTTGGATTACAGGGATAAGTGGTGTCTTCTATATATTTTAATCTGAATACTTTTTATAAACATTTTACACTGGTTGGTCCGAAGAAAAACTCCATGCACACACAAAAAAGACAAAAAATCTAGAGCCAAATTAGTGGTCCTGCGAGTCTGCATACACATTCAAACTTATAGATTCTCACTACTAGTGGGGGAAAAAAATTAATACAATTTTTGACCTGAAGGAAAAGCAATGTTTCGTAAATTCCAAAATCCGCTTGTCAGGCTCAGCTCTACATTGTCAGATTTATTATCCATTGGCTTCAGCAGGGTAGATGTCTTTGTCAGTTGTACTTTGAGCTTAACATGCTTCCCACGATGTATGAGCCCAAAGAAAAGCCGAATCTGAGAGGAATGTGGTAAATGTTTTATTTATGTGTGTTGGAATTATAATTCATTCTCTTGGAATCATAAATGTCTGTACAAAATTTGAAGGAAAACAATCAAACAATTGCTAAAATATTTGACTCTGATAACACTTGTTTGGACCAATGGACTGATGGATGGACAGATGGACAAAATAGGGACAAACAATGATCGCCCCTTCCTGGAGCCCAACCGCACCCATCACTGAAGATTACATGACTGAAGGTGAGAGTGGCATGGTCAAACGATAGGGTCTTGATCCACGGGACCCCATCTGTGCATGTCCTTGTTATGTCTCAAGACGTGATCTCTAGTATCAGTGAATGAATACATACCTCTCAACGTGTTTTGGTTATACTGCAATGGGTAATATCATGTGGTTACTTCTTAATGATTTGTATAGCTGCAGTTTTATTAAGGATCTATTGTATAGATGTATAATTTAATAATAAAAGTCAATATATTGTTAATCCTCTGCTGTAAAATGGCTTGGCTTCAACAACTTTAAACACGGTCTTGTGTTGTCATTAAGATATTTAAAAAGGTGTCATTTTGAACTTTGTGTCTTTTTCCTCAACCTTCAATCGAAGGTCCAACATTGATTGTGGTGTTTGCAGGTTGGAAGCCAGTGAGGGATTGCATCATCAATGTTTGTGTCCCATGTGAAACCAAGAGGCAATGTTGACTTATTACTTTCACCCAAACCATGATCTTTTCCTAAACCAAACCAAGTACTTTTGTTACCTCAACCTGGCCAAGGTACATCTGAAAACGTACGTACAATACCTGTAAATACTATGTTCAGGTCAAAAAATAAAAAGTTAAAAATTACGGGGCCACACACGGTACACAAACCTCGGTCCCCCACATGAAGGAACCTGTGCAAGATCGTTTTTCGGCTACCACAATTTACAAAGCATTCAGACTTTGTCCCTCTTTATATAATTCCACCTGACTTTCTAATGGTCTTACAAGGCAGACAATCACTTTCCATGTACATAGATGTGAGACCAAATATACAAATTAAATGAAAACCTGTACCCAGAGCACGGGCTGAGACTGTCACGGAGATTGCAGAAGCGTGCAAAACCATGGCCATCTGGGTGAAGTGGGTGTCCTATTGTATGTAAGCTCTACTCACTTGATTTATTACATCAGTAAAGAGTTTCCGAAAGAGTTTATGGTCTCAATCGCTAGTTTTAAGTCTTCAATACAACACAATGGCAATTTTGTAAGTTATGGTCCCATTAAAAGTAAAATAGACGAAAAGCAGAGTATGCTTGAGGGCGTGGCTACCTCGACTGCGTCCTCTGATTCTCATGGACTTGCATTTGGATAGCACTCCTCAAAGCGCTTTACAATACATTGTCACATTCACACACATTCATACACTGGTGGCAAAGACTACGATGGTGAGCCCGGCCACCTCAGACATATTTGCTCTTCCCCAGTTCCACACTCTCGTCCAAATACGGTCACCTCTGGCTCCATAAAACTAAGATGGCGACAGCCATAATGCCAAACTGGAGGCTGCGCAACAGTATTCCATAAACCAATGGGTGACATCACAGTGGCTCTATGCACTATTTATTATACAGTCTATGGAAAAGATTAATTGCTTGTTTTGTTTTTTAACTATCGCTGCTGAAGTGGTTGAGATGTTTTGACAAATCTAGAAGAATGGCGTGGTCTTAGAAGTCAGAGGCGGGCAGGCAGGATGAGAAGGGAACCTGGAGCACAGGAGATACTGGTTACTCACGGAGTAGAACAAGAGAAAGCAGATATTTACAGCAAAGTACAAAGAGGCCGTGACGCAAATACCACACTGGTAGATTAAACGATCTGGCAGTGAGGGGAGAGAAGATCCAGGTCTTCGTACTGAGCACGGTGATTAGTAGATTGGTCCCAGGTGCGCAGGCAGGGAGGAGTAATGAGCAGATCTGCAGCAGGTGTGCAGCTGCCAGAGCCAGAAGGCCACGCCCACTCACAAACACACAAACACAGACAGCACACACAACCTTCTGAAGACTTAGGCTTTTCACATGATAGGTTGTCATTGCACCAAACGGTTGCTGTTCAAGAAGTTCACATTTGCACCAAAATATCCATGCTGACAGACAATAATGCAAAGGAACTGACTTAAATCATGTCCAGGAATAAAAGGGCTTTTGATAAGAATGAATTCCAAACTGCATTTAAATTTATTACAGTGCAATAAGTGAAATGATTTCAAAATTTGCTGGATAGCTTGGAGTATAATTTAGTTGCAATTGCACAATATGACCATGAGTTAAGGCAGTTTATGTCAAATTCTATGCTATAATTACCAATTTGGGAATTACATGGAAAACAGTATGGAATATTATGGAACAAATTAACTTTTTTTTCATCCAAATATGTACTGTGCTAATTGTAATGAATACTGAATTAATTTTTTAAGTGTAAGTGTAAATTTTGTCATAACTAATAAACAAAGGCATGAATGGTTGTATCCATGGTCACATGGTGTTGCTAGCCTACTCCTTTACTCATGACCTAACTTTTCTCCAAATGACAATGTAGTGTATGAGTATGAGTATATCAAAAGTGCTGCACAAAGATCAATGAAATAATAAACAAAAGTGGAGTGAAGCAAATAAAAGTGAAGCAATGTGCACAGATTCAGATCACCTGTGCAGATACTTTTTGTTTAATTTTTTTTTTTTTTTTTACATCATTTGCATTTACTTGCTTTCAGTACTTATGAACTTAATTGCAAGTCGGCAAACAATCGCAACTGCATACATAATTTTCTTGACCTTGAAGTAAGTTGTAATACATAAAGTGTTTGGTGCCTGAGCAGCTTCTTCGCCACATCCAATAGGTCGTGATATTCGTGTCAGTGACAGCTCTCCTATAGAACCAACCGGTACCCTCTGAGTACACATGAGGGACTGCATGGCAAAAAATCAAATTACAGTTTAAAAGCAGCTGTCATAAACATTTGTTTACTCATACTGTATCTTCTGCAGGGATATCAGGAGTGAAACGTACAGAGGGAAAAGCATCTGACAGTCTATACCACACCACACTTTGTTGTTTATGTAAATATATTTATTTTTCACTGCTTATCTACTCAAAAATGCCTGTATAGATATTGTCAAAGAAAACTATTGGTACAGTATGTGTTGCTCCTGAGTATCCGCTGTTCTGTGCGCCTCTCTCACGGTGTCGTGTGTAATGAAATGCCACACTTTTTTTGCATTTACTGTTTTCTTCCTTCTTCTTTTTTCAACAATGATCTACTTTTCCGCTGCTTTTGTGTCACATCGCTGGTCTTTCAGGTTTGGAAGGGGGTTATGTTTTTCTTAGCATTATCTTTGATGCATGTTTTCTTTGACATGTGCGCAACTACATCTAATTACTCGAATTATTTTGGATGTCTGGTGTTTGTTGCTTTAGATTACGGCCTGCAGTGTAATTTACAGGGTAATGTTACTGTTCATGACAGATACATTGTGATGGGACATAAAATCGATCATCAGCTACAACTGCCTCGTCATAAAAAAAGCTTTTCTACTCCATAACAACAACTGACAGCACTCTGTGCAACAGCAGTGTCAGGCCACATGCACCTGAACCACCTCAGGCTTCTCAAGTCCCCTGTAAGTACAATGTTGTACCCTGTGCTGGAGGTAGGCCAACTCTACAACACATACAGTAACATCTAGGCTATGGTCCCACAGTGTGATAGCAGTGTTTGTTCTGTTTGTTCCACAATAAAAACACAAATGTATGTCTATAAATGTACCCCATTATTTAGGCACTATGTATCATTTTGTTATCATCTGAAACCCTCCAGTGTAGGTGAGTAGTACGGTCATAGGACTCATTTTCCCATCTTTCCCCAAACTTCTAGCTTTGTTGCTCAGTTATGGTCATACTGTACCTTGTTATAACAGAATAGGTACAGTATAAATTCTTCTACTTACATGCATGTATCAGTACATACTGTGGTGGTACGCCGTAAGTACAAAAGATTACGCAAAAACTCCAAATGAAGGCCACTTTATTACTCAATCGGGGTAAAAACGACTACAAATCCGAACTTGCCAGCTTACACCATTAGTTCCGAGAGCAGTTATACTAGCCTGTTTCCTCTGAGTGCACATGGGGGACTGACAACTAATCCTTTTAAAAGCAGCTGTCATAACTGTTTTGTAGATACATCTCCTGCTGTGTGTGTGAGGGTAGATAAATGTGAGGGTAGTGAAGTGCACCAGCTACAATACTTAGGTGCATTGTGCTCAGCACAAAAGGGCTGAATGTAAGAAACCACAATTGCCTTTGTTGATGGGTGTCTACTATAGAGATGCGCTTCCAGTAAACCAACACTGGACCTTATTAAAAAAAAAAAAAAAGTATAGTAATTCGGAAACCCGTAGAGGAAACCTTGTAGTGCCGGTCCCGCATGCTAGCTAGCTAGCGGATCCAACTAACTCTCCAACTAATGCCAGGCTTGTGAAGCTAATTTGACATAGTGGCCAACCTCTCTATGGGTGTGTGTTACCACGACATTAAGCAACTCAATCGATAAGTAGAAAATGGTGGTTGTTCATTATCCTGTCATATTACTCGTCTAATAGTAATCTAATCTAATTGCGGGTCACACTTTTTGTGGCCGTTGTTAATTGTGGAAGGCAGAGGAGAAATGTGAGCTCGAGTCACAAGTGCAGGTTTATCTATTAATTTATTGCTGTATTTTATTTGGATTGATTATGTTTTTCAACAGGGTGTGCATTACATTAAGTAAATGAAACTTTTTGAACTCATATGACGATGATATTCAGTTTTACACATAACTTTCCTTGACGTGAGTTATGTTTTTTGTTTTGTTTAAATCTTATGTGCTGGCATTCATACTATTGCATCTAATAATAAGCTACTATTGCACAACAGGGCTACAAATGCATTTGCTTGCCACATAATACAACTACACAGGCTTATACCCTAAGTGTATACCCTAATACTTTAATGGCCTTTTGAAAAAGGTATTAGTGATGGGGAAAAACATTCCCATCACTGTTGCAGGATTTCTGAGCTCCTGAAATAATTAAACAAGGGTTTACATTTTTACACATTTTTAAACACTTGCAAATGTATTATATAAAACATTACAGAAACACTGCATGCACATTCCTGCAACATTAAATGTTCATGCAAAAGGCAAAACTGTGCTCATCAATGGTTTTTTTCAATACTTGATTGATCCAGTCTTCTTACATTTTTGCCCACCAGACAAGTCGAGTCTCCAAATCTAAAGACAGAAGAGTCTAAGAAGTCTAGTCCTCACAACTCAAGTCTCGAGTCTAGAGCACTGCATGGTTTAGTCAGTTCAGGCCAATCTCCACATTCACACCATTCACAACAGACCACACACCGTCAGCGTTTTGTTGAAATATATTTTTTCTCTGTTTACTGTTTATGCCAGCAACAAATCTTTTACTTTCAGTTAAAAAAAAAAAAAACACAAATAATTAGAAGGCAAATGTCTTCAGTTTCAGGAGGCAGTCAATTCCACTTCCATAATTAAGGCAGCAGGCATAAATATTCATAATTTTGGTGCACTTTTAGAGTGTTTGTTGTGCACCTGGCATTTCCTCACAGCTCTGACTGGACTCGTTTAGTAACTGCAGATACTTCCACCTGACAGAAACGAGTATACATCTCTTTATTTTCCAGATTATTTCCATGCATACTGATCTACTTTCCTAGACAGCATGATGAGGTTTTTATTAAGTATTAATGATCGACTCGGGAAAAGCAAAAGACATGCTGAGAGCTAGTTGCTTTTTTTTCTAGCACCAACCACGTCCCTTGCTTGTGAAGATATCTATAAATTTACAGCATTTAGCAGCACTTCCTCCCGGGCTTTTCTCCTTTTAATGCTCTCTCTCTCTCAGCTCTACCTCTTTTCTTTCTCTCTTCTGTCTTTCCTCCTCGCTGTCCATTTTTTCCCGCCACACTGCCGCTCGTCCACGCACACTCCGTGCATCGACTGAGCGTTGGGTTGCCGTGTATGTGGGTGCCGTCCGGTATATTAAAATGTGATAACATCTGGTGGGGTGTTGAAGGTGAGGAATGAGTCACTGCAGCAGCTTAACATCCAGTCACAAAGGTATTCGTTTTACCAGGACCCTCATGTTTAAGTATTCCATCCATACTAACTATGTGTGCAGGAACATCTAGTTGACCCTTGGTTAGACCCGCCGCCCCCCTGATTACTGCTGCTAAACCTGTCAAGCTTTGCATTTTAGCCAAGCATCTATACGCAGTCTCCAGTGATGATGATGATGATGATGATGGCAGCTTTGCCACTTACATTTGTTGTACTTCTTTTTAAAACAATGTGTCCTTAATATAAGAGAGAAGCAGTTAAAAACAGCTTTCCGATCGAGAGAGACAGCTGTATTTCAGAAGGTTAATTATATTCACTTGTTAGTTAAAGCTGTTTTTTTGCAGAATTTTTTTTATTTTTATTGTTGATTTTTAACCCTGTGAAAGGGTCTGGAATACACATTTTATGGCTTTGACAAATCTAGCTCCAAAGTTGGCAACAATTACTCCTTTTGAAAACTAGACTTTTAACGTTATGTGTTAGTGATTGCACCAAATGGTTGGTATTTAAGAAGTTCAGATTCGCACCAAAATCTTCATGCTGACAGACAATAATGCAAAGTAAATCATGTCCAGAAATAAAAGGGCTTTTGATAAGGATGAATTCTTCCAAACAGCGTTTAAATTTATTGTTGTGATATGTGAAATGACTTCATGTTTGATTGGCTTGGCGTGTAATTTAGTTCCAATTACACAATATGACCGTGACATCTGGCAATTTAGGTCAAATTCTATGCTAAAAGCTAATTGCTAAATTGGGAATTACAAGTTATGAGTTTATTATCTATGCTTATTTGGCAATTGCATGGAAAACATAAAAACAGTGTGGAATATTACGGAACAAATGAACTATTTTCAGTTAATCCAAATATGTCCAGTGATAATTTGAATGAATATTGCATTAATTTTGTAAGAGTTGTAAAAAAAAAAAATTGCATAGCAAAAACAGGCTCCATGCATGGTCACATGGTATCGCTAATCACTTACTCCTTTACTCATGGCCTAACTTTTCTCCAAATGACAATGGAGCTAATTGGGAAAGGTAGTTTTGAACATATAGTTGCTGCACACAAAAACCAATGAAATAATAATAATAAAGAAAATTCTTTTATTTGGATCAGATTTCATGAAAAGTAAAGCGTTGGCGCATGCCTGACAATATGGTGTTTAGCATCATGTTATGATGAAAATAAGAATAAAGGTTAAAGCATAAAGCAGTCAGCATTCTCTCAAGTTGCGGATCCATAGAGGACATGGAAATACAGGATCAGGTAGATGGTAGCAAGACCACATTTAATGTTATTTGTTTTTAACATCGCTTTGTTTGGATGCTTCATGTTACACATCACGGTTAGACTTATTCTCTATTGTTCCGATATTTTTCACTTTTCCAAGAGAGAGGCTTGATGAGGACTTATCGACGTGCTCTGCAAATGTTTCTCAGATACCCGTCTCAAATCCAATAAAGAGCAGGAAAGAGCCACTAATGTTTCAGTGAACTCTGATACAGAAGCATGTGGGTCCGGCTCCCACACGCTGAATGTTCCGGTGCTGAGCGATGCTGCTGTCTGACGTAACCTAACCCCACAAAATAATGTAGTTAGCAGTGGCGGAAAGTTACAAGGTTGAAGTAATTGCACTTTACTTGAGTATTTTTTAATTTGATGCTGCTTCATTCTTCTACTTCGCCACATTTAAGAGGAAAGCCTTTTTTACTCCACTACATTTATTTAAAGATACACACCGATCAGCCACAACATTAAAACCACTGACAGATGAAGTGAATGACATCGATCATGGCTACGGTACAATGTTCTAGTGGAAAACTCTGGGTCCTGGTATTCATGTGAATGTTCTTTGACCCATAAAACCCACCCAAACATTGTTTCAGACAAATGTCCCATGTAGCTCAATCAGATTTGGATCTGGGGCACTGTAAATAACCACCAACAGTAAAATACTCCATATGCATCCATAGCAATCTAATAAAGCCCTATTTTTCAGTAGAAATTGTACTTTTGACACTTTACGTACCTTTTCCATTTAGTATTTTACTTGTAACCACTACTGGTAGTAAGATAATCACATGCTACATACGACGTTGGAAGTAATTTCTAAGTTAGCCTACTACTGTAGGTTAGTGTAGTAAGCTAGGTAGCCCAGCGTGCTAATGCAGCTTAGATTAAAAGGTAGTAGGGACTATCTTCACAGTTTAAAGAACAAAGAGATGTTGATGTTTCAGTTGCAGTTTGAATGGTAGAAATCGGTTCAGCCACTGTGGAGATATCAATGGGTAAAGGCAAGAAAACTGCCCGCAAATGTGAGGGTGTAGGTTTGAAGGAGTATAACATCAGTAGGCTTCAAGATGTCAGTGGGTGGTTTCAACATATTGACACAGGGATAAAACATTGCTGATAATATAAAACCTTCTGAAAGGTTTCCTTAATGTGCCACATTAAGAGGATATGGAACTCTACAGAACCCTAGGAACATATACAATGCGCTCCCATCAAAAGTTTCATGCTATTCATCAAACCTTTTGCTATGCGTGTTCATTTCAGCACTCACAGAGTAATAGAGCTCTATGAGAGGGCTCCATCTGTGTTTATAGTGGTTACTATACATAATCATCCACACCAATCATGCTAAATTGGGCAGAAAATATATAGTACCAGACACAAGTTGTGATAAGTGAACCTCTGTCATTTTGAGGTAATTAAATGATTGAAGTAATGCCTCCATGTTGGTAACAGCCTCACAGCTGGTGCTCACATTAAATTACCCCAGATGGATTCACATGTATCCTATTCACCAACTGTTGCCCTCCCATTTGAATTTCTTCCCCCTTTGTTCTCAAGATGCTAACACACACACACACAAACGTTCACGCACGGCCTTGTCAAAGAAAAAAACAGAGAAATGAGATGAATCGCCTCCACTGCTTATTTATTTAATTCAGCGCGTTCTGTTTGACTTCAGGACCACCTACACAAACTTCATGGAGCACAGGTACTGTTTTTGGCATTAAGACAAATTGGAGACAAAGTTTCCTTCCACCAAACTTCTGAGTTAATGAGCTGTGGAATGTAGAATTCTCTTTTAAGCACACTCTTAACTTCCTGTATGACAGCTGCTTGGCTGAGTTTGCAAACTATGGAAATACGACAGGATTCAATGTAAAGATGTGCATAATGAAAGAAATACTGGTGTATTTTCACAGCATGAACTTCTCCATGACCCGGCACACATACAATGCGGCAGCACTATATGTGTGTGAGAGCCAACTAGTATTGGGGAGATTGCTGCTGTTTAACACCTAGGCCTATTTCAGGCACTCAGTGTTCATGGAATGACAGGCTGCATATACAGAGCCAGCAGGGTTGAGAGGGGGGCAGACATTCAAAGTAATTAGGGTACACTGAAAACATGCCAGAGCAAGTACAACTAATTGAGGCTCATTTGGGCTTCTAAAACATCAATTGCTGGACACAAAACAGAACACCCTCTGTACACCGATGCAGGTGCAGGCACTTCAGTACTTTTCAACAGAGTCTGCCTGCCACACGGTCTGACGTCCACTGATGAAATGTTTCCTGTAGAGGCTCCTGACTCAGAAATACACAGAACGCTGCAAAGCCATGAACCTCTCACAACTCCCACACTTGGCTGCCTGCAGGCAGATCCATCGAGCTGTCAATCCAAATGCGGTTCACTGCTACTTCCACTGTTTTGTTTTGGGTTGGGGTTTTTTTTTCAGCCGACAGTGAAAACAGACTAATTCAGGACCTCCGAGCTGCATCTGATTAGAGTTTTTTTCAGGAGCAAAACACTCAGCTGCACATGACATTTAAAATATATGAGTCTTCTGCCCTCATTATGTTCGGAGGTGCAAAAAATGAGATACCTGCGAGAGTTAGAAAAAAGTTGAAAAAAAGAAAAAAAGAATTAGAACAGAAACAAAGAAAGCGTATTCACAAAAGACAAAACCTGCTGTTAAATTACTTTGATAATCCCTCACGCCAAGAAAAAACAATATCACCACTGAAGGTTAGCATTGAATCCCCGTAGGATGTACAACGCTGTTTTAGCAAAACCTCAGCAGTCTCAGGTAGCTAGGATAGTGGTTAGCTTGGTTAGCTGCAGAAAAACCTGTACTTAATCACAAACAGAAGCTATGATTTATAAAAAAGAAAAAAAAAAAAAGAATGCACAAACAAGGGCGTTTAATGAGCAGATAAAAGATTTCAGTGTCTTTTCATTGGGCAGACGAGCTCTTATGGTCCAGTCGCTGCCGGTTGTTGATATGATGTTTGATATTTTCCACCAATATCAGCGACAGATGTCACGTCACAACACCTGCATGCTGACTCTCTTGTCATTGTAGACCCTGCCACAATGAGGTGTTGTGTTGTCCTCATTATGGCTCCGATGGTGGACGTGTTTTTGCTCGACAGTGCAGGACACATCTTCACCAAAAGTTCTTGATCAAGTCCACACTTTGAGTCCGAACTCAAGACCACTTTTTGAAGGTCTCATCTCGGAATCGACCACAATTTTTACTGTCTTGTCTCAATCTCAGGCAAAGAGGACTCTATTTCAAGACCGGTCAAGAACACAACTGTGGGCACTGTATTGAATAATTGTTTGAGACATTATGTACTTAATTATGGTTTCTAGGGGAAGACAAGTCACCCTGAAAACCTGATGGTTAGGCAAAAAAATTTGTATTTTGTTAGGTGGATGGTAAAACATGGACAAGAAACGGTGAATAAAGATGGTGAAGTTCATCCATAGCGTTTGTTTGTATTTGTTTGCTCAGAGGAAAACGAAGGAAAACTCCACTTCACTTCTGCGATGCCTTTTGATTATTTTATTAAGACATTTCATTTCTTTCTACATTTCTGCAAACGTACATACAGTATATATTATTCATCAGAAAACTATTTACAGAAAATAGCCTCAGAATTGAGCTTCAGACCAATGTTTCTGAACCCCCCGTGTCTTGACCGCAAGTGTTTTAGATGCATTTTATTTTTTTCAGATGCATTTTTCACTCGCATGTCTCACGCAACAGATTCACTCTCATTTTAATCCATGCAGACCGGCTCCATGCAGACTTGGAGACAGACAGAGAGAGAGAGAGAGATCGAGCGTCTGTATTTCTCAGGAGTTGTCTACTTCAGCTTTAACCCGAGTTGAGTAATTTAAAAACACATTTTTTATTTATTGCTCTTAGTGCATGACAACCATTTATGTACCCTCAAACTCTATTTCTTCAAAAGCTACGAATGCAATAGTCTTTTCTTAACCATCATTCGTTCTTGGGTTCACAGTCGGAGTGGACTGCACTCTTTCAGCCACTTCCAGAGCATGATTCACATAATGGTGCCACAAGGTTTCCGCACAAAATGCACGTGCAGCACTGAAAGGTAGCACTTTATATGCTTACGATGATTGATACATGCTGCGGATATTTACAGCACAATTAGTGAATGCTGGTAATGGTTCTGGCTCTCTAACCTGCCTTCTCTCACATTCACATCAGCCCTCATCAACTCCACCATCATAATGATAGTGATTACAAGTGCGGTGTGCACAACAGTGATTATTAGAATAATCTCAAAGCAAAACGCTAATGGATCTGGTATGTATTATGCGTGTGTGCGAGCGTGCAGGTGTGTGTGTCCCACCTCTGTCACAAGCCTGCATGTCTCCTTTTCCTGGCCAAAGGAAAAAAAAAAATCCAATTAACCAACAGCTTGCCCTCAAGTGGAAGTGAGAGGTTGAGAAACTCGACACAAAAGCACAGGCACAGAACAGACTGGAATAACAATACAGGTGACTCAAAAGACCTGCAGGAGCTACAATACCTTTCTAGAACAACTGGTGTTGTTTACCTAGAATTAACAAAAAAAATTAGCTCACTCGTATGATGGATGGCAATCAAGAACCGCTTCCCAATTGTCCAATCCATCTGAGCTGAACGCTTTTTTTCGAGCCTATCAATTTCTTTTGGCGATGCCAGCATGTTCTGACTGTTGCGCGTTGCAAAACAATGGCGTCAAACCTGTGCGTCTACGCAGGAGGGGAAGAGACGGCCATAACATATTTACCAAGAAAGACAACAGTGCCACTTGTTAATGTCAAGAGCGGGTGGAGACGCTGCGAATACGCTGAAACATCTTTCAGCACAACATGGGCTTGAATTCCAGGAAGGCCATATATTTGGGATTCATTGCACGACTTCCACTGCTTCCTAACCGAGCAGGAACGTCTATTGCTGAAGGTAAATATTCCACGATATAACAACATTGTCATCACACATGAAATTTTGACTAAGAAAACCTAAAAATACAAATATTGTCTCATTTCAGCCATTTTGGATGATGGCAGATTGTTACAGCTTGCTCTCAGGCTACAAATAGCTCGACTCGCCCCACCCCCCTCAGCTCCTGTCAGGCCTGCTGCACAGGCTCAGGGATCAATAAGGGAATCAATAAAGAATTGGACTGATGAGCAGAATCAATAATGGCATTGGTATCAATAAAAATCTTATCAATTCCTATCCCTACCTGTACTCAAAATGGCTGTGATTACTTAACATGCACAATCAGTCTATATATATATTCAGTGCTACTGCACTAATGAATACTTCCACATCAGCGATGGGGAAAATGACTCATACTGACCAATTAATAGACGATTATCCTGCACTTGCTCTCAGCTCTGTGAAGCGCATCATAGCTCAGTGTTTTGGTGTGGGGAAACTTTTGGACCAGTGTGCATCACATGATGTCGCCGGAAGTCGCAATACAGAAGTGGAAAAGTTAGCCTTGAACGCTCTCTGTCAGACGGCAAGTCCTTTCTGGCAGAAAGCCAGAAAGCCTTTCACCCAGGAGACTGGGGTTTGTGTCCCGTGGCAGGCTGTGTTTTTTGTTTTGTTTTTTGTTTTGTTGGTTTACACAACAAAAACACCTGGTTACATTTAGGAAAACATGGTTTGGGGGGCGTCCTATAGCTCACTTGGTAGAGCAGACACTGCATGTACAGGAAGGCTAACTCCTTGACAACAGTCGGGGGTTTGATTCCACCTTTGTCCAGTGTTTGCTGCATGTCGTCCCCTCTCCCTCCCCCCTTTATCTTCAGCTGTCCTATAAAATAAAGGCATAAAAACCATAATGGTTTGGGTTACAAATACAACTTTTCACACTATTATTATTATTATTATTATTAATCTTTTACTTTTATTCTTATTATTTTATTGTTTTTCTCTTTTAATTCTTATTGCTTTTATTGCTCTCATTCTGTTGTATTTTACTGCCTTCAGTCTTGTCTCGTATTAATACTTTGTGTCTTGCATTTTAAATTGTCTCCTTCTTTTAACTTTATCTTCCTTCTTTTTTTTCTTTTCTTTTTTAACCTTGTCTTGTTTCTGTTTGGCCTTGCTTCTGTTGACTTCCTGAGTATCCTGTCCTTGCTATGGCGGTCAAAGCACTTTGTAAACTTTGTTTTTAAAGGAGCTATATAAATAAAGTTTGTTATTATTATATTATAAACACCTTTAACAATAACCTTTCTCGAAGAAAGCCTTCAAGGCTAACTTGTGCATGTTGCAGCTACTACCTGCCAACCAGGGCTTACGGGAAATGGTGTCCATTAAAGGTCATTAAAGGTAAATAGCAATATTTTGTTGTTTTTGTCCTTATTCAAACATAATGAATAAACCACACAGAATACTTTTGAGTACATTTGGTTCCAAGGCTGGATTTTTCATTATTAATGAGGTTTTCTGACTTCTCTAACAGACCCTGAAAATTCCACTTTCACTTCAGCTTTCTATGGCTGTGTTTAAAATCACTCCCTCGTTACTAAAGAGTGCACTATATTTGCTGTTCGCCATTTTCTTGGAGTGTTTTAAAAGTGTTTTCAATGGGGCCTTAAAAAAAAATTCCACAATTTAAGAAGTAGTGTCCATCGCACGTACCTTCTGCTCACAATCCAACAGCGCAATATGCCACATTTCACAGATGTGAAAATTACAGTTGTGAATTCAGCAGTTGTTAGTGATGATGCGTGTCGTGAATTTGGAAATATCAATTTGCTGCTCCCTACTGAGTGCACCGCTGTTCGGTGAGTGTCCATTACATAGTGAGTGGTGAATGAGAGAGCACCAAATGTTACTTGAACATTTGACATTTCTAACAGAACAGATCACCATTTCCACAGCAGACATTTTGTCTTGTCACGGCGGCAAGAGCACAACGGCAACAACGACGGCTCCGTTCTATTCAAGTATCTCCGTAAGCCATGACCGTGTAGCAGTGAGTCAGCAAGACTATTGGAAACAATACTGAGACCCTGAAACCGAAAACAGCTACATGGAATTCAGCCATCATTCAATTCATTATTCACACCTGTATTTTTCATGAGGTCATGATGTCACACTGTCATAAAAAAGGGTCTATTGTTTGCATCTGGCAGTTGTTCTAGTTCAAGCACTGCAGAAATCAGTATGTACTCATTTCACCACTTGTCCCAACACGTCTGATGTAGCATCATTCATTCACTTACAAATCAAGGGAATTCATTAATTAATCTGTTTTTTTTTTAATATAATATGTATTTAGCATATGTACATTATGGATCCAGGTTAGTTGAGTAATGCATTTTTCGCTCATTGTTAGCTGCTTTGGTTACTTGTTTGCTTTTATTTATTTTATTTCTTAGTTATTTTATAACTTCCCCAGAGTGACACTTAGTGCTGGATGGTGGTTTTGCGATTGCACACACAAAAATACCCAGAATCCAAAAAGATAAACAAACAAATAAATAAATTGGAATAAAATAACAACAGTAAAAGTGGCCACAAAAAAATGGCAACTAGTGAGAGCGAATCTGCAAACGACTCTTGAGTCTACATACCGGTATTCAATGCCATGGGATGGTGTATGAATAGCACGCCATTTATACTGATGTTCTGCGTGTAATTTCATGCATTTTAAGCTTTTCGAGCGTCATTTAACGGCATTTAAGTGTTCTCTGTTTCATTTGTTTCTAGAATGTTTTATTTAATTGGGTTTTCTAAATGCTCAAAATAAATAATCCCACTTGCCAGGCTTGAAGTGGCCGAACCACAGTGGTTTGGATCGATCCTATGAGGCTTTAAAACAGCTTCGGGTGGCGTTTAGGTGTGATGACAGCGAAAGGCGACAACAGCCCCTGAAGAGATGAGAGTAGATGCTGCTATTGGATCAGTTATATCAGAACTGGAGAATGTTTCTTCATTGAAAGGAAGCAAAGAGCGGCACTAAAGTTTTTTTTCTCAATGGAAAACACGTTTTCAATCTTCTTTTCAATCCCGTTTGTTGATCTGATTGGTTGGTGGAAGTACGACTTCTCAGATGTTTCTGTATAAAGCTCTGTTCACACCAACGATTCACAACCACTTGCAATGTGCCAGTCTGTGATGTTCTGAAAACCTGCCAGTTTACACCAGTGTGACGAGACGAGACAGTGTATCGTTTCCATAGCAACAAATCTCTGTACTCCCATTCTGCCAGCTTTTCATGGTTTTTTTTTTTGGGGGGGGGGGGGGGGGGGGGGTTTT
>JBBPCS010000001.1:23962032-23976242 GCA_037974645.1 Hollardia meadi | reverse complement strand
TGTGTGTGTGTGTGTGTGTGTGTGTGTGTGTGTGTGTGTGTGTGTGTGTGTGTGTGTGTGTGTGTGTGCGCGCAGATATGCAGGCTGCCAGATCAGTTCTAAGGCAATGAGAAAACCTGTCTTCTGGCGGCGGACCAACAACGGAAACTCGACTCAAGCCGAATAGCTAGCTTTGCTTTCTGCTGCTGCAGGCTCATGATCTAACATTCGGATTACATGTACACAGTGATGAAGAAATGCTATTTTTTGCTTTCATTTGCATATTTTTGCATCATATTCAAGCTAAAAGCTTAACACAAGCATGTTCAACCAGAATTAAGCAAAATATTCCAGTCTTTTTTTTAATTCATTGCATTTTAGACAGTATTTTTCAGTATAGTATTTTTGTTTTTATTGCACATTTCAGGATGAAAATGAAAATACAGTTGGTTGGTCAGTAAGTCACACATGTGATTGGCAGATAGGCCTCATGAGAGGCCTTATTATATAAACAGAATCCACTGCGTGTATAGAATAAACCTGTTGTGCTAATCTCAGAATTAAACATGCCAGGGCACATGAAACAAGTCAAGTTCTCAGCCAGCAAATAGTTTGACTCTTCACAATCTAAGAGCTTCACATGTTCTGTACATCTGGAATGTGTAAGAGACTACACACAGTATGTCGTCACGCAAAATGCAAGATTTAATGCTACTGTCATGTGACAAGTGAACAACATAAAAGATCCATTGTCTGTTCCCCTGCACTTCCCCTGCATACGGTACTGTGCAGGCGTTGAACCCAGAGACCACTAATTCATCAAAACAACCAAACGTGTGTGTTTGATTTGTGCGTTTATACCTGTTAAATAGCCTCTTTAACTTTGTTGCTGTGGTTCCTGACTTCAAGAGGGTGTCTTCTCAGATCAGCTGATTGGGCTTTCTTGTCATTCCCAGAGCCCGACTGGTAACTCAGGACCATTTTTTAAAAAGCCTTTTTCTCTGCGAATTTTTATTTTATTTTATTTTGTCTTTTTATGACGCACTTTGTAACTTTGTTAAGGGAAGCGCTCTATAAATAATGTTGGTGTTTTTGCTAAATAATTAAATAATGCCAAGACATGTGATGTGTGTAAGTATCTTACTTAGTACTGTAGTACTTATGTCTCTCCTTTGTTAGTCAGTTATGACTGATAAGAGGCAGGTCTAAGAAAAGAGCTGTCTTCCATTTACTTCCCTGTAGTTTTTAATACTTTTCTAGAAACGCCCAAACGCGTATCCAAGGTCAGCAGATGTCATGCATTGCAAGTAGTCCAGTAAGGCATCAAGATAAGAAGACAGACAAGACAGACAAACCAGTTTAACTATACTTTCTAAACCAGATTATTGAAGCCAAGTGAAAGTGAATCTTCATTTTATTACCCAAACTGTCCATTGTTATGTGCCAGTTAGAGTCAGCTTTAACCTGCACCTATCACAGTTATGGTTAAAATGTGGATTTGTGTACAATCTCAACACAATCAACACAATTGTTTTGTTTTGAGGTTTTAATGGACTCCTTAGAAGTCCCATTGTTGATGGAGCACTCCTATGTCTTACACAGTATAACTAACAGAAAGGATGGTCAAAACATAAAAATTTAAAATAGGGGGGAATGGTGCCCCCTACCGAAGCCTTTCATCAGTTTAAATCCTGATCACATTGCTGTCAGTCACATAAAGTTGATTAATCTGAGAGATACCGTGTTATAAATGCTTAAAACATTCAAAGATGTAAATATTATATCTACTAATGCCTCCTCTGTCTTATCACCTTCTGTGCAGCGTCCATGAAGAACAGTAAAAGCAGTCTGACGTTTCCTGGAGTGAACGGGCACAACGGGAACAACATGGACACCACGGACACCACAGGCTTCTCTGAGGGCGACCTACTGCTCCAGGTGTGAGACAAGTTAACCTGTGGGGGGAAAACACCCATTCAGACGCTACTTGTAAATGTATCTTAAAGGGTCGTATTTGTCATAACTTGTCATTCGTCATGTCATGTTTAGGACATGTTTGTTTTGTTTTTTTACAGCAAGCAGCAAATAGTCTCATTTTTCACTTAAAAACTCACAAACTCACTTATAGATATAAGATATAAGCGCCACAATTGTCAGAGACGTAGTGATGCTTTTCAAATTGAAACATGGCCACATAAATCGAACTACAGCATGTTTGGTGTTACACCCTTGCAAGAATATGCAAGTGCCAATCCCATGAGGCTCTTCAGGTGAAGTTACCTTTAATCCTTTCATACGGGAGAATCATGTATGACAGGTTGTTGTAAATTTATATTTAATATAGTCTGCTACAGACACTCTAGTCTGTAACTTTAGTTCCATCCACATTTCCAAAACATGATATTACACAGCATTGCATTTGTGCTAACTTAGGTTGAATAAAACCAAGTACCAAAGTAGGTTTCAAATAAAATGTTCCCATGCTTTTTTAGTAGTCTCAAGTAGGTACACAGACTAAATGTCATTTAAATGATAATATCAATAGAGAAATTCCCCATCCCTGAAAGAAACACCTATTCTTCAAAGCTAAGCAGGGTCTGACCCAGTTTAAACTGTAGTCAGGAGGGGCACGGTGCATTTAGATCGACTTAGAACAGAGGATGAAGCTGTGTAACTGGGGGAATCTGAAAGCAGCACTGGGCAGCTCACGCAAAGATCACACACACAGCAGAAGCAGTCAACCAGAGTACTAGATTAAAGCTAGGCACTCTAGTATACCCTCAGGTAAAGAGGTAGAACACACATAGATCTTTAAACAAAGTAGACTAATCTCAATTTCACCAATTTATTTTGGCAACATCACCAAACATGCTAACGTTTTGGCCTAGAGGCCTTCATCGCAGCAGGAGCAGTCAACCAGAGTAATACACCTCGAACAGTTTCAGTCAATGTTACTGTTGTATGTTGAACAATAAGTCCCATGGCCTGATTAGTAACCGAACAGCCTGAGGCTAGCAGGTGCATAAATGCACTATCAGACTTTATTTATTTGTGCGCTGGTCTTGTTGTGCAGAGCTAATCCAGCTTCTATCCATGTAGGAGGAAGTTATGACAGGTGAGGCTGCTTGTCTCGGTGCCTCTTGCCAAAGCTCGGCCACGCTATTTGGTTCTCAACAAAGCCTGTGCCTGTCAAGTGCCTTGCACCTTGTTTATTGTCACTCACCTGTCAGGTACATTTTCACACTTTGTCCTGCATAATGATCATAACTGGCAGTCATTATGTAATACAAAGGGCCATTGAGAAGTAACAGCTGTTGAGAGTTTGGATTATAAATAGGGAGCAGGATTTACAATTCTGTGTTCTCTTCTAAGCATTGCTCAAACTGAAAAATTGCTAGTAGTTGAAAAACATAGCATTACATAGAGATTTAAAGTTGAACATTTTAAATTTTGACAGGATGCGATTCACTCCGTTCTTATTTTGATTACAGATGAAAATCCTTTACTGCACACAGCTCCACGAGACACATTCACAGACTGCTGCTGCTATGAAGAGTGCAATAACAATATTATTCAACATTTTAATTATTGTGGTCATTTTCGTGATGTGGTCGTTTCAGTTAAACAAAGATTTTAAAAAAAGTAAAAATGAGGTGCTTCTTGTAACATAACAAATGAATTAAAAATTTGTTTGCGAACTTAAGCATGTGTATGTTGGTGCAATGTGACTTTGAATATATCTGTGCATACCTGCTCAGTCTTTCTGTGTCTGTAACATATCTGACATGTATTTTAAATTGTTCCTCGTGCAGGCATTGAACGGGTTTGTGATGGTGGTCACATCGGAGGGATTGGTGTTTTATGTCTCTCCCACAATCAAGGACTACTTGGGCTTTCATCAGGTGAGATGCTGGCCTTCAACGCCATCGTAAAGTAAAACTTCATTAGCGAGGACCACGTTTTAAAGGTGCAAGTAGTAAGAATACAGATGTTTTGGGTTGGTGGCTGGCCCGACCTGCCAACCCAAAGAGTCGGTATTTGACATCCTGGGAATGAGACTCAACATCTTACACACTGCACCTTTTAACGATCTATTTTAACAAATATGAAAACGATGTGTGCGAGGCTTGACGAATGCTTGTAGTTCCCTGCTTGCTGATTTGCGTTATGGGTAAGCCTCAGTAGGGAATCTGCTGTAGCATCTGGGCACGAGGGACCCCTCAGGACCCTTCGGAAAAGAGGAAGGAGGGGAAGAAACAGGAAGAGAGAACCGGATGGTAGTGAGGGGGGCAGAATACGAGAACAAAAGAGGAGGAGAGGGTTAGGTGGGTATCCATAGGAAAGCCGGAAGAGGCGCGGTTTGAGGTGTGGTCCTGCTCCTGAAACTCAAGATTTAATTCAGTAGCAAGGACCACTTCATCAACGAGATGCATTTAACAATTTATTTTAACAATAATGAAAATGATATGTGCAAAGTTTGACCATTGCTTGTAGTTTCCTGCTTACAAGGTAAGGAATCAGCCGTAATATCGAGGCACGATGGAACCCCAAACCCACATCTTACTTAGGACAAGACTGGCTGGATCTGAGATCTTTGAGATCTGAACGGATGTAGCAATAATACACTGGGGAGGACAACTGGCCCATGATTTCTAGTGAGTGTTCTGGGATGTCATTGCGGGAGGCCGGAGTAGTGAACAAAAGAAATGAGAGGACGTGGCGTGATGATGGAGTTGTTGGAGTCGACAATCAGGGGTATTAAGGGTATGAATGAATATGGAGGGACCAGTGTTGGGTGGTCCAAGCTTCTGAATTTATGGAAAGATGAGTGAGAAAGAGAGACAGCAGTTGTGTTGACCGAGAACATGAGCTGCGATGAGGGCGATGGCTGGAATGAAGGCCATTGCTTACGATTCATACCATTTTGATTTACATCAAACAACTCAGTGACCCCGTCACGTACGCACTAGTAAAAAGTCTCCAAAACATCAATGGAAACATCAACTGCTAAAATACAAACTCTTTCATGGGAGGAGCCTGAATCGATGTACACCTGATGTCCAAATTGTTAATGAAGTGTTGGGTTCTCTCCTCTGCCGACAGTCGGACGTGGTTCATCAGAGTGTGTTTGAGCTCATCCATACTGACGACAGGGCCATATTCAGACAGCAGCTGCACTTTGCTCTAAACCCCCCAACTGGCGCTGATGGAGATGGTAAGAAACTGAGAATGAAAACTAAGGCCTGTTTTTATTCAGGTTTTTTTTTTTTTTTTTCTTTCAGTGGCGAGTTGGACATGGTTCATGGTTCAGTTAAATGGTTCTGATGTGTAATGTCTTATCTCCATCTGTGTTCTCAGTGGTGCAGAGTTGTGGTAATGCAGTGATGTACAGTCCCGAGCAGCTTCCCCCAGAGAACTCCTCCTTCTTGGAGAGGAACTTTGTGTGTCGCTTCCGCTGTCTCCTGGACAATTCCTCTGGCTTTCTGGTAAGTACAGTGTTTTAGGTTATTTTGTGTATTGGGCGCCTCATCTCATGTAGTTCTTATGAAATATTGGAAACCATTTTAAGATCTAACACACAAGCTTTTTTAAGCCTTGTTAAACTGTTTCCATGCTAACACTTACTCATCTCATTTTTTTTTTTTTTTACCCAAACCAGGCTCTGAAGTTCCAGGGAAGACTGAAGTACCTCCATGGCCAGGGGGGTTTAAGGGACAACGGGACCTGTAACAAACCTCAGCTGGCACTGTTCACCATTGCTATGCCCGTCCACCCTCCGTCCATTGTGGAAATCAGAGCGAAAATGCTCCTCTTTCAAAGCAAGCACAAGCTGGACTTCACACCGATGGGCATTGATAGCAGGTGCTACAAATTCCATCCCTCTTTTTTTATTTATAATTTTTAGCTAAAACACCATCTTCCAATTTTCCCAAGCCTTATTACAAAACACATCACTATTACTCATTTCTTTTCAGGTTCAGTGTGTGGGATTTAGTGACATCTAGTGGCGTGGTTGTATATTTCACCAACTGAAAGGCCCTATCTAGAGCCAGTTTGGTTTGTCCATTCTGAGCTCCTGTACGCACATGAAGATGCAACATGGTGGACTCTGTGGAAGAGGACCTGCTCCCACTGTAGATATAAAAGGTTCATTCTAAGACACAACAATTCTTAGTTTCAGGTGATTATACACTAATGAAAACATTATTATGTATGTTATATTCCAGTTCCAGCCAATACTAGATTCCATTTCGGCCCCTAAATCCCTCTAAATCCGACACACTGGACCTTTAACTGTTGCTGCTTAGCTGAAGTTTATTCCAGCCAAAACAAACTTGATGTTTTTTTCTTTTGTCTGTCTGCAGGGGGAAAGTTATTCTGGGATATTCAGAGACTGAACTGTGTATGAAAGGCTCCGGCTACCAATTCATCCATGCAGCTGATATGATGTACTGCGCCGACAACCACACCCGCAGTATGTTGGCAATTGCAACATGACTAATTGATGGCAATGAAAAAATGTTTTCTGTTTTTAAGAAAATATAGTAAGAATTATAGCTATTTAAAGCACCACTTGCTTTACAGGATACAGCATGTTTAAATCCTTTTTTTTCAGTGTGGAGACCAATTGTAAAACTGGCTTGTGTTGCCATTTCAGAATGTTGATTGTATACAAATAATGAGTATAAAAAAGAAAAAGTCATGGGTTTATATTTTTATCGTCGTGTGGGTGCAGGGATTAAAAAACCTTGACATGTGCATCGCTACTGTCCAAAGTGAGCAGAGGGGATGATAGAAAACACTTCACTTAGTCTGGTTGCCTGCTTGCTTTTCGTGGTTGTAAATAGAACTTTTGACCCTTTTTCAACTGCGATTGACTACATTGCCACACACTTCCATGTGCACTTACATATGACATGTTTATTAGTGGCGTGCACCAGAAAATCGGGCTCCCCCGAAAGCCAGTCAAACCCTGGCTCAAACAACTGTACAACACTGAATAAACCATGACCTGGCAAAATATTAACATGTCAACTGACATTTGCTGCCACTCTACTCGTAACCTCTCCTTGTGTGTTGTTTTTGTCTTTATATCACAGTGATTAAAACCGGAGAGAGCGGTATGACTGTTTTCAGGCTCCTGAGCAAGTCGAGCGGCTGGGTGTGGGTGAAGTCCAACGCCAAGCTGATCTACAAAGGAGGAAGACCTGAATTTATCATTGCATATCAGAGAGCTTTAGTGTGAGTGTTTCACTGTCAGCAGCTCTTTTGCTTGCTGAAATTAGATAGCAATGAAACACTAGCCCTTTTTAATAATGTACTGTGTTCTATTTTTCTGTTTCAGCAACTCTGAGGGTGAGGAATATCTGCGTCAGAGGAGGCTCCAGCTTCCCTTCAGCTTCACCACAGGAGAGGCCGTCCTTTATGACACCGGCCCTACAGTGGACGTCTCACAGTTTCAGTTCAATAAAATGTTTAATAGCAATGACATGAACAAGGATGTGACCCCTGGCTCTTTGGTGGACTGCTTCCTAAAACAGGATGAAACAGCCTACACCCAGACAGTGAACCCTCCCTTACCTGTGGATCAGGTGTTCATGGACAGCCGGGCCCTGCTCAGCATTCCCAGTGACGCGTGGCAGGAAAATGGGCCCATATCCACCACAGGTGCCTCTGTCGTAGTGAAAGAGGAGGCCAAACAGTCGGTGATGACTGTGATTGACAACCTGGAAAAACTGGCTCAAAAAGGCAACCTCTGTTCAGTGTTACAGAACCTTGATGTCGGTGACACGGAGCTGATGGAGTGGGAAAATGCCCTCAACAGATTAGGTCAGGGTGAGGATCGGCAGAACAGTGTCAGTTCTGAGCTAGACAGCATCCTCACTAATGACATATTTGACTACATTGATACAGTTTTGTTCAAGGATAAGGAGGAAAATAGTCTAAGCGCCAGTTCTCCCAGCTGCCTCACAGCCGTCAACAATCATCAGCAGAACCCCTTCACTCAGGCTGCTCGGCTCTCAGCCACTGGACTCTGTGAGCCACAGTTGTTTCAGACACCGAACCCTGATTGTACTTACTCTCAACTTAATGGTATCTACTCTCACCAGCAGAATGCCATGAATGGACCAGTGATTATGGGGCAAAGCTTAACAGAATCTGCTGAGATATTCGACAACACCCAGAAACTCTCCCACAACGCTCCCCCGATTGCTCAGGCTGACACCAACCTGCCCCCTCTTCAACAGCTGCAGCTCCAGGACATTTTCAGCCCATCTATAGAGCTCCCACAGCTCACTGTCCCTGACGCCTCAGCTGATGGTGCCTCAGCCATTTTTCAGTCCTGTGGGCAGGCACACATGGGCTGCCCTCAGGAGATTTCTGGACAGGCACAGTCCAGCCAACGTCTGCTGTGTCCACAAAGCAATTTGCAAGCTCCTGCAATGGCAGCAAATGGACAGTTGCTGCAGAGTTCTGTTAAACAACCAAACAATGTAGTGCCCGGGTTGATCGACATTTTGCCATCACTGATTCCTTGCAATGACTTTAATTCCTCTAGCACACCTAATATTCCCATTCCCTTTTCCACAGCATGCCTGCAAAGAAACCCTCCTTTGGAAACACACAACCACCAGGCTCAGCAGTGGCCACAGAGCCAGCAGCAGATGCTGCCTCATGCTGGCATCATGCAGAACGGACATGAGCTGACGCCAGCATGCCACAGCCAAGCTTCAGAAAGCCCAACATTCCCACATGCTGGCCTTTGGCCAAGGAGTGTCCCCGGACTGAACCACGTTAAGCAGGGAGGGCTGGCATGTGGCCAGGCAGCTACACAAAGCAGCTGCATGTTCAACCAGCACTTTTCTTGCACTCCAGCAGGAGGCGACATTAGGGCTCTCTCGGGGTCCACTGGCCTGAGGGGGGCTGACGTGTCTCTGGATCAGAGTCCTCCTCAAGGTTCCTGCTACTTCCAGTGGAGCCACAGCGAGCCTGTGGTGGGCACGTCAGCCATCGACCAGGAGAACGCCAACATCAGCCCTCTGACCGCTCCGTCCAGCATGTCCTCCTCAGAGCGCACATTCAACATTCAGCACTACCTGGAAGGCCACAGACAGAGACAAGTACACATGTCCCACTGTGGGCTGGATAATTTCACACAACAAGAAAATTATAAGAGGAAATGAAAGCTAAAGGAGCAAGTGAATGAGAAATAATTATGTTTAGGCCATAATTAATGTATGATCAATTCTGTCAAATTATTTAAATTAATCAGTTAATTGTTAAGTTTGTACAATGTCAGAATATAGTAACAAATTACATTTTTAGTTTCCAAGAGCCCAAAGTGACACATTCAAATTACGTTTTTACTATGATAAAAAACACAAACATGGCACATTATCCACAAGAAGCTGGAATCACTAAATATTGTTCAACTATCAAAATAGTTGCTAAATTGTCTGTCATCAGTTCCGTAATTGGTTCTCTAATTGGTTGTAATCGATAAATGTAATAAAGAAAATACAATTGAAAAACAGGAATTTGAATTTGAAAAGACATTTGAAAGTGGAATTGAAAAACACATATTGATGTAAATTATTAATATCAGTATGCCTTTATCAATCAGAATTTTCTTTATATTTTTCTTGCCTTTTCTTTATAGCATTTAAATTCATGACCTTATTATCATAATTATTTTTACATTTTCTGTTTTTAATACTTCCATTTACTGCTTCGATTTGCTTTTTGTATTTCTTTGCAAAAAAAAAAGAAGAAAAAAAAGAAACGAAAAACTGCGCAGCAGTTTCCTTTAACCGCGTGTCCTCTCTGCTCTATTCAGCAGGATCTCTGGAATTTTTGCCACTTTTGCTCGTGATGTAGATTAAAGCTGTCAGAGCAGAGCCAAGACATGTTTCTGTTGCAACTAGGGATCGACCGACATGCTTTATAAGGGGCTGATACCCAAAATGTTTTCTAGCTTCCGGGTTTACTTCCTGGTTATACGGCCCACTGAATATGTGCAGTAGTGTTTCTCCGGCTGGCCCCGCCCACGAGTCCCCATAGACTTCACATTGTGATGACGTCAGATATCACTTTTCTCGGCTCGAGGAAATTTTACAAATATAAAACCTCCATGGGGGAATTTTTAGCTGCAATACCGCGAGTGGCCACTGGAAGAAATTGGAAGCAAGGCTGAGCGCTCTCACCGTATCCAGTTCTGATACATTCATGCTACAGACAGAGAGGCGGCCTCATCAGAGCCTTTTTAAATGAATGTATTTTATTAGTAATCAGACAGAAATAATACTGAATATCAGTTCCGATGATTGGTCTCTCCCTAGTTGCAACAAATCCAGGAGAGCAGGAAAACACAATACAGTTTGCCTGTATCAGTGCTTATATATCACTCTGTATCATATGTGCTTTGTCCAGTTTGCAATGCTTAAAAGCTTTTGCTTGTCAGTTTTTAGTGAAGATACACTATAATAATAATGAAGTATAAAGCCACAAGTGCGTTTACCAGGATGGAGCTTGAGCCAGCTCAGAGGAACGGTCAAGTAAATCCAAATAGCCAAAGAAATATATTTTCATAAGGGAAACCAGACATTGTCACTTCCTTGTTTTCAGCCAGGGACATTCATTTATTTTCCCAAATACAAATACCAAAAAAAAGAAGAAAAAAAAGTATTTTAGTATAATCATTCTAAACTTTAATGCAGACACAATGGAGACTATTATACAATAAATAGTGTAAACAATCACTGAAAGTGATAGCGACATGAAAACATGGCTGTACCTTTAAATTAATATCATTACAGATAAAACAACCCGTATGTTTAAAAAAAAAAAAAAAAAAATCCTCAAATGTGGTTGATGTATTTTACTGTATACTAGTAGTATTTGTTCACCAGAGGGTCTGCTTTGGCTCACTAGGATCTCATATGTAACTAATGCATCAGCGTGTGACACGTGTTTATCTGTGTGTGCAGTATAAATGTGCTTTAATGGTGAACGAGGTGTCTCGTATCCCAACAGAACAACAGAAGAAATCGCAATCAGGAAACATTGGTTTGGTCGTCTCCAAACTGCCTGTGTTAGGGTTCCACTTATTAACATCCTGCAGTGTTAAAGACAACGTGTTAGCAACTGACTTTACAAGTTATTGAGGATAGACTGAATCCACTATTAAACCAAAAACAAATGGACTTCTTCAAGCCTTTGAAATTGCACATTCCTGTCAAACCTGCATGTTGCACTATCCTCGATATGCAGACCTTAAAGGATGCAGTCCCTACATTTGGATGCAGCAGATGATTCGGAACAGCTTCCAGTCCATATCGACAAATTTTACATCTTACATTCACAGAGGTTCAATCACAGAATACCGTGAACATGCAGCGGCCGTCACCCAAACAGATTCTCCTTTACTTTGTGATCCTACCACACACACAGTATAATAAGTGGACGGAGTGCCCGGGTCAGGAAAGAAGCCTTAAAAGTGCCTTAAACCTGCATTCTTTCTAATTGCCAGCAGAGGGCGACAACTCTGGTGAGATTGTATGTAAGCTTATGAGAAAATGACCCTACTTCATACTTTATTTACTATCTCAGTAAACAGTTTCCTAATTAGTTTATGATCTGAGACGCTAGTTTCAAGTCTTCAATACAGCAGGGTGTTCATTTTGTAAATCATGGTTCTAGTTCTTTGAGTAAAAATAGACAACAAAGCAGGGAATGCTTTACCACGGCGTGTCCTTGGGTTCTCAATAGCATTGCATGTTCTCCCCAGCTTCGGCAATGGCTGTAATGGCTTCAAAACGGTTGTTGACAAACCAATTGACGTCACGGAGGCTCCATCCACTATTTATTATACAGTCTATGGATCCTACGTAGGAACACCCTAAATTACATATTGCCTTGTAAGCTTTCTCGCACCTCCACGCCGAATAGGCAGCTGAAAAGCATCTCCATATAAGTAAATCTGTGCTTCCTTGGTAGCTCTTGCTTTTCGAAGGCAATCCTTCAGAGCTGCACTACTCTAAGGGAAGCCGTGTCCATTGGAGATACACCATCCTCGCTGTAAATGAATAAGGTGCATTTCAAGGCGCTGAGGAATTTCTTTCCTTTATATTCCTTTACTCAAACGTCCTTAACAATGGAAACAAGGGAAAACACTTAACTTAAGCTGTGACCAATCTCTACAGAGATGGAAAGGTTTCTGTCGGTTATCCTATCGGCAAAGGATTTACGATCACAGATCCGGATATTTTAACTGGTGTAACAATGCCTTCAGATCATATTTTTACTTTCCTGTGTCTGTTTGTGCTCTTCAGTTTATTTTTTTTATTTTTTTTTATCTATGTTATATCCACACTACAAAAACAGCATTAACATGGCAACTACACCATATTCCTGCTGCACTGTGGGAAATCACTCAGTATTTTACATTTCTTTAAGAATCAGATGTGCATGTGTTTGGAAATACCTTTCAGTACAGTGCTTAAAAGTGGAAAAATGACCCATCATCCAAGTGAAACCTTAAAGAAAAAATCCGAAAAGTTTCAGGGCACGGATTAAAGCGGCCTCCTTTCCTGTGTCCTGGTTGCTCATTGTTCTTTGTTGTATGGGAACAACTCTTCCTCCTGTAGAGGATCTCACTGTGGAGGCTCGGGACAGCCTATAAATCGCCTTTGAGGGTGGACTTTGATAAAGACCCGTCATGACTGTAGCCACTGCGGTAAAAAAAAACCTGGAGCCAAAACTTTTATTCACAGCAGCGTTGATGTTTTGAAGCTAACATGTGCCTTAGCAGTTGCCATATTTCTGTTTGTTTTTTTTTGTTTTAAAAAACAAATATTCAGTTTAATGTAATCCACTTATATTTCGCCAAGCAATTATATATATATATATATATCAACCTACATGTTACACCACCTACTGTTTATCTATACTGTTTAATGCTTTTTCATAAGTACATGTGTGCAATGATTAAAATTGTTTGGCTCATTTCTTTATCAAATCAGTGTTAGAGATTGAAACTGAAGGGGCCAAATCATTGATCAACTTGAGAGCTTTCCAGCCTCCTTGTCAGACGTTAGATGTTAGCCGTTGGAGAGAGAGTCGCTGTCTGCTTATAAAATTTGTCTTTCACCCCTGCTTCTTCCTCCCCCCCTCTCATGCCCACTTGACACTTTATATCACAAACTTAATTACCACCACAGAAGTTTAGCTGTTAAAATGTTATTCATTCTCTGTTTTTCAGTTGCAATTCTAAAAACTACCTGTGGGGGACTAGCAGCACAATGGCAGCTATGCTCTCTTTTAATCTCTGCCAGATGTACATTTCAGTTCATCGTGAATTATTGTCTTTACAATGCGCCACAGCGAGGATGTAACGCTGCGTTCCACATCACATACATGTCCTTACAAAGTACACACTGTTGCATGCAGTATGTATACAACTGGGACATACTGCTTCATCATAACATTGTGCCTTGAACTTTGACCCTGTTGCTGCTAAATCCGCATCGCAGTCTGTATTTAGTCGGTGTATTAATGTATTACATGTACACAAAATAATGTACTTATTTAAATGCGCTGTCATCTGTTGTTGCGGCTTCTGTTACTTGTCTTATTTTATTACTGTGATTGTGGAGGATTGTGGGTCAGAAGAGCCAGAAAGAACATGCGACCGGATGCAGTAGGACATCCTGGTATTTTTAGCATACTGCATTTGAAATATTATGTATTAGGACACGCTTAATTTTTTCCTGGCATACTAAATAGTATGGTAGTACGGGTACTGGAACGCAGGTAAGCAAGAGAAAGGAAAAGGGTGGAGGTGGAGAAGGGGAAACAACACCAAACCACTGGTCATGTGATGGAAGAAGGGAACTGGCTTTCTCTACCATTGTTTGTCCACCAGAGGGCTCCCTCTCCCCGTCCTTACCCTCTATTTCATGTACACAGCTCTATACTTCACACCTGTGGCTGGGGCTTAGCCCTGACATCATCTGAATGATGTCACTGTCTACCGTTAAATGTTGCTATATAAATAATTCCTATATTAAAACAATTAGTATTACTTCATACATGCAGGTAACTGTCAGAAAACAGCTACTGCCTCCTTCAACATACAGTTAGGTCCATAACTATTTGGACAGTGACACATTTTTTGTAATTTTGCCTCTGTACACCGCCACAATGGATTTGAAATGAAACAATCAGGATGT
>JBBPCS010000001.1:23946696-23961932 GCA_037974645.1 Hollardia meadi | reverse complement strand
TTCAACCCCTTGAATTAAAGCTGAAAGTCTACACTTCAACCACATCCTGATTGTTTCATTTCAAATCCATTGTGGCTTTGTATAGAGGCAAAATTACAAAAATTGTGTCACTGTCCAAATACTTATGGACCTAATTGTGTATATATAAGTTAAAACATGGCTCTAAGAAACTCAGTCTGTAAGCTGACTGAATTGACATTTCATTTACTTAAGTGAAATACAGTACGTCAGCAGGTGTGCCTTAGAGAACAATACATTCAGTAAGAAATATCAGTATAATTAAAAAAGCCACAAAGGCTTCACAATTGTTTTCTGGCATCTGACAAAAAGGCAAAATGCTTTTCTTTCAGTTTGAGTTTATAAGTAGACATTAATATCAGCTGCTACTGAAGGAAACAAGGGTAAATTTAGGTGTTAACACCTGTGAGGTTGGTTGTTGTTTGGGATCCGGAGGAGGGGCTGAGGTCAAAAGTGGTCTGCAGGTTGTGCAGTTCAACACTTAATGTCATCATTACCAGGGGGCGGTGTTACGTCTTTCATGTCTGAGACATTTTATCATCCACAACTTACTTTCTGAGAAATAGTTTATTTATTATAATAAGTCTGTATGGTCATAGACGCACAAAGTTATCAACTTGAATGAACACAAAATTTTACAGCTGACTACACAATTTTCTAACATCTGAAAAATATCTTAACTTAACATTAGAAGAACATGGTGAGGCGAAACATGTTCGGCATGATTAGCAGGACTTAACAGAGTGGTGCGACGGTTACATGTGTGCATCTGCTGTCACTGCATGGAGCAACATTAGTAATCAGGAGGCAGCACTAGTTAAATAAGTCAGGCGGGACTAAAAACCAACTGAAAACATTCTGACTTCCTCTGTGGCCCTCAGCCCTAATCCCAAACGGCTCAGTGATTTCCACGAAGAGCTGGGATCTGCGGTTCTTAGCAAACATTCCTCAAACAGCCTTAAACTGTGCATTGGATGGGTGCTATTTTCAGTCATGGACCAGTGAGT
The DNA here is from genome assembly GCA_037974645.1 of Hollardia meadi. Classification (NCBI taxonomy): domain Eukaryota; kingdom Metazoa; phylum Chordata; class Actinopteri; order Tetraodontiformes; family Triacanthodidae; genus Hollardia; species Hollardia meadi. Next base: position 23,960,907 of record JBBPCS010000001.1, on the reverse strand, counting down.
ATTTCTATGATCATTGTAATATTGGAGCATGTTTTTTTTGGACAACAATTGAGCTCTATGGTTGAGAGGAATAACATATCAGGCTTTGGGTGCACAGATAATCCTCGTAGGATCAAATTACTTTTGGCTTTTGGCCTTTTTATGGAATTTGTTGGACCCTTATCTCGGCTTAGATACGGGTCTATCCTCTGGGGAACATTGTGCTTTAAATGTCATGGCAAACTGCCTATTAGATTATAGATGTATTGTGTGCAACGTTGGTTTTTTGTTGAGAGGAATGAAATGCGTGTGTTTGACCGACTAACAGGCAGACAAACATCACCATCGTTGGTACCATCCTCAGTTAAACTTGAAAACACATTTCATCCTGAAAAGGAAGAATCTTCTTTACAAACAAAACAGTAGGAGTCATCTACAATTCAACCTATCAGCATGTTGGCCTAGTTTTTTTTTCCTACATGTGTTGTGGGGGGGGGGGGTCTTCAGTGCCCTAAGGGGTCTTCTCTGGTCATGTGACTCAATGTATGCATTTACACAGCTGAACATGAAGACATATCTGTCTTTTTCTGCTGTTGAACCACAGCCGTACATGTAGCCAGAAGTCCCCTCAAAACACTCGAATTATAATTTTATTTTTTTTCCGTTAAACTGGTCAGTTATATTTTCTATTGATATTATTTCCCAACATTACAGTTTAATTGCAGTTACAGTGATTATTGGTGTTGAATGAAAATACATTCTAGGTACTGCCTGAGAGGTCTGTAACATGAGTATATATTTCCACTTCCAGTATGTTTTAAGAGTTAGCATTGCCTTGTTTATTTCGTCTTTGTTTTTTGTCCATGGTTGCAGGGGGCTGGAGCCTATCCCAGCTGAGGAGAGGCAGGGCACACCCAGGACAGGTTGCCAGTTCATCACAGGGCTGAGCAGCTAATTGGCCAACTAGCCTGCAAACATTAGCAGCTGCACTACTCCTCGGTGAATGTTTGTTCGGCGGCTCATTCAACAAGCTAACGTGCAGGACAAGACGTGTGTTCATGTTTGTGAGTCAGATAAGAGGGAGACTTTAGCAGGAAAGCTAATGCGCTTGCTGTTCAGTAACTGCAGCTCTCGCGCAGCAGTCAGTGTGAGTGCTCTGATGGACAGCAACTGTTATTCTGACAAATTAATGCAAAGGTGAACAAAGAACGTGATATTGGCTATCAAGCAGATAAGTAGGGCTTTGTGAATGTTTTCTTGTAAACAACAAAAGTTAAGTTTGAATTCAGTGTAACTCACACACAAATGTTGCCTTGAGCTTTAACAAACATGTCAAGTGCATTTCCTTCCTCACAAAGCATTTTCAAAGCTGTGTTTTTTTAAAAGTATTTTGAATCCTGTGTTGTTTTTATTCATTTTTACTTTCTAGTAGGGATGCACAATATGGATTTTTTTTTTTTCAGCCGATAGGATAACCGATAATTACCTGCTTCTCATGAATGATAACCTGGAGTTTATGGACACCTTAGGGTGAGAAAATCTACGACCTATCATCATCCCTACTTTCTAGCAATCTTCCCCTGCCCTTCCTTTGCTGGAAAGTGGATTTTAGTGGTTTTCGACTGAAAACCGCTGCCTGCTGAGCGCCAGACAGCTAAACAATAAGCTGAAGCTCACTATAAAGCTCTGGGAACCGAGGGGAGCTGCTGATTCAGTTGATTATTCTCTGATTCGTCACCATGAGTGACCCTTTTCACATGGTCACATATTGTTTCCACATTAAAAAATTCGCCTATAGTCCGTTTGAAGGGGCAATTTGTAAAATATGGGCAGAATTCAAAGCTAGCTCTAAAAGGGAGCAGCATACTGATATGACGGTATGACTTTACTGTTTGCTGTGGTTATCTATAGCTGCCGTTAGCTTAGTTAGCTGTGGAGCTAGTGGCCCTACAGCTGACTGAATTGTACATGGACTGCGAACCTTGGATCACAGTGGGAGTCACTGGGCTTAACTTCCTCCCGGTAAACATGGCTGGAAACCAGACTGGGACCAGACACAGCCTCTGAGACCAGTGGAGGCCAGTTTGACAACAGGGGATACAGTACGGAGGTGATTTACAGCAACTCCCACAAGGACTATGACTTTGGGGATGATTTACAGGATTTACTTCTTTTTTTTTAGAAGAATCTGGTCATATCTTACTAATTGCACCTTTCAATAATACTTTTAATCGCTCTACTGCAGATAATTTTTCCCACTCTTCGTTGTTTTTCGCCTGAGGATGATCCGACTGAGTGCAGCTTCCAGCCGAGCTGAAGCGTCCAGCGGTCCCATCACAGCAGGTGAAGACCTGCAGAGGGTTCCTCCTGAATGTTGAAATGAATTCAGCTACATTATTTAAAAGTCTAACCCCTGACCCACATTCAGTACGGGCCACCGCAGGCTCAACATAAACCTCCATCTCTCCTCTGAGCTCCTGATTGGACGGCGGGACTCGCTCGGGAACGCGCCGTCGTGGACACGCTCGGCCTGTGTTTCCAGGAGACTCTCCCACGTGCCCGCGCGTGCCTCTTGCCCCCATGCTGTAATTTATAAGAAGCTTCTTGAGCGCGCGCCCTTCAAAATAAATAAATTAAAAAAAAAAAAACTGTGTCGGGCGTGCCCGCCAGTGGAATGCGCGCACCCGCTGTCTCCCTCCTGCGGCTCGTGTCCGGCGCTAATTGGAGTGCACCGCTGATGTAGATTATAAAATGTAAATACTCGGAGCGTTTACTGCGTTTAGTTGAAGTTCTCTTGTTGTGTTTGTGACCTGGAGAAAAGATGAGGGGGATTTGTCTGCAGACCGCGCCTTGTCTCTGATAATCTCATCCTCTTTTTTTTCTCTCTCTCTCTCCATGAGGATGAAAACTCAACATCGTCTACTTGGAACAAGTTCATCTTTGCGTAAAGCTGATGGGACGACGACTGTTTAGTCATTTTTCTGAGTTGTCCTTCTTCTTCAGCGGATCGGATTCTGCTGCGTCATTTCTTTTTTTGGTCAGATTTTAACTCTTAAGCGGAGCATTAAAAAAAACGAGGCGACAGACGTCCTGTTCGACCTGACTTCTCATTTGGTGGCGCTTTTTTTGTTTTATTTGTTTTTCTGATCTAATGTTTTTACGGCCTTGATCTGGTGGATTATAGCAGAATATTCTTGGTGGTTTACATGTGCGGAGAAAGAGGCTCTGTGTGTTTCTGAGGGATTCATCGGAGGCTTATATAAGAGGAGCCGTCATGTATGCAGGACGCAAGAGGAGAAAACCCGTCCAGAGAGCGTAAGTTCATTTTAATGTTTGTTTTATGGCCAATTCCAGTCATAAACACTGAAAATAGCCTCGTGTTAAAACGTCAAACCGAGCTGGCGTGCACGTATGGATTGTGGTGTGAACATCAAATGAAATGTTCCCTTTTCATCCTCACGCAAATTCATTTTAATGCACCTGCGAGGTGCTTTTGCTTATATTTCGTAAAGTTACGAAACGTATAGGCCCGGTGTGGAAATGCGTCAGAAGCGCGTTATTAAAACGGGGTTGCTTTAATGCCTGCGGATTATTGCAGGCCTGAAACTGCGGCCTGATTTCAACCTTCAACATTCTTTGATTTCTATTTAGGCCTATAAAGCTATTATTATTTTATTTACATCAGCTGATTCGGCAAATAGACGAAAAGAAAACACAAACTTTTCTGTTTTTTATTTATTTATTTATTTATTATTTTCACTGACTCACTGGGACCCTCATGCAGGGTGTTGCGCCATTTTCTGTCAAAACGCCCTTCAGTGGCTCAAAGAGACAGTATTTTATTTTTCAGGTTGTTTTAAATTGGTTTAGACTTTTAAATGTTGAGCCGTTTCTTAATAAAACCACGGATTTATTCGGCTAAAATCCTAATTCGAAAAAATGTTTTGGGTAGGCCCTTTTTAAAAAAAATGAAAACAATCTATTTGAAGGCTTTATGACTCCCACAAACGTCTTTTTGTCGAGCACGAACATCTGATTAAATCCTCAGCAGCGACGATGAAAACATCCACATTACAGATGAATAATTTGATGTCATTATAAAGTCTGAGCAGCTACAGTAGCTGTTTGTGACATCATCAAACTGACGCCAGAACCCTGACAATAACAATAATAATAGTAATAATTAGGAAAAAATATTGCCAAACATTTTAAAATGCGCGTGAATGTAACGCAGAATTCTTAGATCGTCTTTGGAAAAGCGTCAAATGAAGATTATTGACCTTTCCGTTTTAAAATGACTTCACTGTGTCAGTAAATGATGTTGCTGCTGTTTTATATAAGCTAAGTAATTCATGGATCTTTCAGTTAAAATGCTTCATTCTGGGAGAACTTAAAGGCCCAAACTAATTCCTGAAAAGGAGACTCAGCGTGTGCACATCATGAAAAATACCCATAATCCTCCTTTGTGATGAGGCAGAGTCAGGATGGACTGAAACTGTCGGAGAGAAACTTTGGGTGGCTGAAATTTGACTGATTTGATCAATTGTGGTTCGACACACACACACACACACACACACGCACACGCACGCACACACACGCACACACACACTCCAGGTCAAGCACAGTGACATCCCAACACTGACATACAGTATAAACAGACCTACATCCATATTCATGTCCAGTGATAAATGTGACAGTTTGAGTTTGGAGCAGTCATGACAGATGAACTACTGTCGGCTCATATTGCTGCCACATTGTTGATGTTTTCTATTTGTGTAAAAAGAAAAATAGACAACAAACAACTCCCAGTTATTAATGTTTTCTGGTAAATGTTTCCAAGTAATGTTTGTAAACAGAAAAATTATGAATTATATGAATATGCCTCGACTTTCATGATTGTTTGGTTTTTCTCTTTATTATATCAAGCCGTCATCTGATTGGGACGTAGGTTACACACACTCGCATAACAATATGCCAACACTTGTGTGCTGCACCATTAAAATGAGTGTTTAGACTGTATGGACCAGTGGAGTCTTAACTGTTTGACCCCTTAAAACTTCAAATTGTCTACAGCCTCCTCACACAGCACGTGACTGTGAGGTTTCCTCTTGATTTACATCCTAACAGGCCTGAAGAGGTCGAGCTGTTTAAGACCAACAGAAACCGAAATGTGTTGTTTCTTATCTTATTAATCATTAAATGTATGTTGAGCTCTCAGGGACCGTTGTCACAGACTGTGTATGGACTGCTCTGCCAATAGAAAATCTCGTTGTTGATGAACTCGGTGGTCGGTAATCTGAAAACCAATTAAAGGTGAAGCAACATAGAAACCACATTGTGAAAATATATCGGGAAGGTCAAGAGAATAAATGGAAAGTGGGTATCAAACAATCAAAGTGATAATCAGCAGGCTGAGGAAATAGAAATAAAAAATTCCACAATCTCTACACAAAGGCCTCCCAGACCACATTATTTTTATTCTTTTTTTATTCTCTACATCAGCTCTCCAACAACATACTTCTATTTGAGCGCTTTCCCTAATTTGACTGTATTTTTATTGACTTTCCTTTCGTGGTTTTATTGTTTATTTGCCTATAAAACGCTCATAAGGGTTGTTATTATATTATAATTTAGATGTGTTGGCCTGCAGAGATGTGAGAGCATCACTACCAGCCATCATCAACATGAACATGTTTTACTCCAGATTCTTCTCCTGGGTTTTTTTTTTTTTTATTTAATTTATGCCAAAAAAAATAAATATCTGTGGTTCACTCACCCTGAAACATATTTTGTTCCATGATGCAAATCACACCCACAAATATGTCAACTTTCTTTTCGATTTATATTCTTATTGTGTTTAGTGTGAATAAAGTGTTTATCATAAGTCATTAAGAGATTATTTTCTCCAAATATTCAAGAACCGTTGCAGAACTTCTATCAAAAAGCAGTTTGAACAGAGCAAAGTTCAGGGTTTTACTACAAAAAGTAAATTATATTGTGCCTTTATTTGTTTCTCTTTAACTTTGGCTGCATTTTTAAACACGTTAAATTGACAAAAGCTGCATCAGAGGAAACATATTTGGTCAGTTTGGCAAAACTGTTAAAAAGGATTGTATTTTATTGTAAACATCAGCATTTTTGGAACGTTAATTGCTCTATAGTATCACATATATTACCTTATTACAGCATTGATATGTGGATGTTTTTTTATTGTTTGAAATTATTTTGCATCTCATTCGTTCAGACCATAAAAGATATTTGTCATTATCGATATTTAGAACAAACTATTGCACGACCAAATGTTTTTGTTTTGTGAAGAAATACTGTGTGTCCTTACTAAACATGAACACAGTAGATCAGCATAAACATTAACAAACATGGAGCTCGTCGGCAGGTAATAATTTCACACGCACAAAATAAAACAGGGCAAATTAATGTTGAGCACTCATGAAGACCAACATGCCGCCATCTAAAACTGATGTTGGACGGTTAATAATGACATACAGAGAAATAAATATTACATTTCAGTACTAGTACTGTCATTCTTATGGAAAGTGCAAGTTTACAAAGTTTTGTTTTTTTTAGACATTTCTAACTTCGTTACAGAGCGCTCGAATCCCCCAAATTTGGTATAGCATCCCCAAAATTTGTTAAATTCCCCCAAAACATGGATATAGCAGACTCAACAATATATTTGCTATAATCTCAGAATGTAATGTTCTAAATTTAGCGTGATGACATCAAGTTGTTATAATCACACAATCTGTTCACGCCCCCATAACGTCCTAAGCACAAAGACAAAAACTGACAAAAAGAGAAGAACCTAAAGAGAGGTCATATCTTAAATCGGTTTGTTTGTTGACTCTTTCTCCGCGTATGATGTTCGTCAGGGTGAAGCAGCCGCCGGCTGAAGGGGCCAAGTCCAACCCGTCCAAACGGCATCGAGACAGGTTGAACGGGGAGCTGGAGCGTCTGGCCAGCCTGCTGCCTTTCCCCGAGGAGGTCACGGCCACTCTGGACAAACTCTCCATCCTCCGCCTGAGCGTCAGCTACCTTCGAGCCAAGAACTTCTTCTCCGGTAAATTCACGACTCAGGGAAATTGAATCATCATTGCTTGGTGTGTAACAGGAATGGCTCTGAAATGGTCACACACACTCTGCTTTCCACTGCTCATCTATCGTATCTAATATCATGCAATATAATCTTAATCCGTCTGGCATCAGGTGGACTCTGCTGCATACGAACGGTTACACGGACACATTGATCACGTCCGTCACATAAACCTGTTTCCAATTAGTTTGCTACGAAACTCAGAGATCAATATCAAATTAATGAGCTCCTGCATGTGTCCAGCACTGAGAGGGCTCTGTAGCATGTGTAGCCTAGTTTAGCACAAATACTGAGAGCAGGGTGGAACTGCTAGCCTAGCGCCATCATAAATCCACGTTCCATCAATCCCACAGTTTTCTTCTTTACATCTTAACGGGACAGTTCACCCCAAAATCAAAAATATATATTTACTTCTTACCTGTGGCGCTATTTATCCATCTAGATTGTTTTGGTGTGAGCTGCTCACTTTTGGAGATATCTACTGTAGAGATGTCTGCCTTCTCTCGGATATACTGGAACTAGATGGCACTTCTTTTATGGTGCTCAAAGTGCCAAAAAATGCATTTAAAAAACTCAGCAGCAATGTCTCTTTCCAGAAATCAGGACCCAGTTACTCAAGATAATCAACATAACTCATTGTTTCATGTGGGAACTATTTTCTTTCTGTATCACCGCGCAGAAGGAAGCGTGCATCTACTCATAGCTAACCTTAGGGCTCAGTCGAGGAGGACGGCATTAATGTTTACATCCCTCCCTGTCACGAGCACAAGCCCCTCGTCCATGAGTAGATGCACGCTTCCTTCTGCGCGGTGATACAGAAAGAAAATAGTTCCTCCATGAAACTGCTCACAACAAGGTCTGTGGATTATCTTGAGTAACCGGGTCACGATTTCTGGAAAGAGACATTGTTGTTGAGTTTTTCAAATGTATATTTTTGGCACTTGGACCACCACAAGCGAAGTGCCATCTAGTTCCATTAGAAGAGAAGGCAGGCTTTAAGATGCCTGCCCTCTTCTCTCCAAATTTAATCTTAAAACTCTGCAACTCACATCAAAACAATCTAGATGGACAAATCGCACTACAGGTAAGATAGAAAATATATATGTATTTTTGATTTTGGCGTGAACTGTCCCTTTAAATTTATCCCAAAGTTGGCACTAGAGGATACATAATGTTTTGCAGAGCATGAATATGCTTAGCAAATCATACAACATATGTATTTTGGAATTTCTGGATGAACTGTCTTAATAAAATATACAAAGGCTTGCAATTCCAACAGCAAGTGCTGCAGCAGATGCTCTGAAGCAGACAACCCCAGAACTCCTTTCACTTGTCCTCTCTTTGTTAATGAGCGGCTGCATTGCATTGGATTAGTGGCTCGCTTACTAGACAACATGTAAATTAGACAACTTTGAGGAAGTTGAAGCCAGCAGCGTCCCCCTGCTTCCTAGACCAGTCTCCTGCCTGAACACACTCGGCGATGAGAGTGAAACTGATCGATCTTCACTTATCAGTTAACATTACTAATGATATTTCCCCACATTGTTCTTGTCAGAGTTGTGTGTGTGTGAGGTGAGTGATGGACTTCAACAGGAGGGAGCAGTTTAGAGTGGCTGTTTTTTCTAAAATGCCCTCGGTGTTTGCTTCACTCCCTTCCTCCCCAACCGTCATGCGAGAACGTCACAACAGCCGAGTGGCTCGCTCTGTGTTTGTGCTGGATGTGTTTCCCCAACATCTCACGGCTCGTCTCATCAACCCAGAGATGTGGAGACCACCACACCAGGAGCAGAGCAACCAGCCACCGCCTTGTTCAGATGATTTCATCCAAGGGAAAGGCCCTCAATATTTCATTGAGACCCATGTCGTGCGTGCGCGCGTGTGACATCACTTATTCCAGGATTAGGAGATGGAGCTTTGCTTGGTGTCCATTAAAACTGTACCGCCAAAGCGTCGATAAAAGAGCGGCACGCCAACGGATAGATGTGTTCGGTCCGTCTCTACTATGCGGAGCGAAGACATTGTTATTTTAGGCGGTGATCTTTCAAAGAGAATGCTGCAATGCGGCCGTCAGATGCTCTTGAGGCATGAATAATTGAGAGAAACCCTGGAGTTTAAAGAATTTATGAAATGGAGGCAGAGCAATGTTTGTTTAAGGCAGCGGCTTTTTGCGATGGCTGTTTGGGGTGAGACGGACAGGATACAGCAGCGGCGATACGACTGGCGGATGTAGCAAATGCATTTCATTTGTTTTGTTTGTGTGTGTGTGTGTTACGTGGCTGCTCATATGTTGAGCCTTTTGATCCCCTGAAGAAACAAAATGAAGCCCACACTGGCGTCTGTTTCTTTCTGCTGACACATTTCTGTTTTTACCATTCTAAGAGCTCTCAAAAGAGGTTGTGTCCCCCCCCCCTGTTCAACAACATATGGAAGTATTCGCTGGTTATTCATCCTGTCAGAGTGAATTATCGATAGTGGATTTCAGTACCAATAGGTCAAAGTGTAGCCTATGGACAAACCCTCTTGTCTAACTGCATTAGCCTACTTCCTGAACAGTCTCTAAGTAATTAACGAGCTCAGGGCTCTTACATTAAGGAAGCCGCTCCACGGAGAGAAAGCTCAGCGGACCCCGAGGGCCCGTCGCTCCAGGCTGCCTCTGTGGTCAGCCATAAATTGTTGTTTGTAAACAGAGCAAATCCTGTCGGATGCATCTGAAAGTGGGCGATCTGAGGAGCTATGACTTAGCTCCAGTGCGCTGTTGGAACGCCACCATTGCTTCGACGCTCCCTGTTTGGATGTCACCGGCATACAATATTAAAATGCATTACAATGGCGCTGTGCAGAGTTTTTCTTCCTGGATACTGTGCCTCCTTTTTTTCTTTTCTTTTTTTTCAGTAACAGTTAGTGTTTGAAGTACTGAAACTCTGGCGGTCACGACTGTGCGTGTAATTGAGTATGTGAAAGGAGCTGAACAAAGCCCGGGCAGAGCGAGGTTAATCTGGCTGACAGTATTATCCAGCCCAGCTGCCATCTTTGTTATTGTCAGGAGCTACAATGGGCTCGTCCCTCTCAGCCAGTCTGACGAGAGGGGCGTTAGCTCTCCCAAAACCGATAACGCCGGGATCACCCCACTCTGGGTGTGAGGCGGCTCTCAGCCACGAGAGCCATCTTCACAGCTGCCGTCTGCCCTTTGGATCGTTCATGCTCCGTGCGTGACGACGGGACTGTGGTAGTTGATGAGTTGAATATGGAAAATATGCATGTGAATCATCTCATGTCCCTGGAGGAGCTGTTGCCCGACGTGATGCCAGCAGATTTCCACTCCCATCACTGGCGGGTTTTTTGACTTTGGTAACGGTTGTTGCACTGAAAGGCCACATGCAGTGTTTCCAGCAGTGTTGTCACAGATAATTTGGTGTGGAGAATCAGGGACACACTTATTAGTGTAAGTCTGCACTCTCCTCTTCATCCATGTTATCCAAGACGATCCACATGCAGGAAATGTTTTGTTTCCGTGTCACCCTGCAGAAGGAAGCATAAGGGCTCAATCAGAAAGAGTGCAGGTTGCAAAACAAGAGGCGCACTACACTTTTTGTTGGAGAAAAAAAGAGCAGTGCAAGGCAACAAGAGAAAACTGATGACATTGGACAAGTTTTTTTTCCAACTTGGGCCGCTCAGAGGGCTCACAGCACCCTAAATCTACCCATGAATGAGAGGCTAGCTAATTAAGCTAGCTGACGTTGTAGCTCAGCCGAAGAGGACGCCATTAATGTTTATATCCCGCCCTGTCACGAGCACGAGCCTCTGGTCCATGAGTAGATGCACGTTTCCTCCTGCGTGGTGATACGGTGTAGTTTAGTGGAAAGAAAATAGTTCCTCCATGAAACTGCTCACAGCAAGGTCTGTGGATTATCTTGAGTAACCGGGTCAGGATTTCCGGAAAGAGGCATTGTTGTTGAGTTTTTCAAATGTACTTTTGAACATTTTTTTTTTGGACCACAAGAGCCATCTAGTTTTATTATATTGGAGAGAAGGCAGACATCTCTACAGTAGGAATGTCAGCACAGCTGTTAGCTCCAGCAGATGAGCACCGGTCATCTCCATGGTGACTATTGGTCCTGTGGGGGGATGATTACGGTGTTTTGCGGTGGAGAAAACCCTGACAAGCTCCTGGATGACACAACTAAGCCAATAAGGGCTTTCCTGGGTTCCTCAGAAGAGTCACCATTGCCCACAGCCAATACAACTTGATTATCCTTCATCCTGCCCCCCACCCCCTCCCTCCTCATTCACACCCGACACCCTTCTGGTTCTCCTCTTGTTTTTCTGGAAAGGTTGCCTGAGTTTCAGAAGCAGGCTGCAAGAACCAAACCTGCCGTCACGTCACCACTCTAAACCTGTAGTGGTCAGGATATGAAAGTATGATTAATCCTGTGATTTCATCATTGCTGCCTGTTGTTAAAGTGAACTGCAGCTCTTTTCAGATACACTCTATTGTAAATATAGATGGAGATTAGGAGACATAATCCCCGTGACTGCAGAGGGATTCACTTTACTGTGGCTTGCTGTGGGCCGTGTATCGCTGAGAATAACATCTCAAAACAGGTCAGTGTAATGCTTGAAAAGTGGAAAAAAGAAATTAATAGAATTTAATTTAATATTGGAAAAGAAAAGAAAAAATACCTGGGTTGTAGTTGTGCCCCGAATATTTTAATATCGGTACAATTCTTTAAGTTGTTAAGTTGTTGCAAAGGAGGACAGAGAAGAAAAAGAGATTCAGATTTTAAATGTCTGTGTTATGGAGTTAAATTGTTCTGGTATGTCTGTGATGACTGGACCTGCTGGTTATTGGCTTCATGTGTGTCCAATCAAGCCCTGGATCACTGACTCTGTGCACCTGCAGAGCAACCCATACAGGGTGACTTAAGCTGGACATACACTGTACGATTTCAGGAATCTTGTTGTTTAATTCCAACTCATACTGTAAGTACTGAGTAAATCATCTACGGTGTGAAGCCAAAGCTCATGATTTATGTGCTCACACTGTCACGAGCTGAGTGCTCACACTGTTCGTGTAAAACAGAAAATTAAACGGCCTGACGTCATTTTTCTCAATGTAAAATTCATCTGTAGGCTTCTGTATTTCAATTTTAAGGCTCATCTAATCTTTTTCTGTTCCTCTCTCACACACACACACACACGCACCCACAAGTTAGCTAAATCAGAGCAAAACATATTACCAGGCAGCTGAAGATCAGCAGCGTTTTCCTGCCAACATTTCTCTTATTCATGGCAGGCGTGACAGAAGGAGGAGAGACGTATGCTGTAGCCACAGCTCGACCAACCTGGCTGGTCCAGATGATCCAGTAAACGTATTAAAAGACACATTCCTGAGTGCACACACACACACCTTTTCTTTATATGGACACATTCATCGAAAATAACTCACCAGCTGGTCAGAGCGCGGTGACATCCTTACAAATGAATTGGAAATTGGCTAACATTCAGGATAGGCTAATTATGGCCAATAATCTGAGCCAATTGCATTTAGACTCTGTTCTAAGAATTATTTATAGGAGCAAAACCTTCAAACTGCATTTCAGCCCGTATAATTTAATGTTCGTTTAATGTTTAAAAGTTAAGTTTGGCATCTAAACAGAGAGCAATAAAGTCCAGAGTAATATAGTCCAATTTTTACATAAACTTTTACATTTCTTAATAATTATAATAAAGTTTACTTGTATCAAAAAACATTACAAAGTGCTTTACAATAAACACAAAAATAAAACAGGCCGACATACAGAATAAACGGGGAGTGAAACTTAAAACAATGGATTGTAAAGAATCCTAAATCCTAAATCAAGAATAAGGATATAATGCAAAAACAATGAGTAAATTAAAATAGAGCAGTGCAAGACTTAAGTTTAACATGAAGGAAAAAAACCCAGCTGATTTTCTCCTGTTTTGGATAAATATCCGGATTTTTTTCTTATCTGTGAAACACGTTTTGTCACAATTCTTTAGTTTAAATGGCCTTTCAACTCGTATTCCTCCTCAGGCTTCAACAACAGCGGAGGACAAATTAATCTTTCACAAGTTTCCATACCATGGACCATTATATCTATTATAAAAGCACAATCTAAAAATGTCTTCCATTAATAGAGAGACGGCAAACATGGATCTGCACAACGCACACATTATGTAACTCCCTGCTGGATCAGGACATGGATATAGAAAATGAATTATGTAAAACACCATTGTTTCTGACTGTAGTATAATGTAGCTTTGTTGTACACATGAAGTCAGTGTGTACGATGACGGCAGACTAATTTAATAGACAGTACACCGGAGTAGCATCCTGCAGCTCAAAACGTCACTTTACAGTTTTGTAAGAACCGCACTGGCAAATAATGCAGCTGGATTCGTGTCAATAAATTCAAATTAATTCAGTGTTGGTATCATGTTGCTACATTGCATGAAAGAAAAAAAGAGGCCAAATAACTCTGTTTTAATGAAATTAATATCTATACATCGCTGCCATGACGGGGCACGCACAGAACTGACTAACAGCTGGAAATCTCCCGCCCGCCGCTGCCGCCACCTCCGCTGCTGCTGCTGCTGCTGCTGCTGCTCCACGATTGGTTATGTAAGCTGTGCGGCTGCTGCGAAAAGTCTTGTGACATATCATGATGCCCATCACCGTTGTGCTCTGAATGGGAGCGATGATTCGTTACTGGAAGTACTCCCTCCCCCTCCTTCCTGTCGATCATCTATGTGCTCACAAATGAAAGGAAGAGCTATCTGGGCTACACGATCAGCAGTTGGCCTTCCCTGCATGACGACCGTGTCTCCCTCCCCGCTGCCCGTCCTTCCCTCCGTCCTTCCGCTGCAGGGCTTAACCCCATCCCCCAGCCCCCGCTGATCACGATACGGCACAGCGAGGAATGCAGGCCACCAAAGGAAAAAACCTGGTAATCAGTAGTGACCCCCTCCACCCCGCCCAAATCCTATCACTCCTCACCTCCTCCTCCTCCCACCTCTCTGGATCGCCTCTCATAAGCAAAATATGCAACCATGTGATCCAGAAACCTCGGGAGACACGAAAGCAGCACAGGGTGCGTGCG
>JBBPCS010000001.1:23933864-23946596 GCA_037974645.1 Hollardia meadi | reverse complement strand
GGGTGGGTGCCCCCCACCCCCCCCCCCCCCCCCCCCCCCCTCTGCATTAGTGGGCCGCGTGTTCATGTTCAGCCTCTATATGTGTGTGAGTGTGTGTGTGTTGCGTGCATCCATGTGTATGTTAGTGGATGTGGGGGTGGTACGTATGTGTGCATCGCGTGTTCATTTACTGCTGTGTTTGGGGGGTGAAGGAGTTGAAACGTTCTATATTTACTCGCTGCCATTCACACTCTGGCAGAATAATTAACACACAAACACACTCACACACATACCGTATGTGTGCACTGAGCTGTGTGTGTGGCTGCATGTGTACATGCTGACACACACACATTCAGTTTCCTACTCGCTGTCCTGCGCAGTGAAGAGATGGAGAACCACAATCGCTGCTTGTTAACTTTCAATTGTTATGACATTATGGTTTTGTTGTTGCACATGACGGCATCTAGTGCTTTCACTACAGAGCAACAGAATGTTTTGCTTTCTATGAGTACTACAGCTATAATGCTTTATGATGCATTCATAATGCTTTGTGACTACACTCAAACACATAATGCTTTCTGATGCACCATTATAGATGTAGCTTAGAAGAGGGATTCTCAAACTTTTGGCCCACTTCTGATTGTTAAAACATTTCTGAGGGACCACCTTCCCAAATAAATGAGAGAGAAAAAAAAACATGACGACAAATCGAGATGCTGCTCATTAGTTTGCTGTTTTATGTTCCAAACCGCAATAGTCACGTTTTCTTGGCGTTTGTAATGTGTCTTTCTGGAGTGTCTGGTCGGAACATGATGGTTCATGTTGGTAATATTTTTTGTGTTGGGTATTAGTTTGAACCATTAGGGAGTTCTTGACTTCTTCTTCTTCTTGACTCCAGCTGTGTTCTACAGTGTGTGTAAAATGCAAGCTTTCACATGTTGTCTTTAGCAATGCTTTTCTTCCTTTCTGTGCCGTATCCGGGCCGGCAGGGCTTTAGAACAAGCGTTCAAGTGGTGGCGTGCACACATGTCCTGTGCAGGCCCCCCTACTGAAAAATCATTCCTGCATGCTTGTCTAACCCCCCTTGTGCATGTGTTTGACAGTTGTGTGTTTTCAGTTTGAACTAATATCAGAGTTAGGAACTGAGGAGGCACCATTTACCATCATGCCGACCAATGACTGTATATAAAGATGGACGACATGAGAGCTCCCCAAAAGTGAAGCCAAGACATCTCGATCGCCCCCTGGTGGTGGGCTGCAGTATAGGTCATTAACTCCTCCCCCCTCAATGATATCAGGTAGAACATGGGCCAAACTAAAAACTTAGTACACATCAAATACATTTTTCCCAAAGATGGTTTCTGTCATTTTAGGTAGTTCGTATCACGCTGATGTTTGGTCAAGTGTTATTTGATGCTATAAAAACGGCGTGAAACATCATGATTGACAGCTGGGCCCATTTTTCTTTTGTTGCTAAGCAACAGTGTTTGACAGTAACTTAAACCACTTGAATTCAGTGTTGCAGGTGTAGAATAATTAATGTAGGTGTATGATCTAACAACCTATTTTAGGACATCTCCCTTGGCAAATATGTTCATGCATTTTCAGAAAATCAAATAAACCCAAATACTTACCTGAAGGATGCAGTGGCACTGATCCAGTTGTCTGATCACGTTCTGTTTCTTACACAGTAGTTCGAGATAACCAATTATCTGCACTATTGTGGGGAAAAAAACAAACCCAGTAGACAGTGTTAACCTGCAGCAGTGTTCAAGCAACCAGAAACAGCTTCATCCTTCACCCCACCCCCAGACACACCAGGACAAAAGTCAAAATGTTAGAATTATGCAAACAGGGAGCTGAATAATCAGGTGGGATCGTGGATTAAGACCAGGATAAGACACATAAACAGAATAAAAGATTACATGGGAACATACTCCGACTGACAGCTTGGGCCACAAGTGACTGAGGGTCTTCTCAGCCGTGAAAGTAAAAGTAATTCCTCATTTTGCTCTCGTCTCACTGCCTGCGGTCTGAATCGGCTCCTGGCATGGATCCAAAATAAACTGCAGCGCCACCGCCTCCCTCCAGTGTGTCCCATGTGGGCGGGGCGTGTCCTCTCATCGTCGGTATTAACGCAGTGGCTGCGGATGTCCAACACCACGGGTCTCTGTCTCCCCCACCCTCCACCCCAGGCTTAATATGCTGGGTTAATGCTGTCCAAATATAGCCTCGTTTCATGATTCAGACCCCTGCTATTGTTATCCCATGTGACCTGACAGCAGTGACATGCAATATGTGGTGAAAACAAACGAGTTGATTCTGAGTACAGTGGGTTGTAAGCTATTATTTTTTTGTTGTTATTTTCAAGTTGATTAGTTAATTAATCTATGAATAAAGATATTCCATACAACCACTACTACTACTCTAGTACAACGCTGCACACAACTCTGTCTAAAAATAACTGGGTAAAGAAGTGCTAGTAAGAGATGGTGTTGGTTTTAACGGCAGCTCTCTGGTGTGAAGTAACATTTTATCCCAAATCTGTCCTGCGAGTGCTTGCAAACATTTTAAGTCTCTTGGCAGCGTCATGTGAGTTTGTTTTTTTTTTTGTTACCGAGGATGCCTGTAACAACTATTTGGAGACGGGCCAGGATGGCATGTAGGGATTGGGCACGAAATTGAAGCGGCACAAGCACAGAACATCCTCGCTAATCCTGTTGTAAATAGTATGGTGGGACAAATTGAAAGTGGTCGAATGTTTGATAAATATTTGCTGTGCGCCGAACGCTTTTTTTGGGGGGGGGTTTCGGCTTCCAGCAAAGTGAAGCCGTCTGCGAGATGAACCCCAGCACACCCAGGTCCCAGGTCTGGCTCTCTGTGGAGCGGTGTCAGTAAGCTTAATGCTGGAGGCTCCATGATGAAGGCCGGGACCAGAACCAAGCTGGCCTCTGGGTCAGCAAGATTTGTCCTCTGAAAGTGTCGAGTTTTGGCAGGTCCATGCGGTCTCCAAAAGAACTGATTCATACTCTAGAGGAGAACGAAACTGCTGCCTGAATAATGTTCACTGGCAAAGTTGCTGCTGCAGGTTCCTCAGTGACTCCTGCTGTCCGCTGCTGCTGCTGCTTGAGAGATCATTCTTGGTGGAGGACTCACTTTTACTGTCTTCACATGTAGCAGCGCTCGGTTTTTTAAATCACAAATTTGTCCATTCTCAGCGGCCCATCACCAGTTTTTTTTTTTTTTTTCCACATACAGTATATCTAGCTACGGAAACGCAGGTTTAGCTGACTCTAACATAACATTACATTGGTTACGTGACCACGCCCCCTTAACGTACACACGTGCAGAGCTGTAATCATTTTATAAACAGATTAATTTTTAAAGATGCAATATCTACTCATTTATCTATGTAGGCATATTCATTAATCTTTTTGTCAGCCTTCCCTGGGGGTGTTCAACCTTTTCGGTGGGTGCTTGAGCACCAGAGCACCCCTGTGACCGCCGCCTGTGCTCAAGAAGAGCCGTGTTCTTCTCGGGTGGAGGGTTGGTTGGATGCAGGACTTGTGACACCAGTGATTGTGTGGTTAGCCACCTGAGTCTGCTGCATGGATAGAGGAAGCTAATTAATTAATTAATGCCATATTAAATGATAAACATTGTATATACAAATACAACTTTGTACATTAATGGCTGCACTGAGGAGGTCATTTGGCTTGAATTTGTCAAAATATTGTTTCTTGGAATGTTGCAATCAAACCTCTTGGTTCCAGCTGCATCACTATCTTCTAGAGACGTCACCATACAATACAAAAAAAAATGTCTACAAACGCAGCTGAAGTATGACAAACTGTCTGATTTTCGGGGTCAATGCTTGTTAGTCAAGTTTGATCTATCAAATACTGGAGCAGATACGTTTCCCGAGGGCCGACAGGGGGCCCAGTGAAAGGAAGACCACTACTGGGTTGACTGGACATGCTCACATTGCTCATTTCCATCACTTTACTGCTGCTCTGGAGCACATTTATAGTATAGCCAAATGAATGGTTTAGATCTCTTCTTAAAGTTTGAAGAGATACATTTAAAGGGGCAGTTCACCCCAAAATAAAATAATATTTTTCCTCTGGCTTGTCGTGCTAGTTATCCATCTAGATTGATTTTGGTGTGAGGTGCTCAGTTTTGAAGACATCAGCTGTAGAGATTTCTAACATATAATGGAACTAGATGGCAATAAAGTACTTACTAAAAATCTTACTAAAAAAAACTCAACAGCAATGTCTCTTTTCAAAAGTCATGACCCGGTTACTCAAGATAATCCATAGACCTTGTTGTGCACAGTGTTATGGAGGAACTATTTATTTTCTACCGAACTACAGCGTATCACTGCGCAGAAGGAAATGGTTTTACAGACGTCTCTTTTATAATGGTGGTCTATGGGGGGAAAGGCTTTTTTACCTGCAATACCATGAGTGGCCACTGGGCAAGGCTGAGTGCTCTCACCGTATCCAGCTCTATGATACATTCATGGTGTAAAGTTAGCTAGCTTAGTTGGCTAGCCTTTCTTCCATGAGTAGATGACACATGACACATGCCAGCTACATGACAGGGGGTGTAACGGACATTCAATGCTAACGCTACTGGCTACTTAAAAAGTCCCTCCCGATCTGACTGTTTGTACAGGAAATACGTATATACTGTATGTGGAAGCAGTTCTACACTCTGCCTTTAGTTTCATGTGGACTTTCAATAGGTTTTGTTTCTGCTGCATCCAAGTGGCCAACAAAATCAGGTATAAAATGAAAACCATTTAAATTTACTGATTAGAAATCTGGAGCAAAGATATGTTTGTTCCCCAGACCAAAATGTGAAATTTGACTTTATTTAAATCCTCTTTTTTTTTTAAAGCGTGCAGAAGGAAGTGAATAAAACGGAAGAATGGTCTCATCCGGACACGGAGGGTATGGCGGCTGACCTGTCCATTTCATATTAGCACGTTTGGGAAAGCCAGGCTGTTCTATTCATTGGAAACGCCTCTGGGTGGTTGCTGGAGCGCTCTTATGCCACATGTATGTTATGGCAGTAAGAATGTAAATTTTTCATTATGTACACTTGTGCCCACTGAAGCTTGATAACGGGATCTGCTCTTTGTCCTCCTCTGGCCATTGTGTTGGCCCACTTTTTCTGGCTGGATTATGCTCCTGACGCTGCTGCGTAACTGTGGTTTCCGATGTTTAAACTACCAAAGTACAAGCACGGTGCAGCCAATGCACACACTCACTGATGCTGGATTAAAGAAAATTTGAGATTCTATTGTGGTAATCATCTAAAATCCGCAGATATCACTGCCAGAGCTCGACCTTTAGTTATTATTGCTGCAGCTGCAGCCAAACTGAACGTCTCATAATACTCCTGCAATGTTGTTTGAGTGAGTGATAAATATGTTAATATAAATGTGTATTTTTGTGCATTATAGATGTCCTCTGGAATATGTGTCCCCTTTCATACTATCTGTTACTATTATAAAGTACGTTTCTCTATTTGTTTGTGTTGTGAGGGGTTTGCAGCACACGTGTTGTCACATTGATGAAGATGTTTTCTTAATTTGCTCGTGTTTTGTCCATTTGTGTGTGCTTTCTTAAGTTGCAGTTCTTAAGTCTTGAGCTCTCTCGGCCACCGTACTTCTCTGGTGCTGATCAGTTTAACCGGCATTGTGTGAACTTCTTTGGCAAGGGCTCTTCGTTAATATGAAAAAAGTCCCACACTCAAGGTTTAAACAATTAATTCAACTTGTATTGGGATACTTTCCTGTTGATTGACCAATACATTAATTGACTAGAGTTTCGGCACTAGTTGGCTTTTTTCTAGGTGAAGGCTGATCGTGCAGCCAGACAGCAGACAAAGAGAGACCTGAGGGGTGACGTCATGATTATACAAGCTGTCTGGGAGCCATTGCAACACCAATTGACGTTTTCTTTTTCCGCAGCTGTGAGTCGGACTGCATTTCTTTGTGCGACAAAAACGCCACACTCTGGCATATGCGATGCGATGCCAATGCCATTCCCTCTCCAGTATGTTGGACTATGTCACACATTGTTCTCAGCAGCCCTCATAAAGTCGATCCAAGATGTGTGCATGGGAATAAGGTCAGGGGTGTCCAACCAAAGCTCTGTCTCGTGTGAAGGTACCAGCCACGTCGGACTCCCAACACGAAGCCCATATGCTATCCGGTGTCTGCTCTGACACTCCTAACACCACCCCACCCCTCAGATGGACTCCTTGTTAACCCCCTGAGCAGACAACAAAAGATCTGACCCAGAACCCAGTCACCCAATCATGTCATACATCACCATCAGGGTCAAAGGTCATCACGGGTCGCAGCATGCCGCTCCTGCAGGGGTCAGAGATTAATGTGCTTGACCACTGCTCTCTTACTCAGGACATCAGCCCAGCTCATCGTTATACGAGTAATGATAAAGTATTAGCTGCTGCTAGCTATTTCTCTTTTTATCATGAATCAACTGATAATCAATTGTCCGCTATGATGTTCTCAGACAGTCAAAGATGCGGAAAAATGTCGTCATGGTGGAAGCGATCTTGAGTCCCGTCTGTGGTTAAGTTTAGCATTTTGGTGTCAATCAGACGTTAATAAACCCGTTGTATCTTAAGTTACTGCAGGTTTTTTTTTTGAATAAAACATGGCATGTGCCTTTAAAATAACTGTAAAAAGTTTAATGATGCTGGAGTCAGTACAAGTGGATAGCATGTTGCAGCAAATTTGCATCCCATCTTGGTGTGGAGTTCAGTTTTGGTGAACTCTGACAGGCGAAGTCGCAGCCACAGCCAATCGCAAAAGACATGTTTGTGGTTGACCCTGCAAACGGACAACAAACCAGCACGCTGATTTCCGTGCGTCTCTCATCCCGTTCTGCCGACATATCACCTCGACATGTGATGTCATTCGCATGCATTTGCGTATGTGTGACCGTACCGTATCCCATAATCTAGAGCCACTTTACTCTTTTCCTCAATGCCACGACCAACCTCACTGAGATTGCCTTTAAGGCGGAGACACATGAAGGTATAATCAGAGTTTTGGGGCGCTGAGTTTCGCTCTAATTCAAATTGTTCTGTGCTCTGTGAAGGCACAGAGATGGTATTGATTTTTTTAATTTCGGTAAAATTGTAAACGAGATGATTCCCTGTGTTTCATAAAATTATTTGATTTTAAATCTCTCTTAACTGAGGTTTTGTGTGGTTTACACTGCACATAGTATTCTATTCAAAGCTTAAACGTACAGTATTCCTGGTGCTTGGGTGTCTTTCAATCAAAACAACGACAACAAAAATTATATGACATCGTGAAGTAGCATGGGATCATGGGAGTTGTTGTCCTCATTGTTAAAACAACCACCACTGCTGATGAAAATCTGCTGTGACTCAGACAGAAATGTTCAAGGACGAGGTACTTCCTTCCCCTCTCTCTGACTCTCTCCTGGAAGTTATAGCGACGGGCGACCAAATGAAATTCAGCTATCTTGAACATTGCTGGAAACATTTGGGATTATTATAAAAACACAACAAATTATACAAGAAAAGGTCTAGTCTGTTGCAGACATTTTAATGCAGAAATGCTACATATAATATCTATAATCGTCCCCAGTGCAGTAGTGCAGTTGTCCTTTGATCCTTTGAACGCACTCTGGAAAACACATGAGCAGTGACCCCTCCTCTTATTGAAGACACCACCCTGCTTACCCTCTCACACGCCTTGAGCGCCAGAGCTGTGTGGATGGAAAAAAAAATAAAAAAAAGTTATGATGTCACGCTGGGAAAAAAGGAGAATCCCATTAGGATGAGAACAGCTGGGGCCACCAGCCAATGAGCGACTGGGAGGCAGGGAGACAGATGGGAGCAGGAGGAGGGGGAGTGGTGACACTGGAAAAGGAGAGTGGAAGGGGAGGGAGGTTGAGCTGAGTGAGCAGTGAAGTGCAAACTGAAGGAACTGTCGCTTCATCTCACTCAAATGTGGCAACAACGCATCTCTGTCAAAGACGGGAAGTTTTTCTCCAGCAGCTCTGTCCCCTCATCATTTTGTGTTTCATGAGTAAATGTTTGGGTTAGATTTCTTTTATAATAAGATCTGTCTCATTCGGTTCTGAAGTCTTTGTTAACCATTGTTATTTTTGTTTGAAGTGAAAAGCCATCCTGTTGCCACAAGCCAAGTTTGCACATTTAATGAAGTTGGCAAGATAAAGAGTATAAAGCAGAGCTGTAACGCTGAATAAGAAAATATTACATGTTTTATATGTAACATGGACTGTGCATGAATAAACTTGTTGTTTGTTATTCTACAGAGTGATATTGTCTAGAGCCGTGTTTCCAAAAAGCTTCCTGGTTCAGTCCGTTACGCAGTTTTTGCATTTCCGATGACAAAATTCCCTCCATTCTGTCCCATTTTTCCGCTGAGGTTTCAAGCGATCTGAGCCGACCCTGAAATGTGGAGTTGAAACACTGCAGACCAACGATTGGTCAGAGAGAATCAAAGCAACGGAGTCGTCTCATCGTCTGTGCTCTGATGTCTTTAGTCTTGCTGCCTGCAGCCTTCTATCAAACAAAGTTTGTCTCCTTGTTGGAATAAACGACCAAGAAGAAAAACACAAAACATCCGATGTCCTCCACTGTTTGTTGCTTCCCAACTGTTGGAAAAGTGAAAGCCGTTAGTCCCGATAACCACACCTGCCTACGTTTAGAGTTGTGTTTTCCACCGACGTGCTTTCGGTATAGAACCCTTGGAAACTGTATGTAACCCGTAATTAATGTATCTTATCCAAAACAGACCGTACTCTCATGTTGGCAGGGTTGTTACCGGGGCTTCAGGTTTGACCCCTTTCACTTTTACAGCAGTTGGGGTGGAAACAGCAGATTTCATACAAACTGCTGTTTTTTTCCTCTGCTCCGTTCGTATTCACGGTCTCTTTTCTGCTGTCCGGTCGCTCTCTGTCTTGGTCAACCACACACTTACTGCGCACACAAACGTGTCCTGTTTTTTCTTCATGTTATATTGTTGTTTATTACAACAAGGAGACGAGCTTTGTTTGAGAAAAGGCTGCAGGCAGAAGTGCTCAAGACTGCTGCGAAAACAGAAGCTCGATCGTCTGCTGTGTTTTAACTCCACCTTTTAGTATCGGATCTGTGAGCTAGGTATCTCGACAGAGGGGTAACAACAAAAGGATGGAAAGGAGTGGTTCCATTGGAACCATCCACAACTTGACATCGACATTGAAAATGCAAAAATAACCATTCTAATGTTTGACGAACTGAACTGAAGTAGACTGGTTGGAGGAAACAGAAGTCCTCTCCCAATAACAGATACACAAAAACTGACTTATTTGGATTTTGGATGAGTAGTGCTGCATAACACTAATATGTAGATATACATATAGATATGAAAAGCATCACGTTTAACCCTGCTACATGCTTTTTGACTACAAACAGAACATTATGTAAGATTAATCCAGTACATTGTATTCATTACTGATTAATTTGCTGATTATTGTGTCAATTCATTGATTGTTTGGTCTAAAAAATGTCCAGATGCCTCACAATTGACTAAAACATCTTTAAATTAGTTGTTTTGTTCAACCAACAGTCTAAAACACAAAGATACTCAGTTTACTATTGGATTTTGCCTAAAATATAACAAATGATTAATTGGTTACCAAAATAGTTCCAAATCAACTTTCTTTGTGTGGTTTGTAAAATGAAATATATAGTAAACTGTGTTGTACAGCTTTAGGACTGCAGAGCTTCTGAGGACACTGAAACAATAACAACAATAACAACAGCAAATGTGTTTTTCTGTTGTAATGCATATCATTGATGTGCTGATTTCATAGAGATATGATTTAAGTAAGTTAGACAGATAAAAGCTCTGGATTCGGTCGAATTCGACTTTCAGATTGCACGCAATGAATGTTTAATGAGCTGGGATCGGGCGTGCAGGCAGCATCCTCAGCGTACTAAACGTGAGGCAGTCTGACAGTCACAGCAGTGCTTTGCAAACATTATCACAGGACTAAAAACCTGTCTGCCTCTCCCCACCTCCGCCATCCCCGTCTGTCCCTCCCTACAGTCACCCTGAACAGTCGGAACGGAGTGACTCCAGCCGGTGTGAATGATGACGACGACAGCAAAACACCAGGAGTGGTGGAGACCAAGATTCCAGAAGGCGATCTTTTGCTGCAGGTGAGTTTTCTATCAACACTATGTTTTATCTTTATCAACTCTATCATTGATTTTAGATTCAATATCTGATTGTTTGTCAGTTTCCAAACAGCCAAACCACCATTGGTCAATATGTTCAGTATGTTCTGAGGGACAACGACTGTTGAGCAGATGGGGGAAGTTAGCCTTGAAGGCTTCCTGTCAGGCAGCTTCTGGGCAGCTTTCTGACAGAAAGCCTCGTCTGTCAGAAAGCATGTATTATAAAACTTCACAAATCCAGTGGTGTCAGCACAGCGTTGTGGCTTGTGTCCAGGATTTGCATCTAGGAGACCGGGGTTTGTATCCCAAAAGTGACTCTGTTTTCCCCTTTTATTAAAAAGTATTTATTTTACTGTTTTGGTCGCACTTTGGTTAGGTTCAGGCAACAAAACTACGCGGTTATGTTAGGGAACACAAATATGTGGTTAGGTTTAGACAACAAATACACTTGGTTATGTTTCGGAAAACATCATGTTTGAGTTAAAAATACACCCTTTCACAATGTTTAACACGTGTCACAATAACGTTTCTGGAAGAAAGCCTTCAATAATGTTTCTGGAAGGACTTCTCCCATGTGCGACTGTTGATCGGCACTGATTTAATGTGTGACTCTGGACTGCCCTCCTGGTTTTTTGTGCCTGAAATCTATTTAGGCCAATGGCAGCGGCTCAGGGAGGCTAAGGGCAGCTTAACACTCAATATGTTTGGCACAGTCCTCGTGAAACAAATTTTTAGTCAAGTGAGTCTGCTGCTCAACTGGTGGGCGAAAAACAAACAAACGTGTGCCTGGGACTAATAAGAGTTCTATGTTTTGGGATAACATATGGATTTTTAAATGTGATATTTCTAGGGTGATTCAAAGGCCAGATTTCCCAACCCGTTCTCAATCCCAGGTCATCAGATGGAGCTGGTTTGTCATGCGGCCTTTGTGTAAGTTAGCCTTTGGCTTCAACGTGCTAAGCCTTCCCTGACGCACAACGGGCCCTTTGGCGTCCGTGTCCGATGCTCTACACCTTCCCCTTAGTGCGTCTTATCCTGACGCACAAGGTCCATGCTACTTTGGTTAGGTTTAGGCACAAAAACCACATGGTTTAGGAAAAAAAAGTGGTTACACTTGGTTTCAAACAGGACATAAACTCGGGGTGAAAGTTATGTGTGAGCCGCCCAATTGTCCTCAACTATAATTGAGATCAAATGATCGTCACCCAAAAGGAAATTCATGCTTGTTTGTGGGTTTGTTTGTTTTTTACATCTTTGGTCATATATTTGTCTTGGTGGTGGTCACATTTACACACGTCACCGTCCAGCCTTTTTAAGAAAAGGCGATCAACATACCTGTTTTCCATTCCAGTGACAAAAATCCCTCCTGGTTCACGGCGGTTTTGTGCCCTCTGTACTGTATGTGTGACTGAGTGGAGAGCGAGCTCGCTGGCTGCCAGATCTTTTTGGGATCTGCCGGAGTCACTGATTTTCCAGTCCAGTTCCCCCCAATGTGCATCACATTGGCATTCCAGTAGAGGAGAGGAAACAGCCTGCCCGCCATTCCCCCGACCATACCAGGGAGGTTTCATTATTATGATAAGCCTACATTTCCCCCAGCTTGTCAGTAATGAGAAATGAAAGCTCATTTGGAGAAAAAGAGGGTGAGTGTTCCATAGGGGGCCTCTTCTTCCTCCTTCCTCTACCTCCTTCTCCTCGTTGGGATGATGGACAGTGCGCGGTTCACAGGCTGAGGAATGTGAGGTTTATTTCTGAAAGTCTGATCCGGTTTCTTTGCTCTTCTTCGCATCAGACGGTGGTGAATTATAGAGGAGCTGTGAGCCTATCAATTATTCAGGCTCAGAAAATGGAGGAAACATGGCAGAAGGTCTTAATTATGCTTTTACCTTTTTTTTAAAAATAAGCACAAGCCGAATTGGTCATTGGTCTTTTCTTTCTTCTCTGCTGATGCTAAATCTGTGAGCCATCGCTCTTCTTTTGCTCATGACTGAACCAAGTCATTAGCAGCTGGGAGGTTAATGAGTGCACATGAGTAGACTCTCTGGTATTAAAAGATATTTGGCCTCATTTCGGTTGCACAGCCTTCACATCACATCGGGTTGCAGAGCGTTTTGCACTTTTTCAGAGCACTGTGGGAAATTAGATGAGAGATATATTTTTTAAAATAAATAAATAAAAATAATAATAATCTGCTCGGTGGAAAACTCAACCTTGACATTTGGATGTTTTGTGTTTACTCTGGAGGAAGTGTGGCAGATAATTGTGGTGAATCACTGGCGCATTATCAAGAAGAACAACATGGCATCTCGAGCGTTAGTCATCCCCGCACCCTGTGGGCTGATTTGGGGAAAGAGATGACTGCGCTTGTGTGGATGTTTCTGGCTCTGTGAGGACAGTTGCGAGTGTACGTGGGTGTTTGTTGGTACGCGTCTGTTTGTGTGTTTGTTTACAAAATGGTCTCGTACCGGGGGGGGGGGGGGGGGGGGGCAC
>JBBPCS010000001.1:23910863-23933764 GCA_037974645.1 Hollardia meadi | reverse complement strand
CCCCCCCCCCCCCCCCCCCCCCCCCCCCCCCCCCCCCCCCCCCCCCCCCCCCCACGGGGGCCGTTAAGTGAGGTGGAAAGGTTTGACCAGCTGTTCCCCTTTGAAGACAAACGATGAGTGTGCTCCTTTTCACTTAACATGCTTCCTCGTTTTCCTTTCTAGTTTCCTTTCCTGTCTTTTACTCATGTATATATTCTTATATTTATGTTGTTCGTGCTATATGTTCTCATTATTCTGCTTGTGTTTTATATGCCGTCTCTTCTATGCAGTAAAGCGACCACACACTCAACTATGTAAGACTTACTTGAACCTCTTCAATATATTTGTGCTTGAAGGGTCATACAGCTCTTAATTAACTCCTTGTTCATGACCCTCATTATCCTCGTTTCTTAGATTTTTTCAATTCCTGGATCGTCCGAGCCCTTTAAATAAAACATTTACTTATCGTTTGAGTGCATAGTTTGAACATTTATTAACTTTATTCCTATTTTTTAAGACTGATGGATTGGGTGAATATGTGTCGTGAAGGTCTTTGTCATGTTTCATGGTGTTTTTGATTGTTTTTCTGGATTGTATAGTTGTGTGTATGGTCACTTTACTGTATGTTCTTGTGTTGGGCATTCAGATTTATATATTACCGTTCAGCTTGTGACTCTGACATTGTTGGTCACACCTCCTTCATCATGAGGGGCCGTCTCTGGGTGGTTCAGTCACAGCTGGCTTCTATCATTCAATCATGTGCTGGTTGGTGTTTGTACCTCACCTGATGTTTTAAATTGGCAGTTTTTTCTGTCTTGAAACACACTGGTGAAGGCTTCTGGCTGAAATACGTCCGTGTTTTTACACCACAGTAAATAAGACTATTTACCCGTGAGTGCCAGAGTTTTTTTTATGTTTCAATGAAAAGAGTTTACTTGTAATGAAATGTGCTATATAAATAAAATTGACATGTCCTGCAGACTTTTGTGACAAATACAAACAACCGCTCCACTGTAGTAAACAGAGAGGTGTACACGTCATGCTGCAACTTTTATGCTGGTTGATACAGAAGGCAAACATTTTCTCATTTTCCATGATTAATCTATAAGAATGTCTCTTTATCTTTAAGCCTGTCTATCGTCCACCATGTAGATTCTGATTCCATGTAAATAAGACAACTGCGACACACGCGTCCGTTTGTAAAGTTTATTAAGAAACTTATTGTTTCTCCTAAACACCTCTCCACCTGTTCTCTCCACACGTCATGCCGGAGTCAGAAGAGAACAGACAAGAACAGGACAGACTTTAAAATGATGATGAAAATTCTGATTAACTGTGTGTCTGTACACCGACAACAGACTGCATATCTGGTGAAATTTCCTGCTTTTTTTTTTCCTATCACAATATATATTGCAGAAAAGAAAGATATTGCAGTGTCATTTTTTTCCCCCAATATTGTGCAGCCCTAGACAAAAAATTATCTAATATTTAATATTGACTAATATTGACAAATTAAAATAAATCAACATCTTTCAAATGATTTCAACAAAAACAACATTATAACCGTCATGAAGGGAGGATTTATTACAGGACTTTTGTATTTGACTGCACTGGTTTAGGTGTACCTAATGAGTGTATTTATATTTGTCTTCATTTTTTTAAAGAAAACATATTGTTTGTGGCAGCCTAATAATGCTGGAAATATGAGAGCATAGCTGGTGTCAAGTGTGACCCAGTGAATACTGTGGCAAGCTGCCATTTGCTGCATCACTGACGCCACCGTCTAAACGATCTAAATATGAGGCCAGCTCCATGTCAGTAATGAAAATACTCCCTCCACATTCCACCAATGTTCAATGTGATTTGTAAAAAGTAAAACAAGCATGTACTGTAGAGGGCCTTTCTATCTCTGCCTGTTTAGAAAGCCTGAAATTACATTTTTAGGATCACTTGCAAACTACCTTTTCATATCTTTGCTCACTTTGGTCCTTGGAAGCCTGCAGGCTAATATTACTGACACAGGTGAACTTTCCTCATACACAATGAGAGATAATGTCTCTTCTGACTGTCTGTGTGTTCGCTTTGTTTGACCCACAGGCTCTCAACGGCTTTGTCTTGGTTATCACCGCCAGCGGGACCATCTTCTACTCCTCTCACACCATCCAGGACTACTTGGGCTTTCACCAGGTATTGTAGCACAACCAGTCGTTTTTCTATACCTCTAACCACCCTCCAATAATTGTCTCAACATTACTAACACAATCAGAAATATAAAGAGAAACAGCCTAGAGGAAAAGATGAACTTCTTATTATTCTAATGTACTGAAAAAAGTCTGACACACAAACCCCTGCTATGGTCTGGGTCTCCAGAGCTCACAATATATTAACATTAACATCTAGAGGCTCTGTTTAAACAGCTGATAGATGGATCTGGATGGATGGCTTGCGTGCAGCATCTGCTGGGAGCGGCTCAGGGGTCTTGTTTGATCCATCGGTCTCCTCCCTGCGTGGTGCGGAGTCAGAGGCTCAAACTACAGCAAAAAGACCTGACCTATTTATAGCTTGGCCTTTTTACAAAGCAACAGGCACAGCAGTGGGCTGCTGTGTGCAACACATCCCTGCCTCAACGCTCAACTGAGCAGCACACACTGGACAGCTGAGTGCACCTGTGCTGCGACTTTTAGAAACAATACAAAAAAGTGAAATTTGCTTGTTTTTGAGAAGTGCACACTCCAGGGAGAGTTTTCTCCTAGGCCTACCTCTAATAGCGCCACCTGTGTGACTGCAAAAACCTTGGAGTATACCAAAGCAACTAACTACAATCATTATACCATGCAATACTCCAAAAACCCTCGAAACCACCAAGCAACACAATTGGAACATCTAGAAAAACTGGAGGCTAATGCCTTTAGCAACCACCCAGAACACCATTTCAACCGACTAGCTATACTGTATCACCCACTGAAGAGCTGCTCACCACAGTCCCTGCAGCAACTCTTAGCAACCACGCTAAACACGCTGACAACATTGACTTAATAATGATGGATGCTATGTCTCCACTTCCTCTCATTTTTCAAAAATGAGGCCAAAATATCCGGGATACGAGCGCTGCCATCTTGCGCTGAGCCACGGTATCGAGTTCCCGCCCATACACCCGCCTGCCCAATCACGAGCATCATGACGTTTCACCCCCTTTTTATAGCATCAAATAACTAATTAAGATCAAACTGATCAGAAAAATGAACACTTGAACATACATCAGCGTGATTTAAAAACTACCTGGCCCATGTCCTCCCTGATATCATGGAGGGGGAGGAGTTTATGACCTATACTGCAGCCCGCCACCAGGGGGCGATCGAGATGTTTTGGCTTCACTTTTGGGGAGCTCTCATGTCGTCCATCTTTATATACAGTCAATGGCCCCAACAAAATCATAATAACATCTTTGCATTTAGCAAGTTTTTAGCAGCCATGTAGCAACACCCCACTTCCAATTATGAAACATTTTTAATGACCTACAAACACAACTAGCTAATATGTGAGATGTGACAGAAAACCTACATGGGCTTGCTACTGTCCAAACCGCAGGTGAAGCCACAGGGACAGTCCGGTCACTGTGACAATGTTTGTAACTTGTTTGTTTCGGCTTAAGCAAATTCTTCCTCTCGTTATGTTTTTTTTTCCTCTCAGACGGACGTCATGCACCAGAGTGTGTATGAACTGGTCCATACGGAGGACCAGCAGGAGCTCAGGAGAAACTTGCACTGGGCTTTGAATCCTCCTCCTGCCGCTGCATCTGCCATTGCCCAGGACTCCCCACAAGGTGATCACTCTCTCCTCCTCCACGAGTCTGTTATTAAGACCACAGCAAAGCAGAGAGATCCTGGTGGGACTGAAGGCTTCTTCACTGAAACCCTCGTCTGAAGAGCAAACGCATAAAAAGAAAAATCAACAACCAGATGAAGGCATTATAATATTTGCAACAAAGCTCATTTGTTAAGATAAAGGGTCAGTTTTATTTGTATTGTTTAATCTGTGAAGTTTGTAAGGATTGATTTGGTCAGTGTTTGCAGGTAAAAAAGGTATTGGTTGATGATTTTTTTTTTTTTTATTACAACTGTAGTGAAATCACATTCTGTGAATACTTGCAACATGACCTGGAAGCTCTCCATCCCATGAGTGTACCAAAGTTAAACATTGCTTTGAGCAGGTTTCTGTATTTCAGTAGAACTGCACAAAGTCTGTGTGAACATAACATTCGGAGATCAGTATCAGACGGTTAAGTACACACAGTTTAAGCATTAAGCTTTAAGACCATCCTCAGGTCAGGTCACATGACCCTGTAATCTTCACTGTGGCTTATGAGGTGAAGTGGTCCCAGATCTGTATTTGGGTTTTAAGATGCTTATGCCTGTGTGCTTTGGTCCTGAGTGTTGAGGCTAAGACCTGCGCTGAGAAACTGTTTGCAGTCTCAACTTGAGCTGCACCAAATGCTGTCACTCCAGGCCTCATTACATAAGTGCATTTATTCAATGGAGGGCGGCTGATGATGAGCCAACATCAACATTTATTCAACAACACAAGAATAAATAGAGATAATGGCGGTATGCAGGGCCATTGTTTGCTCTTAAAATGTGCTCTTAATTTGTGATATTTTTATTACAAAACACCAGGAAAACACGTGCTTCACCGTGCTGGGTAAAGATGAGAAGCCCTGATTACAGAGATGTTTAGTAAAAAAAATTTTAAAAAAAACATCTGTAGCTTCCGTAATGTGACGTATTATTTCAGAGTGAATCTCAACGTGTGAGCTGGGTGTCATTTCGAGAGGAATCTGATCAAATTCCTTTTTGTTTGCTTCGTTCTGAAGTGAGCAAAAGGTTACAGAGTGATCAGAAACTTAGTTCACTGGGGGTTTCATGCAATTTTTCCTTTTCCTAGGATGATGAAGGAATGGCCCACCCTACTCTGCCTCAGAATTGCAAGTCATCGTTGATTGGATTGGTTAGGTTTAGGCATGAGGAGTGATGATTTGTTGGGGTTAGGGTAAGCCAATCAGGCAGAGTAGGATGGATTCCTTTGTTATCCTAGGAAAAGAAATATTGCGGCCTTTCACACATAATTCTAAAGTTAAACTGACTTTATAGCCATCGTCACTGACATTGACTCATGTTTTTGTTCATGCAGAGATGGAACCAGACAGCAGCTCGTCATTACTCACCTACAACCCTGAACAGCTTCCCCCGGAGAACTCGTCCTTCCTGGAGAGGAGCTTCGTGTGTCGCTTCCGCTGCCTCCTGGACAACTCCTCCGGCTTCCTGGTGAGTCCTGTGACTCGACTTTAACCTGTCCTCTGCCAGTGGAGTCCACTCCCGCGTGTTTCCCACCTGATGTTTCCACCTGCTTCCACAGATGTAGCCCAGCTCCCACCCACAACAAGGTTTTTTCTTACAAATCTGTCTTCGCTCATGTAAAACAGTAAATAAGGCACATGTAGCTCTTATAGAAATACTACTATACTGTTTTTAAGAGACACGAACAACAAGAATAACAATATACCATATTATGTGCAATATTACTTTTATTTATCATGTACAGTTATTATATTAATATCGTGCAATATTACATTTTTTCATATCCCAATACCACTTTCTATTTTAGTTCATTTAGATATATTTTTTTGGTCTTTTACTTTTACTTAACTTATCTTACTTCTATTTTTATCTATTAGGCACTGGTTTTACATTTTATATTTTTATTTTATTTATTTTTTTATACTTCACTTATATTCTATTGTTTATATTTCTATTGTTTTTGTCTTATTCTTTGTTGCTGTATTTTGGAGCAATCTGCCACAAGAATTTCCTTCGGGATTAATAAAGTTCTATCTTATCTTATCTTATGGATATTAAATGTTCATCTTCAATTCGTTATGTATCCGTCTGCACCTCGACCTCGTGCATCACTGGAGTCCATTCTCACCTCAGTAGGTTCTGATTTAGCCTACTGGAATAACCTTCACCTCCTGGGCAGAGCCACGTCTCAGTGTTTGTAATGCATCTCTCTCAGGGTGGGGAGGAACACATGCTCATCGCAGGTTATGGGGGTGGGTGGGGGGGGTCGGTGGCTGGCGCACACGTCCCTGCACACATACACGTGCTGGAGCCGCTCACTGTATGGAGGATGATTCAACTTTTCACCCCGCTGCTGGCAAACCATCACGTTTTGATTCGTAAAGACAACATAACAGCAGCAGCTTACATAAATCACCAAAGGGGGGGGGGGGGGTACACTCAGCTCAGCATATCCAGACACGGGCCCGTGGCAAAATGAACACAGCATTCTGCTCTGTGCCTGACTGTTACCATGCTTAACGTCCCCACGGCCCTTACGCCTTGACGCATTGACCAAAGACTGCACTGGTTATCACTTTACGTGAAGTGGGTTTGGCTTTGTGGGTAACCAGTGGGGCCTGAAACACATCTTGCTTCGCCCTTATCGCATTAGACATTAGAGCGAAAGCTATTTGAAATAGAACGTTAACTCCAGAATACGAGGCGGGGCAAGTCGGTGCAAGAAGGGAATGAGGCCACTAGCAATAGCAAAGCAATCGCCAGAATAAATATTAGCATTGTACATTTATTAAAACCAGGGATCATGTTGAAACTTTACATTTCTTTATGTCTGTTTAAGTTCATGCACAAAAAAAAACTTTGGGATTAGGATAAGATCATTGTTTGCCCTACAATTTTGTCGTGTTTTGTCGCTACAAACACGGCTGGAAACTGTCCTGGGGGTGTTGTTCAAAACGTACGCTTTTGGTGCCACAAAGAGAGCTCCAGAATGTTCCAGTGATCACTAAAATCACCCGGTTTGTTGGTTGGTTGAAATGGCCTGGAGCAGTGGTCTCTTGCTTGGCAGCCATCGCGCTGAGGTGAAGCAATGTGTCAAAATAGATTCAGGTTGAGAGGGGAGAAGCTGACAGATTCTTTCCTCTGGTATTTCACTGTATGTTGAATGTGAGTATTGAGATGGAAACATTATTTTTAGAAACATTTTAGTGAGTGTTAAAAACATATGGAACACATGGCTAGACAGCAGAGAACTGGGTTACTCTAAGCCCATGGGCTTCATCATCGTAGAATTACAGCATGGTAGTGGTGGTAGATCGGAGTGTATTTTCCCATCACATTTATAGTGATAGCCATGTAAACATGTCAGAGTAATGCCTTACAATGATAATTTAAATGACTTATGAAATATTTCAAACTTCATTTATTTTCTTTACAGGCTTTGAACATTCAGGGCAG
Organism: Hollardia meadi; assembly: GCA_037974645.1. Taxonomy (NCBI): domain Eukaryota; kingdom Metazoa; phylum Chordata; class Actinopteri; order Tetraodontiformes; family Triacanthodidae; genus Hollardia; species Hollardia meadi. The sequence goes on along the minus strand of JBBPCS010000001.1, from coordinate 23,926,475 downwards.
ACTTAAGTTTCTGCATGGACAGAACCAGCGGCAAGAAAACGGAGGGAAGGTCCCGTCTCAGCTCGCCCTCTTTGCCATTGCGACTCCTCTGCAGCCTCCGTCCATCCTGGAGATCAGGACCAAGAACATGATCTTCAGAACCAAACACAAGCTGGACTTCACACCCTTGGCCTGTGATGCAAAGTAATGATGCTGGCATGCAAAATACACATACACACATGTCTTAATGTAACATTTCTTCATTCTTACTCCTTTGTATCCCAGATTATGCACTTGATTTTTGTGAGAGTTAAAGCAAATACTATCAAAAAATAAATGTTACACCCATATCGGAGAGGCTTCACACCACAGCTAATTAAACTAGCATGTGTGGTTTTATTCTCCTGGGTATTTGTTTTGCTGCAACACTTTGTGCCGTGTGCCTTGAACAATGTTCTGAAAATGAAGTATGTTGTTTTATGTGCAGGGGGAAGATTGTGCTGGGGTACACAGAGGCTGAACTGCGAGTACGAGGATCTGGCTATCAGTTCATCCATGCAGCAGATATGTTGTACTGTGCAGAGAACCATGTCAGAAGTAAGTTCTGTTGGTGCACCCCAAAGTCTGGCTGGTCAGCTTTGTTGCATCTCTCTCTCCCTTGTTTCCTGTCATCACTCCATCAGCACTATATAACAACAGTGTAATAAAATGTCAAAGAAATAGGTTGTGTGTTACCATATTATTTTACAGAAGCCAGGCAACCAAGCAAGCAAAGTTGGGAAATGTTTTATGACATCCATCCTGTAGGAGTAACACAAATTTAAGGACAGATTTTGAAGTGTTTTTTTTTACCATGCGACTCTCTCCATTTTGTGCACTTGCTTGGATTAAAGTACTCTTGAGTCAAGACTTCCCCCCCAAAAAATATCTTTATTTGACACATTACATTTTTCAGGGGATTCTAGTTTTTTATGCGCAACATGGTTAAAGAAAATGTGTCAGAACCAGCTATTTTTCACGAGTAGCAGTTTTTTACGCAGATTTTGTGCTGCCATGCTATTTTAAGATTTCATTGGCAAAAGCACATTCCTCTATACTGCACCCTGAATATAAAGTTGACTTGATGTGAAAACAGTGGCTCAAAAGAGATAGTTGTCATGTGAACTGAAGCTTTTTCATAACAAGGAGAGCATGTAATATGAATCCATCCATCTGTGTGATATTTAGCTGTCAAAAACATGTTGGTATTTTAGATGTAGTCTTGTCAAAAAAAGTTGTGGAGGCCTGGACCAAGCTGGTCAGAGAGTTCAGACAGCTTTCGCAAGTAATCCTGCTGGATTACGGAGCAGATTGAGGAAAGCTGCCAGAGAGGGCAGGGCAAACAAATCCACTGCATGAGCAAAGCATCAGAGATGATCCATACAGCAAGCACCAACAACGAACGCTTCAGAGGTCAGATATGCTACCGAGCGCTCTCTCCCTACTGTAGTGCAACAGTCAGTGTCGATAAGTCAAGATGTCGAAGCAAGTAGAACTTCTACACAGAATAGCCAACCGATCCCGCTGCATTGAGCCTCACAACATATTATGTTGAAGAAAGATTTTGTGGCTGTAGTTGTTTACTTTCCATGCTTTTGAAACTTGTACAAAAGGAAGAGAGAAAACTAGATGTATGGGCTCTGACAGACTGCTTAAGAGAGCATTTTTTTTCAAGATCAAAAGCATCAAGATGACCTTGTATAAGTGCTCAGGATCAACTTTTATATCCTCTGTAATTTGTAATATAAAGCAGTGAAAGCACAGTACTGAATATGAGTAATAACAATAGGCATATATAAAGATGGACGACACGTCTCCACTTCCTCCTATTGTACACGGATACGAGCTCTGCCATCTTGTGCTGGGGATGTCATTTGTAGCAGTAGTTTTCGGGCGGTGGAGCCACGGTATCGGTATCAAGGGGGCTCAGCTGTCAATCATGATGTTTCACCCCCTTTTTATGGCATCAAATATCTAATTAAACTTATAAAAATGAACTCTTCAACATACATCAGCGCGATGAGAACTACCCAGAATGACAGAAACCATCTTTGGAAAAACATTTATTTGACATGTACTTTTTTTAGTTTGGCCCATGTCCCATCTGCTAACATGGAAGGGGAGGGGTTTATGACCTATACTGCAACCTGCCAACAGGGGGAGATCGACATGTTTTGGTTTCACCTCGGGGTCATGTCCTCCATCTTTACTTTACAGGCAATGGTAATAACTAATAACTCATTAAAGGATGACAGTTGGGGTCGTCAATCCAAGACTTTGGTCCACTTTCATCCAACTACTGCCAGATTTCAGTGAAAGTTGATAATCATGATTAGGGATGACTGGATTTCTGTTGATTGAATTTCCATTTATGGTAAAATTTGTAATCCAGTTTACTCATAACTGTGTTTATATTCCATATCTGTAGTGATGAAGACTGGAGAGAGTGGTCTGACTGTGTTCAGACTCCTCACTAAGGAGAATCGCTGGAAATGGGTCCAGGCCAATGCCAGGCTGGTCTACAAGAACGGAAAACCAGACTACATCATCGCCACCCAGAGGCCTCTTTTGTATGTTCGTCTTTGTTTATGTTGTGTTGTAAACCAAAAAAATGTACCAATTAAAGACAAAACGAAAAGGTTTATATGGGATCAAATAACAAATAATGAATTAAATGTGTTTTAATCTGATCAAATCGAATCAAAAATACATATTTTTCCTCTTACCCGTGGGTTATATATCCATCTAGATTATTTTGACGTTATTCGGTGAGTTTTGAACATATTGGCTGTTGAGATGTTCATCTTTTCTTAAAAATAATGGAACTAGATGGCAATTTTCTTTCTACCGAACTACGCTGTATCACAGTGCAGAAAGAAACACACCTACTCATGGGCGAGAGGCTCATGCTTGTGACAAGGCAGGATATAAACATTAATGGTGTCTTCTTTGGCTGAGCTCCAAGGTTAGCTAACTTAATTAGTTTAGTGAGCTTGTCTTTCATCCATGAGTAGATGCACGCTTCCTTCTGTGCGGTGTCAAGGAAAGAAAATAGTTCTTACATGAAACTGTTTCTAACAAGCTCTGTGAATTATATTGACCTGGTCATGGTATCTGGAAAGAGACATTGCTGTTTTCAAATGTATTTGAATATATTATTATTATTATATATATTAGAGAGAAAACAGACATCTCTACAGCCGGTAGCTCCAAAACTTGTCAACTCACAACAAAACAATCTAGATGGATAAATAGCACTACAGGTAAGAGGGGAAATTATGTATTTTTGAATTTGGAGTGAACTGTCCCTTTAAGAGTTTATCCAAAGGCGGAAGCATGTATAGTTTTCAGTTATGATGTGACACAGACTCCCATTTTTATATGTAGGACAGTTAAGACATCTTCAATCATGGAAAAATGGGTAAGAACCAAACCTGCAACTCCACCATCATTCAAGCAGGCAGGGATCCTTCGTAAATGGATTGCTATGGTGAGGTCTCCTCAATGAGGTCTCAGACGATAATCATGTTTTCTTTACAGGGATGAGGAGGGAGGAGAACACTTGCGAAAGCGCTCCATGCATCTACCCTTTACCTATGCTACAGGAGAGGCCCTGCTCTACCAGTCCAACCATCCCATAGCAGGCTTTAGAGATGAAAGCCATGAGAAAAATGGCAGTAAGTCAAAGAAGAGCCGGACTGAAAGGCTGGCGAGGGATGGTCTGGACCCTGGCTCACTTCTAGGGGCACTCATGAGTCAGGATGAGTCGGTGTATGTTTGCCAGCCCGCCCTGGAGCCCAAAATGTCATTCCATAGCAGCTTCTTTGGAGACCAGATGGGCTTCTCTGACTCTGAACCCTCCAGCTTGCACAGGAGCTGGGACGAGCCGAGCAATGGTGTGCTTGGTCCAGTCGTTACGCAGGCACAGGCAGGCACCAGCTTTGACCCACTTCTGGCTACTCTGGACTCCCTCTCCCTGGAAGGCCAAGGGGTTGTGGACTCGGAAGACGGGGGCTGTTCGAACGGCGAGCTGTTTGGGGCCCTGGAAGGACTGGGTCTGAGCGCAGAGGACCTAGAGTTGCTGCTGCTGGATGAGCGAATGATCAGAGTTGAGATGGACCCTGAACGTGTGCCCACCTTGGAAGACTTGTTGACAAATGATGAGATCCTTTCTTATATCTACGATTCTATAGAGGGAAAGATGGATTGCACAGATCATGGAGGACAGGTGCCTCCCAGTACTTCCTCAGCGACAGCCACAACAGCGTCACTACCTGAAAGTAATCCCACCTCTGACACTAATGTGCGAATGCAGTTTCCTCACCACAAGCCTCCCCTGGTGGAGCAGACACCCATTGTCCAGCTCTCCCAGCAGATGCAACAGCACCTCAACATGCGACCCAGTAAAGTGGCGCATGACTGGGGCCAGCAGGGTGACCGTTTGGCTACCACGATAGTTAACGGAGACTTGCTGGGGCAAAATCAGTCTATCCCCAATGGACAGTGGACAGCCCAAGACATTCTAGCCAGCGCAGGGATACAACTGGAACACCATACCACACAACAGACCATTTTCAATGGCAAGGCCTCAGAGCTGGATGGCAAGCTTCAGCAGCAGCAAACGCACCAACACTACCTTCGGCAGCAGCAGCAGCAGCAACCCAGGATGGAGACCCATCTCTCACAGCAGTGCCATGCCAAACAGAAGGCAGCCAACCTCAACGGACTCTGTGGCATCTCCAGCACAGAGAATTCAGTGGCAAAATCTCAGTGGCAGGACTTCGGATTCAGCGAGAGTCTGGTCAGCAACCCCTGCCTTGATAACAGCCAAAAACCTCTGACAAACACCTCCATAGATTCTTGCATGGATTTTAGCATGCCTGATATTGACAATGCGGATTACACTATTAGTGGAAGTTTGTTTGGGAGGCAACAGCACGGGGCCGAGGCCACAGTTTCATCCTTCCAGGGGATGAACCATAAACAGCAGCAGGAGCAGATCCCAGTTCCATTGGCCCAGGTCATCTCCAGCCTGTCACAGTGCCCTCCCCCGAATGCCTCCCTGGAGCAGATCCTAGGAGTGGGCAAGCCCTGCCGGCAGATGGACCACTATAGCATGGTGTCCTCTGAGATCCCTCATGACCCCAGTCCCAATAAGGTGAGGTTGCTGAAACACTGACATCCTGTTAAGGTCTTGAAATCATAACTAGCTGAAACAGTTTGTGTTTGGAAGTTCATTTTTGAGTTTTGGGAAAAATATGTGCAGCAAAGTAATGTAAACTCTGAAGGTATACTTCCTAAATTATTGCAGCTTTAAAACTGCATCTTATGCTCGTAGGTAAAAATCAGATTTTCACAGTATCCAACTGCAAAAGAACCCAAAATAGATCTCAAAAAAGCTCCGCTGCATGATCATGCATTGTTACCATTATGTTTCGGGCAACATTCTTCATTTTTTTACCACATTAGTTTTGGTGTTTTAGAAGTTAATCCAAAATTTATAGAGCTGCAACGATCAGTCTAGTAATTGATCAAAACAAAATTAATGCAAATATTTTGATAATTAATTATTTAAATCATTTTTTTTGAGTAAAACTGTTGCTGGTTCCAGGTTCTCAAATGTGAGAATTTGTTGCTTTTCTTCTAGTCGAGCGTTATAGTAAAATGAATATCTTGTGTTTTGGACTGTGGGTCGGACGAACCAAGACATTTAATGACATCATCTTATAATGTAGGATATTATGATGAGCACTTTTTCTGATGTTTTATAGATCGAAGGCATTTCATTATCAGCAGACTATGGAAGTAATCATTTGTTGCAGTCCTACCTGATCCTCAGTGAATGATCTTGACTTTTGAATGAGATATTGTGCAGTTTGGTACAGGCATTCACAGACGACAAATCTCATAATGGTGAGCTGCAGAATTTTCATCTACAGCCACCAACAGCTCAAATTTTCCACTTGTTTCGAACACACCAAAAACGAATGATAAATTCTTCTCAAATTTGATGTGAATTATGAGTCGCAGAGGACGACGTTCACGTTCCCCACTGAAGAAACCTTCACATTTGAATGATGTCAGACTAGCACACTCTGTCACACTGTATATTGTAAAACTCTCACCTGTAATACATTGGCAATACAATTATACCAATACTGTGAGACCTAATTCATTTGATATTAGGAAGAGTGGAATCCTCGATTTACCAGGTAAATAGTTAAACAGAAAACTGTTCAGCCTTTGGCTTTTCACATTTGAATGATAGCAGTTTATGTATGTCAGTGCATCTGTTTAATGTAAAACATAATTTTTTGCACATACATGTGCATTAATTTGACACATTCCAAAAAATATCATTACATTTTTAAAATAACTGTGAGCCTGTGCAAGCAAATTACTTACTATTGCTCTCTCAAATTATTGCTCGTGCAAACAAATTTATAAGAACATCTTTTTAATCTCATAAAATGTGTGTAATGTATTTCAAATGTACAGTACTGAAAGAAAATGTTAAATCCTTATTAAACGGCTCAAAATTCTGTCAAATCACATTAATCATTACATCCCCTGTAATGGTAACGTAATTTAGTGCTGAAACACTGGTGGTTTCATGGATTTGTGAATGGTCAGAAAACAATGATAGTTCAGATATTCAATTGGTGATGTTTGTAATTTATCCAGTAAAAAATACAAAATATTTGTTGATTAATATAGCCGTACATTAGTTTTCCTAATTCTCATCATTGCAGATAGATTTTCCCAACAGCTCCTTAAAAGTTAAGATGGCTCAAAGGCCTGTTTCAAGATGTCACAACAGTCAAACTAACATCCTTTAGAAATGGAAGCTTTAAGTTTCCAAATGGGAACAATAATTTCAAGTATTATTCATTTACACCTTGCATTAGCATGCCTCTTGGTTGATCACAGTGGGTAGCTGAGACACAATGCCGTTTATACCTGTGTCGATCGTGCGTTTCCAAGCTGTCCAGCTGACCACTTGTGTTCAGATTTCATAACTTGCACAACAAAGAGGAGAACCAAATCTGTTTGATTAGTTTCACAGAACCTAGCTAAGGAAACAACAAGGTTTGAAACAACAATTTGAGAACTAACTGTTGTGGGATTAGCAGGACAAAATCATTTTCAACGAGCAATAGAGCGCAGGACAAGACGAAGAAGGAAGAATATTAGCAGAGCTGCTTCTTTGATACTTTGATGCTTTGATTCGTTGTCCTTTCCTTTTCGGGACAAGAGCTTCACATGTTTGATTATTCACTGGTGTCGCTGCCATCCCATTTTTTTCCATCTTCCTGACAGTATCCTCATAAACAGCTCAGCTACGACAGAAGTCATCAACGTTTCTTTGGACTTAATCTTTTGCCCAAATGGTTAGGCATCTTGTTTCACTTGTACTCCCAATCGCCTTCATCAGTAGGCCTATTGTCACCATAACAACCACCACATCCTGTATTGATAACGTGCTTGACATATGAGCGTTTACACTATAAAAGATATGTGGTCAAATGCGTTTTATGTCAACCAAGGTGCGTATGTTTCTTGAGACTTCTTCCAGCTGTCTTTATTCATGATGTCCTCTTGCCTTGTGCAGATGGAGAATGGGTGCATCCTGAGCAGTACTTACTCTGGCGGCCGTGCCCTGCCCACTAGGAACGGAGCGGCGCCCCCTGCCGTCCAGATGCCCGGCCCTGAGACTCTGTCCAGCCTCCCCGACCCACCAGCCACCGGCTTCTACCTCTGACCAGCTGACCAGGAATAGTCATGCAGCAGGACACTGTTAATGGCCAGAAACACTCAATGACTGGACCAGCCTTATACATCTAGATAACACAACAAACAAAGCTGAATAAACGTAGGCCTATATGTTTTTCTTTTTTGTTTCGAATTTGTAATATTTCTTTTTGTTGTTGGGAGAGGGTGTTGTATTTCAAGTCATAATATCATACGAGTCCTTTGTTTACAATAATGCAGTGAGGAGTGCTCGGTTGAGTTTAATACACAGAGGTGAACGTGTGTGAGAGTCTAAAGCTGAGTTTTACAAATCCGCGTTCAGATACAACACGACACGCAATTTAGATTCAGAGGCAGCAAAATTATGGATGGTTCTATATGATTTCTTTTTAGGGGGTGGGGATTCAACAACAGCTGTCATTTCATGTCAGAATATGTTTTATTGCGTGTGTGCAGTTAAAGAGCAAGATAACATAAGGAATACATGTCTGAAACATTTGGTAATTTTTATACTTGGCAGTAGATTAAGGGAATACTTGATACACAGGAAAGAAAAGATTAATCATTTTTGGTAAAACAGACAAAAAAAATGATTTAAACAGAAGAAAATCGTTGGTTTCTTTGTCTTATATGGAGGTAAATTAAATATCTCTAATTAGTTTTTGGACCGTTAGTCAGACAAAATAAGACATCTGAAGCTCTGGGAAACCGTGACCTGCATTTTTCGGCATTTTAATGAAGATAACTAGCGGATTAATTGATGAAAAATGACCTTTACTTGCAACCCTCAATCGTAAGATGAAAAAACAAACAAATGCAGACAAACCGAGGCTGCCGTATGTCTCCACTTAATGAATGTACAGACACGGGAGCAGAGAGGGGCAGGACCGAGCATCAAATGCAGTAATTTGTCATGTGTTTTAATTATAAGTCGGTTTTATGGTTGGGGTTGGGCGGGGGAGGGGGGGGGGTGCGTCATTTGATTCGCTTTGTATCTGAACGCACCATAAAACACACACAGAAACAGTGCAACGCCATCGTGATCACAGGTGTTGGTTACTGGCAGCCGACAGGACATCGGCACCGCTCATAGTTTGTTTTTTTTCTTCCCGTCATGCTACAAGAATGTAATCTCTCAGTGTTCAGTGAGATTAATCCATTAAAAAAAAAAGTATAGAATATGGAATTTATGGCTAGAAATATCCTGCACTTTATTTCAAGCACCCACTTAATGCAGATCTGTAGTCGGGGATCCTGGCGTTATAAGACCAGCACACCCTGTTTTTTTGTTTGTTTGTTTATCTTTGAAGCTGCTGATGCAAAATGGAGCAGTTTGCATTTTTATTCTTATTTTGAGGTACATTTCAGGTGATGGGTAAATGTCCTCACAAGCACAAACACTTCTGTACAATTGTTAGTGTCATAAATTTGTATCTTTCTCCACTTGAATAATTTTTTGTTGTTGTTGTTGTTGTCGATAATGTGGATGATTTTGGACCTCCGGATGAGTTTTCTTTCTTTAATCTTGGTCATCGTTTAAAGTTTAACTGACTTGTTTAGGAGAAGTCGATTTTTTTTTTTTTTAAATTACTGTATTTATTCATGTCCTACAGCAAGTAAGCATTCTTGATTGTTTTGAAGTTGATGTGTAAGACATTCTCTTGTACGAAGAAAAAAAAAGAAAGAAAGAAAGAAGAAGATGTAATGCTTTGTCGACCTCTAGCTAAGCGGCGGTTGCACTCGCTCTCTCCCCGAGGGAAATCGGTGAAATCATTCTTCAGTGAATCCAGACACAACTCCGTTACGGTACGAAAAGTGTGACATCTTGGGGAAATCCTCGCTTGCTGTTGGGAGAAGATTGATATCAACAACATAGTGGATACACACAGAGATGGAAATTATATCAATCTTCTCACCTGACGTGTCACCTGACTTGAAAACAAACGTACAACAACAAAAAAATAAAAAAAAAATAAGTGAGATCTTCCCTTTAAGATGGCAGGAAACCTGGTGTTCTATCAGGTACATTCAGATCTACACAGGATCTCGGAGAAGGTGCAGAATGGCAAACACTGAAAAACCAAATGTGAGGAACAAAAAGAGATCTCTAACTGGAAGGATACAGTTCTGAATGTTTCTTGTACATAGCGAAAATGACTGGAGAACGATGCAGAGTAGAACTATTTCATCAAGAAGAGATGCTGAAAAGAGATTCCATTCCATTTAATTGTTCAAATAATGTCATTGGTATTAATATTATTATATGTTTTATGTTGAAATGTGATGCACATGTGGTTACATGTCATTCGAAGTGACTAGTTTCTTTCCCTTTCTTTTTACTACGGCAGACATGTTTGCTATATTTAAAACGGTTGATGTGACTTAATTTCAGTAACAATGTGAGAGAAAAAACAACAACATGTGTGTATAAAGGCAAACAAGCTTTGACAAATACAGGTATGTACATAGTTTTATGTCAAGTCACTTGTTTCAAGCACTATTTTTTAAAACATATGCTTATCAGACTTCTTTGTTGATTCAATTTTTTTTTTTAAAATTGTAAATAGTACTCTCATCACAAAACACTGGACTCTATGACAGCCTGGAAATGGTGCCATACTACTGAGACTTGTTAAATAGGCTATAATGTTGGAGAGTTTAATTTTGTCTTGTGTTTAGCCACTGTAACTTTAACATGCTAACGGGACAAGGTGTAGATGTCGCAGATTTGACCTGTGTCCTCTTGACTGCTTCTTTCAGATGTATTATTTTCTTCCTTTTGAAATAAAGGATTTTCTTCAATCACAGTGAAAAACACAAACGTCTTGCGAGCACTTTACTCTGACCGCTCATACGTCTCTCTTTTTGAGCCCTCCAGTTTTGCATTCACTGGAGTAAACAGCAGAGGTTTCCCCACCTTTGTCAGTGACTCCTTACTGACGACCCCTGACATGTAAAGGTGCTATGTGTAGCATTTTAATGTCAATAAATCTTAAATATTATCTCCGAGGAGTCTGCATAAATTCCTGTAAACAAGATGGCCAACGTGGCTTAGAATTCACAGTTCATGCAGCTGCTAAACACTAATTTTGTAGAGCATTGGTTCCCAGCCAGGGGCACTTCTGCTGTTGACAGGGGGGCTACATGGAGGAATTGTAGAGCAACTGTATTTTAAGGTGTCTTAATTGCAACTAGAGTGGCACTCAGTAGAGCGCATACCTCCACCAAGGCCCAACAGCCCTCTTATTTAAGTCTTAGCACCAACTGCAGCAACTGGTGACACTCTTTACGGAACCCGTGTCAACTTAGCTACACATTGGTGGTAGTTACAGGTTTAACACGTTTAAATCTGCTAGATCCGGATTTTTCATAGATACCAGCCCTCTAAATAAGCCCGATTAAATTATTATTATTATATTATTTTGAAGGTGTATGTAATCCAACAATCAAATCCTGCTCAGATTTTCATGCATATACACACACACACAAAAAAAAAGCTCTGACAAAACACACACACACTGGATTATTTCTCCTCCTGACATAATCTGGATACAAGGTTTATGTATTGGGGATTATATCAGGGGCTTCTGTTGTAGATTAAACATGTAATGAGAACTGTGCGAGTTTTCCTCTTGTATCAGCCAGGAAAAAAAGTTTTAGCAAGACGAGTTTGGCTTCATTGGCCTTACTTGACATCCTCTGCCCAGCGATGTGATTACTGTGCATATGCACATTGCAACATCGATGATGATCATGCAGATATTTTTAATGCACCGACTTCTTTCTACCTTCTTTTTCGTGTGGAAGTTAGAGATGACTTTCCAACAGGCAAACTTGTCAAAAACAACCCAACCTCTGCATCAGCTGTTGAGGTGGCTGGTCTCAGGCGATCATGCAGGTGAAGTGGAGGTCCTGGGCTGGTGTGGTAGGCTACAGCCAACTTCAGCATGCCGCTCCCTCAAAACTTGTGGCATCTGTGGCATTGTGTTGTTGTATGATAAAAGAGTGGCCTTTTATTGTGACCAGTCCAAAGCATACCCGTGCAATAATCATGTTGTTAAATCAGCATCTCTGCCACACCTGTCAGGTGGATGGATTACCTTGGCAAAGGAGACGTGCTCACTAACACAGATTTAAACAAATCAGACCTTCAAATCTCCATGACAGAAGTTTAACAGAGCGCTGCTTACAGCTCACAGACAGTCCAGGAATCACTGGGGTTCATCCCCGCTGAAAACATCTACTCAAGAGACGTCTTCTAAAATAGAAGTGGATCTCAGCACTTGCATCATTCCTGATGCTTGAAGAGTCGCTTACTTTCCTTTCAAACATGCACAGACTGTTGCATCCTTGTAGCCGTTGTTGATAGAGTCAGGCCGACATTGCAGATGCTGCGTACAGACGTCACTGTAATTCTTTGTGATCAGCAGGCTGCCAGAGGGGGGCAGTGGCAATATGAAGAAACGAGAGAGGACGAGCAGTCACAATATGGTCTTTACACGGTCGCAGGCTTCTTACACTCCACTAACCCATTTTGTCACACGCTAACGCTGTTCTTCATATCATTGGTGGTGCAGCAAAAGATGAGTGAGTGAGTCATTACCATTGGAAGGAGTGTTGTAGTCAAAGCAAGATCAAGACTAAGACTTTGAGGGGTTGAGACCAAGTCGAGACCAAGAACGGGCGAGACCAGAAGCAGACAAGTACGAGACAAAACTATCAAACCTAATAAATTAATGTCAAATCTGTGTACTACATTAGAAAACAAACACAAAATATACACAGCAAGGGCATTATAGTTACCAAGTTACACAATAATATGGTTAAACATAACACAGAAATAATAATAATCTTTAAGGTGGTTCAACTTCCATAGAAATAGGGAAAAAGTGTTTTTTTTTTAAAGATATCTAACACCCAGTATGGGAAAGATTACTTGATTGGGCACACCATTAGCATGTCTGAGCTGACATTAGCTAATGTTGATGTAACCTAATGTTATTAACTAGGCCTACATAGTGCTATAGCATTTATCTCAAGAAAACTAACCAAGTAACATCAATTTGTGACCACATGCCCTGTCTCTTCAATCTCTCACAAAGTTAACATTGCATTAGCAACATCCCGAAATATAATTTAATTAGGAAGCTTGTGTAGCTAGGTGGCTAGTAGCTAGCAAGCAAGTGAAACTAGTGACCTGAAACATAACTTACAGTAGGCCTATATACATATACAGCTTATATTTATAGCCAGTGTTTGCAAAATCTCTTTGGCAGATTGCTAACTTTAGCTAGCTAGCTAGCCTCAGGTTACCTATTCTTTCTTTACGCTAAGTGCCAAATGTTTGACATGTTCCCAGCCGTATAAAAGCAGTTTCACATCCAATCATAGTATGCTAACTAATAAATTTAGACAATGCACAGGGAATTTAGTGATATCGCCGCAGTTGGTCTTTATTGGTCCTCTTCATCGGAGTCCGAGACTAGACCAAAAAATGTAGTCTATTCCGTGACGAGACCAACACCTTCAAAAAGTGGTCTTGAGACTGATCTCAAGACCAAGACTGATCTCGTGTACTACAACACTAGTTGGAAGAAGGGGAGATTCATCCTAGTCTTGCACAGTTTTTTTTCACAACGCTGTGTCAGAGCTGGATAAAGTTCTTGCTGCACCAGGTACTCATTGTGGTATAGAAGAAAAAAACATTTGGCTAGTTTGTATTTCTTCAAACCAATCATAATCATCTTGGACAGCGCCAAACCCAGGATGCAGCAAAGGTGCCCTTACAGAACAGTGTCGGGGGAAACTTGTTTTGCTGGCATTGAAATGGCTAAATCCCCACAAAACATAAGGTAACAGCTGTTAGCTAGTTGATGGATGAAGCTTCTCCACCTCCTCGCACTGCACGAAAATGAGGCCAAAATTTGCCGGATACGAGTGCTGACATCTTCCGCTGGTGACATCATTTGGAGCCAGACTCTGTGCAGTAGTGATCGGGAGGTGGAGCCACATTATTGAGTTCCCGCCCCCTGAACATACATCAGTGTGATAAGAACTAAAATGACAGAAACCATCTTCCAGTGGATAAGACTATCATCCCCGACACTCCTACAGAAAGTCAGCGGTGTGGTCCTTACTAATATCCTTTATTATAGCAAAACCTCCTCCAAGGATGAAACAATACTGTTTTAGGGTTCACATAGGGTTTAAAATAACTAATAATGTGAGATTGTTCAATGATTTAACAAGTCCTATGTCTCATGAAGTATCACACTAATTCAAATGACCAAACTATAGGCACTTTTACCCTGTTAATACCTCTACTGTGAGAGTAAAATGAGGAAATTGTTATTTAAAAAAGAGAATAGAAAGATTTCAGACTTCCACCGAGGTTGCACAATTCACTAAATTTGTTGTTTTAATAATAACAAACTTTTTTGACAAATTTTGTTCTGCTCCCTCATCAAAACACATATAGCTAAAGACCATGACAGGACACATGTCAGATCATCAGATTATGTTTATTAAAGAAAGTAATCTGTAGCCTAGATGATCAGACACCTTCTCCCGATGTTAAGAGATCTTTTTTTTTCTTTTTTTTAATCTCTGGAGCAAAAATATTAGTTCCGCAGCACATCCAAAACAAATGAAAACAAAGACGGGGAAGTCCTGAATTCAAGTAGTTAGTTTAATTCAGTAGTCACCGCAAAACATGAATTTCCACCCTATAAATTCAGCAGGTTTGCATTAATCAAACTGCAACAGAGAAGTTGAATGCTTCAGCTTCTGCAGCTGTAATCATCCGTCTCACATCGAGATACTAGAAGTGCTGTTTTGCTTTCTTTGAATGCAGTCCTATTTTAATCCTCAGCCTCAGAGGAAATAACTACGGTAAGTTGCCGACCAGCCTGAGGCTCACTTACATCACTTGAGAAATGAAGCTACAAAATAAAGCTTATTATCACTCATTGTTGATGGCAGGACAAGAGGGCAGGGGGATGTAGACAGGGACAGGGAAAAACTCAATGTGCACATACATTTCTATTTGACATGCAGCCATGGGAAACTTGATCATTATTTTTCCAAGATAAAGCCAGTAATGGTGAGTAAATACACAGAGACAAATGTCAGAAAGAGGCAGCGCAAATGCCGCTTGGAGTCTCCTGAGGGTGTAGCAGCATAATTCCAGGGTAAGGTCAGGTGGCGGTTGGAGGGGAGGTGGGGGTGTTGGGCACTAAAGCTGTTGTTTTATGCAAAGACTCATCTCGTCTTATTTTAGTCTAGCAAGGCAAAAGGAAGAAGAGTGGGACTACGTGTGCCTGAGGGACACTGCTATAGATCAAATGTTCAGTGTGGGGATGCGAGCTTTGTCAGGCCACGCAGACTGCAGACATATTTAGATAATAACTACAGCTTCTGAAGTAGAGGGCGAAGGGGCTGCTGACTGGGACGAGTGACTCATCACCCCCCAATACATCTGCTTACCTTCCTGTGAGTCTGTCATGGCCACACTGTACTTATCCATGGACGTCAAATACAGAAAAGGAGCTGCCAAAGATGCTTAAAGAGAAACATCCCATATGCAGGAAAATATCTTCATACACAGATTATCTAAATTAAAATATCTGGCTCTTAAAACTACCATTACCCACCCAAACATTGTTTCAGACAAAGTAAACCCCGTCATGCCAACAGCACGTCCCATGTAGCTCAATCAGATTTGGATCTGGGGCATTTTGAGGTCAGGTGGACGCCTTAAGCTCTTTGTTCCTCTGGCTGTTCCTGAGCAGTTTTTGTGGTGTGGCAGCACTCATTGTCCTGCTGGGGGACCAATGTCATCGG
>JBBPCS010000001.1:23892476-23905375 GCA_037974645.1 Hollardia meadi | reverse complement strand
GTGTGTGTGTGTGTGTGTGTGTGTGTGTGTGTGTGTGTGTGTGTGTGTGTGTGTGTGTGTGTGTGTGTGGAGGTGTGGTGATTTCAGTATATTTTTACTCTTTTTAGTGCAGATTAGACTGCTGGTTCTGTAAAGGTTTCAGAGCGGCTTCTGGTCACCAGTAAACATCTGTTTTGGCGATAGGACAATAAGTGTTGTCCTGTCTCCTGTCCTGTTTCTGACGAGGAACAGCAAGATGAATCAATTTCTCTGTATAGGATTTTTAAGCTACTCTCTCCTGAACCTCACCAATGTCTTCCTCTGTGGTCCCTCTCTTCTCCCCCTTCTGCTATCTTCTCCAACTCTGCTGTCTGTTCTGTCTCCCCGTCAGCGAGGATGTATGTAAACGCGGTTTCACTGTCATCATCGACATGCGTGGCTCCAAGTGGGAACTGATCAAACCTCTGCTGAAGACACTGCAGGAGTTTTTCCCAGCCGAGATCTGTGTGGCGCTCATCATCAAACCGGACAACTTCTGGCAGAAGCAGAAGACAAATTTCGGCAGTGCAAAGTTCTCCTTTGAGGTTGGACTTCCTTATGTTCTTTAAATATAAGTGTCAAGTCCAACATAAGTTTATCTACTGTGTTTTTGGACAGCAATAATGTTCACATTTTCTCCACTTTGAAGGGATTGTGAGAACGCGACAATTTCATCTGTTGAACTGAAAAGAAATCTCATTAAGTTTAGCAGCCAGCATTACAGCTATTTAGGTTAGCAACAGTTTGTACCTTTCATGTACTGTGTCATCATCCTATGCCTCTGCGCCGGCGAAAGCCATAGCCGGAGTTGTTATTATGTTTTTCAGTTGACCGTACTCACGCACGTACATCCTATTCTTGTGAGCATGATATCTCAGGAATACTTGGAGGGAATTCCTTCAAATGTGGCGCAAATGCCCAATTGGACCCAAGGATGAATAACACAACCTGTGCTGATTGTATAGATCTTCTGTGCTGAGTCCGGACAGACTGTAGATGTAAACTGCAAGAGATGCGCAGAGGCCTACAACCGCGAGGCGGTAATTCTAGTCTAGAATTTACCATACCAGTATACAGATGGTATCTGTATTTATTTCCTTAATGTGTATGCCAGACCTGGCCGGGATCACTGGAACACATGGCAAAAAAATCTGGATGATCGATCACTGCTAAAAAAAAAAAAAGTGCATTTTGATATTTCTCTTGAATTTTTGTTTGTGTGCATCAGACCAGCATGGTGTCAGTTGAAGGTCTGGCCAAACTGGTGGATCCCTCCCAACTAACGGACGACTTTGAAGGTTCTCTGGACTACAACCACGAGGAGTGGATGGATCTGAGGGTCTCCCTGGAGGAGTTCATGTCCAACGCTGTTCACCTGTTGTCCAGACTGGAGGACCTGCAGGTGGGGCATGGACAGAGATGGATGGAATGTTTAAAAGGATTAAAGGAACGATCCCAAAATGAAAATGTTGTACTGTGTGTTCCAGGAGCTTCTGTCCAAGAAGGAGTTTCCTGCGGATGTGGAAGGATCTCGTCGGTTGATAGAGGAGCACACACAGCTGAAGAAAAAGGTGGGAGAGCTACTGTCGAGACAGTCTGACACAAACTCACAGACAACTCTTGAGTCATCTTAAGGCCCTTCAATTATTACTGTCCTCCTCTCTTGTAGGTGCTGAAGGCTCCAGTGGAGGAGTTGGACCGGGAAGGCCAGAGGTTGCTGCAGTGTATCCGATCTAGCGATGGTTTTTCAGGGAGGAACTGCATCTCAGGCTCTGCTGACTTCCAGAGCTTGGTGCCCAAGGTAAGTCACCCTTTACAGGGAAGTTCATTCCGGCTGATGGGATGCCACATCAGTATCACCTCTGGAAAAATCATAGTTTATCCGAAAAGGGCCTCAAAACAGCCCCAGGGAGAAACAATGATGACTGAAAGCTTCTTGATGGTAGAATGTAATTTAGAACAAAGATCCTGTCAGTCACATTTATGTCAAAATATGTCAGGGAAAATAAAAACTGTTTCAGATTCAGTTTAGCAAAATTTAGAGGTGGTTTGAAGACATATCAAATCAAGAAACAGACAAGAGTGGCTGTAAACAGATGCAGGTTTGTTCTGAGTGATCATTACACATTAGGAGGATAAAATATGCAGTAGATGTTGTGTTCTGGGACATTTACCTGACCAAACATGAACTGTGCTTATTTTTAAAGAAAGCAATCAAACCTCTTATCTGTCTGAACAGTGGCCTCAGCTCCACATTGATAATGCATCATAAAAAACATTATCTAACAATAATAAATTCTTGCTCTTTGCCAGGTGGCCAGTCTGCTGGATAAGCTCCACTCCACGAGGCAGCATCTCCATCAGATGTGGCACGTCAGGAAGCTCAAGCTAGACCAGTGCTTCCAGCTCCGCCTCTTTGAACAGGACGCCGAGAAGGTGAGTCATAGCAGAGCCTGATGTCAATAAACTAGCAGAACTTATCAAGAGGGTCCAAACATAATTCCAAACATGAGCGCCAAAAGGTATTCTAACTCAACACTTACATGTTACATTTGTGCAGCTGCTTCACAGTAAAAGGGCCTCAGTGATGCTTTCACCCAGTGGTCTTTTATTGTGAAGCAGCCACTGTTCTGCTTTGTTATTGATGGATCAGCCATTCTGTTTACTGACTCATCACATGAGAAGGTTCAGAGGCCAGAAAGGTTGAGAAAATTCATTAAACAATTGAGTTTGAAATTACAGGACAGAGGCGAGTCCACTATTTCCTCTTCATTCCTTTTTTTGATCATCTCCACCTCCTCTTTTCCTTCCTCCAGGGCTGTTTCTTGTGTTTCTTCTTTTTCACACGTGGGTCACCGTGTGTATTCCCTGAAACCCTTTGTGGTCTAAATAAATTAGCCCGTACTGTTTATCAAAACAGACAAACACATTTAGCAGTTAATCCAGTGGAAAATCGGCCCGCATTGCTTCACCTTGCCAAGCTAAGTGATTAGCCGTGGCTGTGATTGAATGTTTGGGTTGCATTCATCATTAACATACCAGCCTGTTAAACACAACATGCAAAACTAACTCATGCTCTCTGATGTGAAGGGGTCAGTGTTTACAGAATACAGTAAATTGCAACGTCTGAAATGCTTTTGTTTTGTACGCCACTAAATAGCTAAAAGAAATACTGCAAAAATATAGCATTTGAACGCAACAGAAAACACCTACATACTGTATATCACTGACATCTGCAAACCTAAAAGAAACCAATATATCCTGGTGATAAAGCTCAAAGTTTTTGAATGGACGAAAAACATCAGTTATTATGACAGTGGTACTGTATGACAACTGAGGCCATGCACATGGATCCAGGGTGGCTGAACCATGCTTACAGAGCTGTGTGTGTGTTTGTTTGTATCCTAAGTGTTGTTGATGGGATACACGCACACACACAGATGGGCGTCGGCGGACTGGGTGTGTTGTTCCACATAGAAATCCACATGCAGGAGCAGTAAATATTTACTGTAAAGCAAACAGAGCGAGAAAGAAAAAGAAATAAAAAACGTTCTGTCATCATCACATCAGTGTTGTCATGCTGAAGAACCGCGGGGGTGAGTGGATGAGTTTACACTGTGGGAAACACTCGGTGCTCGCCTTCGAGCCAGGGAAACAGTCAGACCTGACGACGCGTTCGTGTTCTGTGGGAATCACAGCTCGAGAAATGACAGATGATGCAGATGATGTGGTAACCACGGCAACCGCTCGGCCTCAATCTGTCAGCGAGGATTGATTCGGACGGAGAAGCAACCTTGAAGGTTTCCCCGGCCTTTGTGGATTTACTCTGATCAGCTGTTGTTGTTGTTGTTTATTTATTTGCAGCCTTTATCGCCGTTATGGTAACATTTACTCCCCAACTTTGTTGTAGAGATGTAAGATTAGTCACTGCAGCCGCTTGAAAATGCTCCACACGTGTTTCATCACATTTGATCTTGGAAACAGTAGTTTGACAAAGAAACATGAACTCAAGGTTTACTTACTAGCTTTTCCAGAGCTTTCAACCACAACAACCTATGAGTGATCTTTGAATTAAGATGTCAACCCTCAGTGTTTTAGATTAGTAAAAATTGATGGAATGTTCTTTCATATGTGCCGTCATTCAGGTCCAATTTAAGGTTTCCTGCGCTCGCAGTAACAAAATAAATAATCCGTGACAGACTTTGCGATGTTATTAATGTTGCTGTGTTGTGTGTTTTTGCAGATGTTTGACTGGATCAGCCACAACAAGGAAGTGTTCCTGCAGAGTCACACAGAGATTGGCCGAAGTTACCAACACGCCGTGGAGCTGCAGACTCAGCACAACCACTTCGCCATGAACTCCATGGTAGCTCATGTCGTCACAACCGTAATTCTCATATTCCAACACTGTACATCACTGTGCGTGACAGCAGAGATGAGAAGAGGTCATGATACATGCACTACGGAAAGCCCCTTTAACATTTAATCAGTAGGGCTGACTAGTGAAGTTTTCACTTGTGGAAATGACATTTTGCCATGTAAAAATGTGATTTTGACTATTTAAAATGGCAATTTAAGATACCTGTAAAGCAATTTTGACATGTCACATATCATATTTTCATTTTTTGGATATCTTAAATTGAATTCTGACTACTCATAAAAGGAATTTTATATATCTCATATATGATTGTTACTAATATGAGTATTATTTTCACCACAATTCTATTTCAGATGTCTAAAATGCAATTCTAGATATCTGAAATGACTATTTTACGAGTTACAATTCCAAACCAACATATCAATATTTTTATATTTTATATTATTTATAATATTTTGACTCATCAGAACTGAATTTTAGATATTTACAATTCAATTTATGTAACTTAAGAACAATTGTAGATACGTAGATTTCCACTGGTTTTAACTGAATTATTGATATCAATAACAAAAATTTTACTAGTGAAAACTGAGTTGTAGATATCATTGATTAGATTGATTAGAACATGTCAAAATTACATTACGGATGTGTCAACCTAGAATTATTACATGTCAAAATTGAATTATACGCATCTGTAATTAAGTTGAAATAGAAGTCAACAATGTCGTTAGAAGTCGATATCTTTAATTGCTTATGTCGGCTTGGAATTCTCACTAGTCAGAAAGCACTTCTGTCAGGACCACTATAGTCAAAGAAACTCAGATTCCCATTTGCTTTAAGTTATATTTGGCGGTATGGCTCTGTTCTGGGAGCTCCCTGCCCTTCCACATGCCTATGTGGAAAGGCAATTAAATGAAACATAAATTCTACATCTCGTGAAGTAGAATTCAGTTCATTCTCAGATTTGATATTCGATATTTATTTTACATATTTATTACATTTCTAAAAGAGTTTTATAGAAAAACCTTGCAAACTGCATTATTTATACAGATGTAATGTAGCAATTATTAAATCCAGTTGTACTAATGACAGCAGAATTAGCCACTGTTCATTTTTTTCCTTCCCAGAATGCCTATGTAAACATCAACAGAATCATGTCGGTTGCGAGCCGTCTAGCTGAGGCCGGTCACTACGCCTCCACGCAGATAAAACAGATCTCGGGTCAGCTGGATCAGGACTGGAAAAGTTTTGCTGCTGCACTCGACGAGCGCTCCACCATCCTCGCCATGTCGTCCGTCTTTCACCAGAAGGCTGAACAAGTGAGCTCATAATAAAATTAAATTTAAATTGTTGCCGAGTCATATTTGAGCAGAGCTTGGCTTCTTAGCTGACGGCGGTGAGAACAAATCTGTAGATTTAGGAGGACATCGGCCATGTCCTCCTGACCTGATATAAGGACTTCCCCGTCACTTCTCTCTTATTTCAAGAAAAGCTTCTCCCACTTAGTGTGAGACTGCTGATTCTCAGTTACTATCTCATCCAAGAATCTCTGCAGCGGACACACGTCCAGAATGTAAAATGAAAATAGGACATTTTTAGCATCTGATAATATTTAATGGATCAAACTGCTCTACTGCTGATTCTTGGAAGGTTGACATGGCAACAGATGGGACTTGTTTGATTCCTGCTGGGCCCTTGACATCAGCTACAAGTGTACGTTTGAGAGAGCAGGAGATGAAAGACGAGAACAGAGGGAGAGAGGGAGAGTGGTGGAGGCTGAGGCTAATGAAAAACAAAAAAAGGTGTCGGGATGAAAGACGAAACACAAAATGGGGAAAGAGAGACAAGCGACAGAAAATTGGCAAGACTATAGATAGAATAAATATTTTTTTTTAAAGTGTGAAAGTGTTAGATATTACGAGAGAGAAGTAAAAGCTGATTCATTTTGCAGTCACATTAACCCTGTTAGTAAATGATCTTCTTCATATTATTTTTATCTTGTGACCCAAAGTTCATATTT
This sequence comes from Hollardia meadi, assembly GCA_037974645.1. Lineage (NCBI taxonomy): Eukaryota > Metazoa > Chordata > Actinopteri > Tetraodontiformes > Triacanthodidae > Hollardia > Hollardia meadi. The sequence goes on along the minus strand of JBBPCS010000001.1, from coordinate 23,898,959 downwards.
AGTGTTTTACCAGGGATTCAAGCTATCATAGCATCCACATACAAAAAGGCGAATTAAAAAGCAATAATTCCTCTCACATGTCACATTATTGAGAGAAGGGATCTTGAGGAAATGACCTTGACATGCACACAAAAGGGGCAAAATGTCCCAGTTACGCATCCACATTGGAATATTCAGAATTTTTTACATAAGGTTGATGAATATCTCCAGAAATATCATGGCTGTTGAGATATCATCACTGTGGATCACAGTGATGGATGGAGTGAAAATTTAAAAGACTGATCAAGCAACACTTTAATCCGATATTCTGAAAAACACACCGTGGACTTTGTGAAAGGATGAAAGCAGAAACATCACCGATATCATAGTCGATAATTATTGGCTTCTCGTGACCGATAATTTTACATTTTTGTATTTTAAAAGGTAGTTCATAACCTGTAGTTTCTGCACTCCTGAGGGTAAGAAAGGCGAAGATGTGAGCAAAGATGGATGATTTAATCATCTTTATTTCGAAGGAGATTTCTTGTGTAAAAACTCATAGACTTTTTTCCTCCTCTCGGGAACCTTTGCTGAACATAAATTCCTCTGAAACTGTAAATAATGTCCACGCAGACGACAACATATTTGGTCAGTGAAATCAATTTGGCTTCGTATTATCGGCACTGTTTATCAGCTGTAATTTCATTATTGGCCGATTGCAGACAACGTCAATTTTCCATTATCAGGTCGATAATTTATTTGTCCGATAAATATTGGTCTGTACTTGTACTCTGTACAAAAAAGTCAAAGTAGACATTTTTAAATGAATTTATTAATTTATTTTATCAGCGATAGGATAAAAAAAACACTTATTTCAATAATCTACAATGAACACCGATAATGCTGGATATCATATATATTTGATGATCAGCCAGGCTGACCCCTAGTATACAGTATGTACATAATGTACGTGTAAATATATGTATAATTTTCTATAACTTGTATTTTTATTACTTAAGTGCATTTAACATCAGATACTTTAATACTTGTATGTATGTCAAGTATGACTTTCAAGAACTTTTTATGGTACATTCTCTCTGCCATTATCCGAATTGACAAACTGTATGACTTTCTATGTGTGTCAGTTCCTGTCGGAGGTGGAGGCCTGGTGTAAAGTATGCAGCGAGGGGGGTTTACCGTCCGAGATGCAGGAGCTGGAGCTCGCCATCCACCGCCACCAGAGTCTGTACGAGCAGGTCACCCAGGCTTACACTGAGGTAAACCAACAACACAGCTAACCACATGGCATCCTGTCTGAAATCTACTGATTGTCCACTGCCATCAGAGTCTATATGGTGAGGTCACAAAGGCTCGCTGGCTGTGACTGGCTGTGATGTCAGACACAGAGTTGGTCAGCTGCTGCACCGCCGCCGTCTGGATCTGCTGTCTGAAAACTCTGCGCGTTCCACTAAATTTAGTCACTCCCACTCGTCTTCGCTCTTTGCTGCTGTCTGGCGTTTTATCTTTACACAGGCTGTTGCAGTGTTAGCTCAATTTATACTTATCTGTGAAAAGATAAGGCCGTATATATACACACACAGACATTAAGCTCTGGGCAGAGGCTCAGACTGGGGCGGTTTGGCTTGGCAAGCTATGACAGCATTGTATCCTGTGAAAGCGCTGCAAAAAGATTGGCGAGGGCTTTTTGTCTTGTACTCTTGACTTGATGCATTTAGTTAATGTGGTGAAAGTGTGTAACAGTGCATCAGTTCCTTTAGACTACCAGAAACTTGTTTCATGTATGGGTAAATAAGAGTTCTCTGTTCCTTTTGTTATGTTTTGAAGATGATCACATTTGCTAATGATCTGAGTCGTGCAGTGACAATTCAAAGTGTTTTACATGACACTTCAAGGCATTAAGACAAGACATGAGGGAATATAAAGTCTCACAGGTCTTGCAGAGAGGAGACAGGAGTCACTGCTTGTGTGTGACGCAGAGGTTTCAGTGGTGTGTGCCTGTGTATAATTTAGCAATTAGCAGGAAGGAGTTAAATGCTTTTTCTTTTTTTTTTTTTTAGAAAATAAATGTTTTGGAGAGGAGAGAAAACAAGAAAAACAAGAGAGAAGCTGAGCAGAGAAGAAGCAGAAAATGCTTAAACTGTGAAAGTTCACTTCTTTCTAATTTGAATTTCTTTGTGAAAAACAGTTTTACTCTTTTCATCTGTCTTTTTTTTTTCAATCTTTTCTAATCTCTCTGTGACCAAACTGTCCGTTTTTCCAGGTGAGTCAGGACGGCAAAGCCCTGCTGGACGTCCTCCAGAGGCCTCTGAGTCCCGGCAACTCTGATTCACTGACAGCCACTGCCAATTACTCCAAAGCGGTCAGTACCATCGCGTCCCTCTAAAGTACAACAAAATTTATTCCAAAACATCGCCGTCGAGTTAACCTTTGAGTTATTTCGTAGGTTCATTGCATCCTGGATGTGGTTCACGAGGTCCTCCACCATCAGCGGCGTCTCGAGAACATTTGGCAGCATCGAAAGGTCCGACTGCACCAGAGGCTGCAGCTGTGTGTGTTCCAGCAAGATGTCCAGCAGGTAAATACACAAACACACATGCACAAAGAATACAGCAAGCCAGTGAAACATTAGGAACACAGTGAACACAAGAAAAAAAACAATGTTTAAACTTTGAGTTCGTAGAGAGGGGGTTTGTAAGAGTTTTAAACATCCACAAGGACAGAAAAAGCTTTGTCAAACCACAGTGGAGCATGTAATCTTGTATGTAAGCATGTAATCAAGTGAAGAGACAGCAGTGAAGTGTGCATTTGTGACCAACTTTGCTGAGCAGAGCGAATGAGAGTCACCACAACATGTTCACTCATCTCTGTCGTCTTCCCGTCGCAGCTAAACGGTGTGTAATGTGGATCTCTGCTCCGCTGGTGACGCCGCTGCGCATAGTTCACAGGCGAGCAGACTGTGGTTTTGGAAAGGTGTCAGCAAAGATTCCTGGAGGTTTTAGAGCTACTCGGGGGCTCAAAATTTAATATCCCAGCTATATTTTGTAAAGAGTATTTTTAACCAGCGGGGCGAATGTCATCTGTGGCGGAGGAGGAGGAGGAGGTTGTGTATTATTTGACTTCCTTTAATGTGATTGTGGGTGGACAGTAATGCACTAGGAATGAGATACAACCAAATACCATTGGCATTACCGAAACCCGTGGAGTCTCAGCAAGGAGTCCACATGTGCACTCTCTGTTTTGTTTTTTTTCCAAAATGATGCAAGGACAGAGTGTTTCTGATGCAAAACAGCTAAGCCGAGGCAATATCGTCCAACTGCAGCTCCTATAGTTTAATACCTGCATTTCCAGTCCACTCTGGGTCACAAATGTCGGGAACTATAAGTATAAAGTACAGCACAATTACCTTAACATTGTAAGTATGGTACTTATTACCTCCACAAGTTGCTGTAACTACTACTAACCCTCAATACTGCTGCTATCAACATGCTAACCTAAATGTTTGTAGTGAAGTTGGAGGGGCCGCTGGAGTGCTTTACCCACTCGCTGATCCCATTTCAGTATTCCAGTATCATGCAGTGGCCTCCTGGATACTGTAGCAGTCCTACTGGTTTGCGTATTCAAGTATTTAAACTTTGTTTCTGGGAAATGAAGTTTTGTCTGGCACAGTTTGGCAAGGTGGCCCATTTTAATCCCACAATGGCCGCCGTTGTGGCGAAGAAGGCAGTCAGAGGTATGAATCACTCTGTCCTTGAATGCCATAGTTGTTGAATACACCTAAAATTTACCCCAAACTTAAAAGTGGACTGATTTGCACAATAATCTTGAGCTCCTGCCCACCGTTAGTGGTGCACACACTGATATAAATAAAGATGGACGCCGCGTCTCCACTTCCTCCCATTGTACACAAATGAAGCCAAAATATCCCGAATAAGAGCGCTGCCAATTCGCGCTGGTGACGTCATTTGGAGCCAGAGTCTGCGCAGTAGTGATCGGATGGCACTTTTCACTTTTAGGGAGCTCTCATGTCGTCCATCTTTATATGCAGTCAATGGGTGCTCAGCAACGATTTTTTAAAGCTCACTGATTGGATGTTTCTTGCTGAAATGCACCATGGGAGTCATAGTTAACCTCCCGGTGCCTTTAAATTTGATCAAAGAATCAGATGTTTCCGAACGCTCGAATGTTGTAATGATTTAACAATGGGTCTGTTTCATTTAAAACAGGTCCATTGCAACTGAAGTCAGAATGTATGCATCTATATATGAGTCCCCCGAGGCAGGAGAGAAATAGGGCATCAAGATGGACTACAAATTCGATGATGAAAGCTCTGGGTCTTGCCATGCAAACATCTATATGTGACCCAAGAGAGAGTGTTCGAGAGAGTGTTCAAGAGAGGTAAAAAGGCAAAGACAGAGAGAGAGGGGGAGAAAATGGTGAGCTAATAAGAGGTTGTAGGTTATAAATTCGTTGAAAACAAAGCTTTGCCAAGTGTTCTCGTCATGCATCGTTTTCTACGAGACCCCAGACGGAGAGACACACAAAAAGGATGAGAGGCGTGCATGGAGAGTGAGAAAAGGAGCAAGTGAGAGAGTAAGCTTACACCAATAGTGTATAAATCACTGGAAACAGGGCTATTCCAACCAGAGTTATTATGCTACGGGATATATGTGACCCCAGAGAGGAAGAGAGAGAGAGAGATGCAGAAGTCAGGGCTGAAAGAGAACATGTGAGGTGTGTAGTTTTATTTGGCAGTTTTAGCTGCACATTCAAACAAAGTTAGTCCAGCTGTTGTCAGCATGCTTCAGCTTGCGTATGTTGTGACCCCTCGCTGATCTCGCTGTGGCTCCAGCTGGACTGACTGCACCACACTGATGTCACGAATTACAACGAAGTCCATCCGCACACACTGTTCCCTGTCAAGAAGGAGTTGGATGTGAAGTCTGAAGCTTGATGTACTGGTTTTAGACGCATTAAACGACAATGTGACTTTATGGAGCTTTGTAGCGAGTTTCAGCTCATTGTATAGCTGGCTGGCCTCTTATTTTACTGTTTTGGTTCTCTCTCTTCCCTTCTTCAGATAGACACAGATAGCGACTAGCTGGTGAACGTAGCATAGCCTTTAGCAGCTAACGAGCCAGATATTTCCCTCAAGGGTTGGTAGAGACCAAAAACGGAGCTAATTCTCAGTGAAAATTAGACTTCTGTTCAGCAGGTGGACAGAAACACGACTGAATGAATGATAGTGTTGCTCTGAAACTGCTGGATGGAACTGTTTGCAAACAGGTTCAACAATTAGCAACGTAAAAGGTAAAGATATGTCAGTCTGTTGTTGCAGTTACATAATTACTTCTTTCCCCTAACAAGTAGTTTAAGGGATTATAATTTGAAATTCAATATTTACATCTTTACTTGCTCTAGTTGGCGTAAGGATCCATTACTTATATTTTTCAGTTCCCGTACATGTTAGCTTGGCGCAGGAGCTAGAGGTGTTTGTTAGCTAGTTAGCCTCGACCAAAAGAGACAAACTCCTTATTTACATTGTTGGGTCTTCTTAGCTGGCGTGCTAACATTAGCCAATGTAAGGCTAAGTTTAACAATCACCTGTTTATATTCAGGGTAACTTTAATGTAGCTTTAAGTTACATGTGGTTGTAGAGGCTTTGGAGTTTTTAAAATCACCTTTAACTGAGATGAGCTGAGTGAAAAAGTAATATAACAAGTGTTTGTTTTTTTTTGATGCTGAGTAAGTTATTAAAGTAATAGGATTACTTTTTAATCAGTAATACGAGTATTTGATTACCTTCAACTTGCCTGACAGTGGTCACAACATACACACGAACAAAACACTTTTACATTATGCTGTACCATGCATATATCCTGTTCTCCATGCTAAGCTAAGCTATAAAACTGGTTTATATTTGAGCTTAGCCTAGTTTATGATGTTTGATATCATCCTGCACATTCAGAGATTTAGCTTAGCATCTTCTCATACCAAGTCCTGAGCAGATATTTACATTTTCCTAGTCTTAAATTGGCCTACAGTGAATTAGTGAATCAAATCCAGACTAAAACTACTGGTAAATACTTCTCTCTTCACACGAGCCTTTTAAATGTTTCGACTATCCAAGTCAACACAGAAAACGCTGCAAAAGAAAGGAGTCTGGCGTCGATTGTCTGATGGCACAGAATATTCAACATCCAGTTCTTCTCAGCGGCAGTGACCTAAATTTCCCACGCAGATCATGAAGGTTTCATCTGTTCCATTCTTAATTCATGAGGTCTGAGACCATTTTGTTCTGCTGATCTGTATGTACCCAGATCAGAAAAAAAAAAAGGATGCAGTGCCAGGAGCAGAAGGTTCTGCAGGTGGCCTTTAATCCTGAGTGTGTGTTTAGGAGATGTTGATCGTTGTGTTCTCTCTCTCTCTCTCTCTCTCTCTCTCTCTCTCTCTCTCTCTCTCTCTCTCTCTCTCTCTCTCTCTCTC
>JBBPCS010000001.1:23858362-23879830 GCA_037974645.1 Hollardia meadi | reverse complement strand
CGTGCGTGCGTGCGTGCGTGCGTGCGTGCGTGCGTGCGTGCGTGCGTGCGTGCGTGCGTGCGTGTGTGTGTGTGCAGGCATTGGATTGGATCCAAGAGACAGGTGAAGTTTACCTGGCCACGCACACATCACCTGGTGACAGCAGCGAGGAAACACAGCAGCTCCTCAATGACTACCATCACTTCAGACTTACTGCCAAGGTACAGGATCAGCTACTGGCAGCTTCAGTGAGCCTCAGAGGAACTGCTGGGAACTTCAAGCCAGTAGACGTAATATGTAAAAACTGTATCTCGTGGCACTGACTGTGATCTATACATATTTATAGCTTGGCTTGGATTTTTTCAAATATAATGGAACTGTTTTCTTTCTGTATCACCGCGCAGAAGGAAGCGTGCATCTTCTCATGGATGAGAGGCTAGCTAACTGAGCTGGTTTGTGTCAATTGGCATCCACATGAATGCGATCTGTGTGTGCGTGATTGTCGTTGTCACAGCAAACCAAGGAGAAGGTGAAGCTGCTGATCCAGTTGGCGGACAACCTGGTGGAGAAAGGCCATGCGCACGTGTCGGAGCTGAAGCGCTGGGTGAGCACGGTGGACCGCAGGTACCGCGACTTCTCCCTGCGCATGGCCAAATACCAGGACAGCCTGGAAAGGAGCCTGGGGGTCAGCTCTGAGGTGAATGTACACACACATACTCAGCTTTCACACGCATTACACTGCGGTCAGTCCTGATACTGAGACCAGGAATGGGCCTCGGGTTTGGCCATGTCTATCAAACATAAACATTAGCCTGGATACAGGTATAATATAGGTGAAATTTTGTGACATCATATGTTTCTCTATGCAGGACAATAAAGACTTGGAGTTGGACATCATTCCCGCCAGCCTTACGGATGACCCCGAGGTCAAACTTCGTGACCCCAACCACGAGGTCAATGAGGAAAAGAGGAAGTCTGCCAGGAAGAAAGAGTGAGTACAGGAATGAAGGCGGGAAGAGAGTAGTCATCATATAAGTTGTGACATCTGATCCCTCTGTGTTTCCCTTGGTGGTCGAAACTGTTTTCTTTTCTCAGGTTCATTATGGCAGAGCTGCTGCAGACAGAGAAGACCTATGTCAGAGATCTCCACGAGTGTCTCGAGGTAAGAAAAAAACCCTTCTGCTCGTCCAATTTTGTATTGACACGCAAATAATTCCATGTCTGTCTGTCAGACCTACCTGTGGGAGATGACCAGCGGGGTGGAGGAGATTCCTCCAGGCATCGCCAACAAGGAGCACATCATCTTCGGCAACATGCAGGACATCTACGACTTCCACAACAAGTGAGAGACGCTTTTATTTGTTTTCAATTAAACCCAGTGTCTTTATTCAAATTTGTCCATGCGTTGACCACCAGATATCGGAAGATCGTGGCCAACATCACATGGCATAGCAACAACCATGGCTACGGCACTAGTGCATTGCATTCAGCAAACCCTAACCCTATCTCGTAATAATGAGTTAGTACCTCGTAATTACGGGAAAAGATCTCGTAATTATGAGAAAAAGATCTTGTAACTATGAGATGGGGATCGCGCTTATGTATACTGGCAACTGCACAGTAGAACTACTGCACGGCCATGAAGGAGCTTAAGTTATAAGCTTGTTTAGCTTGATACTTCAAATGCATACAGGCTACATTTTAATGAGTAGGCATGAGTTTTACAGATGATGCTTTGGTGCTTTTTGTTTGGCCGACATGGTGTCACCTCTGTGGGAAATGGTGATGTCTAACTTTAGCAAACGGGCTTAACAGATAACCTTTGGATTACTATTTTTGGAGTAAGCATCTAACCGTATGACCATATGAGAAAATCCATTAACAGCATTATTAATACATAAGCCAGCCTGGATGCATTTCAAATGAATTTATATCCATGAAGCGCCCTGTATTAGTTTAAGTTAGGCAGAAAGAGAGCGACTTCCAGCAGGTTCTGCCTGAACAATCCCAAAGACTTGAGACGCCTGCGCAGCCAAGAAGGAAATAAAAGCAGATTAAATGCGTTAGAGGCATGTTGCCCACAGTTTTATCCTCTCGCCAGGGTTGGCGACCACTGATAAAGTGGTAACCTTAACTTTTTACATAATTACGAGATAAGGTGTCGCTTTTTTTTCTTTGTTGAATGCAATGCACTTCAGCATATTACATGCTGTGGCTTTAAAGGTTAAATATATACATTCACTGCCACCAGATGTCGCACTAGAGCACAAACACCTCAGACCAAAACAAACATTGTTCACTGTATAATGTTGGAAAGGAAAACAAAACGGCACATCTGAATACACACACTGCTCACAAAACTCAGATCAAACTGTAAAAGTAGGCACTGCTGATCAAAGATTTTTTACTATATAGCCTAATTCTTGCCAGAAACATATTAATGTAATTAATTTAGCTATAATCGCAAACATTTCTGACCAGTCCGCCATGTTGAAAATGGACATGAGAACAGAGGGAGTGTGACATCATTCTCTGTTCAGGACGTCATTATTCCACCATATCTTTATATAGCAAAGTAGTTGTTTCCTGCTATATTAGTGTTCGAAATATCATATATTTAACCTCTAAGCGCTGACAGAATGGAAGAGATAACATTTGTCACCGCTGAGTGAACTTTCCTGCCGTTGAAATGCTCCTAACTGAGTGGAACTTTCTGGGTTTTTTCTGATATCGTAGCTACGGGGGAGCCGAAGAAGTATCTTTGAGGTTTGCCTCCATAGAAATTTCATGAACTCCAGAAGTTTCCCTGAGGAAGTTTCTGATCTCTTTATGGTACCTCTGGAAATCTTTGTGTTCTTGCACTCATCGACTCTCTTTAGATCTTAAAAGGAACTTAGAACCTACAGGATTGTTCATTTTGTTTCGCTCTCGTCCTGCTAATCTTTCGCTGTGTGCTTTTGTGTGTGTTTTTCCAGTATTTTCCTGAAGGAGCTGGTTAACTATGAGCAGCTTCCAGAAGATGTTGGTCACTGTTTCGTCACCTGGGTGAGAGTCGGGAGTTTTATTCCAATTGATGTCAGAATAAAATGACAGTGACTTCTGACCCCTAATTTCTCTCCTCTCTCCAGGCTGATAAGTTCCACATTTATGTAGATTACTGTAAGAATAAACCAGACTCCAGTCAGCTCATACTGGAGCATGCCGGCACCTTCTTCGACGTGAGTAGACCCTTCATTATTCTGCCCCCAAATCCATTCACATCGTGTCATCACATAAACAATATTAAACAAAATTAAAACAAACATCTAATCCTTCCTAATAAAAATGTCTCATGTCACCACCTCTGTCTGAGTAAACTACTTTAAACCTTCTAATTCTCTTTCTGCATACTCGTTTCAGGGAAATAAACAGCTTACAATTACTAAAGCAGAAGTATATCATCACAGTGGTTAAACAGCAAGGGCTTGATGCAGAGTTTTGTGGAATAAATCTGGGTTGGGAAGGTGGAAAGGAAGGCTTGCCCCCCTCATTACCACCACTGAGGTGCCCTTGAGCAAGGGTTAAATGTCCCTGAATAAATATAGGTAGAAAAAAAAATCTATTATTCAAATGTAGAACCCCTGGAAACAAGCAGATTGCTTTTATTTGAATTGAATAATTGGTTTGTTTACAGCTGCAGGTTTCTCATTTCCCTCCTGCAGTGAAGGAAGGTGATTTTGAATGTGTAGTTCAGCTGCTTCGTCAGCAGACGGTGCTGTTTAATCACTGGAAACATTTAGATTCCCAGCACCATGCTGAATTGGAACGTTTAACATTTCTAACAGTGTTATTTTCTTTTTTGGTATTTTTGCTGTAATTTTGACACTTTTTGTATAAACAGGACATCCAGCAGAGACGTGGACTGGCTAACTCCATCTCCTCCTACCTCATCAAACCAGTCCAGAGGATTACCAAGTACCAACTACTGCTTAAGGTGAACACACACACGTACACACACACACACCTGGCTTTAGATCTTCAACACAAAAAAGTGAAAATGTGAAGTAAGAGTCAGGAAGTAACCAGCGCTCGTCTCATATGTAGTCTAAATTGAATATCCTGTTCTGTCCTTCTGCAGGAGCTGCTGTCTTGTTGTGAGGAGGGTAAAGGGGAGATTAAAGATGGTTTGGACGTGATGCTCGGTGTTCCCAAGAGAGCTAATGATGCCATGCATCTCGCCATGTTGGAGGGTAAGATACTCTCCATACTGCTGTACTAAAATGTACTGCTGACCATTTTCTAAGGCATACCATAAGTTTGTTTTATTTCATACCTGATGACTGAATGTGTTTAGACTTTGAGCAGCGTGACTGATGTCAAGTCTTGGTCCTCCTCCTCCTCCTCCTCCTCCTCCTCCGCAGGTTTTGAAGAAAACCTGGAGGTGCAGGGCGAGCTGATCCTGCAGGACAGTTTCCAGGTTTGGGATCCACGCTCGCTGATCAGAAAGGGGCGGGACCGACACCTCTTCCTGTTTGAGTTCTCCCTGGTCTTCAGCAAGGAGATCAAAGACTCAGCTGGCAGAACCAAGTACCAATACAAGAACAGACTACTGGTGAGTGTGTGAGTGTGTGTGTGTGTGTGTGTGTCTGCTTCCATGCATGGTTTTAACTGTGTTTGTGGTCTCACCAGTGCAGCAGGTGTGTATCAATCCAGTCCAGAGGTCACGGCACCGACTTCTTTTTTAAATCTTTTTATCCTCTCGTGTGTGGGTTTGTGCATAAGAACAGCTACCCTGTGTTTTAGTGGATGGTTTGTTGTCACAGACTCACATTTTGAATCATTATACTTTCTTGTTACCTTGCCGTCCTGCAGACTTCAGAGTTGGGTGTGACCGAGCACATCGAGGGCGATCCGTGTAAATTTGCTCTGTGGGCAGGGAGAACCCCCTCCTCTGATAACAAAACTGTGCTTAAGGTGAGTTTAAACCGAAATGAAAACAGTTTTCTGCCCTCTGATTAGATGTTAGGATGTTTACTGCCAGTATATTAGTTACTTTGTTGTTTCTGCTCCAGGCATCCAGTATGGAAGCTAAACAGGAGTGGATCAAAAACATCAGGGAGGTGATCCAGGAGAGGATGACTCACCTGAAGGGGGCGCTCAAGGAGCCTCTTCATCTGCCCAAAACACCAGCACTGACCAAACCCAGGAATAACACCAAGAGGTAAACAACCATTTACACTTTTTTTCTACCTACAATGGCCCTAATATGCCGTGATAGTAGGTCGCAGGTAAAATATTCTCTCTAAATATGTGTAAACAATTTGGATAATTCAGTTCTACACATGGGCGACATCTTAGAAACGGACCCGTTAATTAAGATCTCCTCCCTGAAGGAAGATAACCTGCCCAGAGCAGTTTAGGGATGCAGCATAAATCACCATGGCGGCATTCCTCGGGTAAAACCTCTCCACCTTTCGTAGTTAATCTGGAAGTTACACCCGACGTCACAACGTTACTCCTGAACTTACCTGGATAAGCCCTCGGCTCTTCACAGGCGCAGAATGTTCCACATGCAACTGACCAAATGAACAGCCAGTAAAAGGCCCGTTATTTAAGCGATCATTCCTCAGATGCTTATGCAACAAGAAGATTTGGTTTTTTTCCCCACCTCTACTGTTGCCACAACTAGAAGCGCCACCATTGTAAACAGTGGCACTGCGGGCAGAAACCTTATTGCTGTGGAAGAAATGGTGATCACAGCAGCACAAGTGGTAATATTGTCCCATCTATAGCATCAGTGTTGTGTTTCCTCACGCTGACACTGTTTGCCAGTGATCTTAAAACAGAAGACATTTCATTCTGAGTGTGCGTCTGTGCAGGGAGGGAGGCGAAGATGGAGACAGTCAGGGAGACGGCAGCAGCCAACCAGACACCATCTCCATCGCCTCCAGGACGTCCCAGAACACCGTAGACAGCGACAAGGTAGGAAACACGCACACTTACACAGAGCTGCTGTTGACTTGTTACGTGTCAAATCAAAGAAAAGAGGTTGAGGGCAGCTGATCGAGACTCGCTCTGTGGCTGTGACGAGCTGATGACCCACAGCTGTCTCAGCCCTACAGGGTCTCCCATGCAGTTACAATGGGCAGAAGCAGGGGCTGTGTGTGTGTGTGTGCCAGTGGCAGAGGCAGAGAGACTGTGCCTCTTTGCAGGTCCATCTGTGTTTTCTGTTACATGCAAACAAGTGTAGTAAGAAGCCCGACTCTATGTAGGTGAAGGTTATGTGTGTGTTGATGTGTGAGACGTATCCAGCGATGTCACCGTCTGAACGGAGAAGCAGTGGGCGATGAAAAGCCTCTTCAGGTTGTGTGCAGGCGTCTGTGCTCATGCCTCGTACCAACCGGCCTCTCGCATCCAAGTAAGCCCATCTTTGAACTTTTATTTTGAAACTCTACCAGTATTTAAGTGCACAAATACCCACTTTTTTTTCAAATGCAACGGTAATGATCCCCATACCTTGTCTTTACTCCTTAGTTCAGTCAAGTAACAGTGTTCATTTATGAAATTCTTAACTTTTCTGGTAACCTTCGTCGGTCATGGCTCTCCTCCAGTGTAAATTATTGCTTCAGTGCTTTTCTGATGCAGCGCATGTCTTTGGGAGAAGGCAAAGGAGCGACAGGCGAGCCAATTAAAGGATAAGAAAATCCTTGATTAATCCCCCAGAGGGGAAATTCAGGCTGTAATTTAAGTTTAATTAAATTGGGTGATTGGATTTATGTTGAATTGCAGAGTGACTCCTGGTTTTGTCGGGCAGGTTCATTTGCAAATAAGCAAAACAAAACATTAAATTTGCAGATTTTGAATGAAGTTTGGTGCAGCAGTTGTTTTGGTCGTTCTGATTCCTTTTTTTTTTTTTTTTTTTTGAACTGGTTTGATTTGAACTGGTTGTTGTCAAGTGTTACTACAGTACCCTCCCTTTTCATTGTTATGCACGTGCACACACACGCACATGTACACACATCCACCCACACACAACCCCAAACAGATGTCAGTCATGGCCTCCCACTGTAGGGTTACACAGTGTGGCCTTTTCACTGTGCAACCCCACGCCTACACACTACCCTGCCTCTAAATGTCAGCACCGCACACACACACACACACACAGATTCTTTCCTTGCTCAATTAGTATTGTTTTAGCAGTGTGTTTGTGTGTGTGTGTCACTTTTCTTGTCTGTTTTTCTATATTATGGTACAAACAGTAATATATAATGTGTTTGCCTACATGTGCACAGGGGTCTGCTGTACTGTAACTGTATGATGTTTATACTGTGTGTTCCTCCCCGCCTCTTCGCGTCCAACAAAAACATGATAATGAATTTTTCCAGCCTTTATTTTTTTTTCGATGTGGGCGTTATTGTTGTCCTGGTCCAGTTTATTGTTTCTCGGATTCTCGGAGACTCCTAGCTAGCTATTTTTGGCTCCTCCATTTTCTGTTTTCCTGAAAACATCGAAGCATTTTCCAAGTTTTGTTTTGAGACGTTTCTTATTTCATGTGCTGACACAGCAGTGCTTTAACTGTGAACTGCACTGTTTATGTATTTCTTGTTTTTTTTACTGTTTGTTTTCTATTTATTACGGTCTTTAATTTGGCTCTACGTTGAGTTTGAGAGCTTTTAGCAACAATCATAAGCAGAGCTCTGTTTAAAGATCCAGTGGGTAGGATTTAGGGGCGTCTATTAAGAGAAATCGACTGTAATATTCATAATTATGTTACCGGAATCTCACAATAATTGTTTTCTTCACCTTAGAATGAGGCCTTTTACATCTTCAGAGGGAGCGGGTGTTCTTTTACTTGTTGCGCCGCCATGTTTTCACTGTAGCCTTGAACGGATAAACCCGGACAAACACTGGCTCTAGAGAGTGCCTTTTGAGTTTTAGTGGCCCTGTTGAGGAGGAGACGAGGGGTGTTTAGTTGGTCTTCAACCTCACTGCTTGATGCCAGTAAATCCAACACACTGGGGCTTTAAGTTGGGATGTCATCCCCGCTTTTTCATTGAAAATAATGGTCCCAAAAAAGGTAATTTTTGATAAATTGCCAGTCTTTCCACCCCCTCTTTTTGTACCCTAATTTAGTTTTCCTAAATGTATTAATTTTGTTATATTTGTAGTGGATAACTGTGCTGGCGCTGGTCGTCTGGTCATGGAAGCGTGGCAGTACATTGTATGTGGAGGGCGGTGGTGCTCACTTTTTGCTTCGCTCCCATGGCTCTGCCAGCCCTCCAGGGATTTGTTATCATCCAATATGATAATTCCTTGTGCATTTTGGAATAAAGGCAAGTAAAAATATGTTTACCGAGCCATTGGCATGATCAGGCCTGTTAGTTCAGTACTTAAGATGTACTTGAGGTTTTCGGCAACACTGAAGGCAGTTGAAACCTTTTATTTACAGCCATTAATTTTCCAGTTTTAAACAAGATGCAGTAACAAGACTGAAAACTAAATTAAACCTTAATCCTGAGGGAAAAGAGCAGACGCACCATTTTTATACTTCAAAACCAGAAAGTGTTTATTGGAACAATACAATCACTATTTTTTCCCACTTATTTCTTAAAAAAAGACTACATATAACGTTGTGTAAGCTCAGCTACAACAGCTCTCTCGTGCACACACTCACTCATCAAAGCTTGTTCTGTTGATGATGGAGAAATGGAGAAAAAGGCAAAATAACTTGTCAGAAAGAGGCTGCAACTTCTTTCAATATGTAAGGTATTGATCATCTCATTAAGGTAAAGTTTGATTGCATATAAAACATGTTTTTTTTTCAAGTAAGACTACGTTTCTCTGCTGCGATTAGGCCGAGAGGAGTTGTTGTGTCCTCCTAAACCTGATTGTTGGTTCTTAGATACAGACGACTCTACAGGTTCTGGTTCAATATGTTCAGATTCCTGTTTTTTTCTCACCTCTCTCTTTTTCTCTGCCTCGCCTCACTGGATTACCCTCTCTAGAAGCACATCCACAGAATAGTTGCTCACCACTCCTATTTTCTCTGTCACTTTCTCAATTTTCACACATTTGTTTCTCTGTCCGCCTTGTGGTTTTGTTTTTTTTTGTTTTTTTTTGTCCGCCCATATGCGATAATAACGGCCCAGAATTTGCTTAGTCAGATGTTCCACTGGCTGTCTGGGTCTAGAGGATGTATGCATATGTGTGTGTGTGTGTGTGTGTGTGTCTGTGTGTGTGTGTAGACAGGGTGGGAAGCTGCTGTTTCTGGTGTTTTTTTGGAGGAGTTTTATATGACGAAAATATCTTTTTTCCCCCCCCCTACTTCTTCTGTTTGCCTCCTGCCTTCTCTGTCTGTCTCTCTCAAGTGTTCAACATACACTGCAGACATGCTTCATTTAGCATCATGTTGCAAATCACTGGGCTAGCTTAGCAGACATACAGAGCAGCCCTTACATAAACTTGGCTCCAGTATGTTAGATTGCAAATGGTACAGTGAGACTAATGTGCTGACGTTGATCTTGATCAGGGGTGTTTACATCTATATTGGTTACAATATATGTTGCAATTGAAGCACTTTATATTCCAATACTTCCAATTTTTTGACAGTGCAGGAAACAATATGGGGTCCATTGTTGCAAAGCCCCCGAAAAAGACCCTCAAATTAAATGTGAAAGTCACAACCTTATAGCGGTGGTTTTAATTCAAATGCAATGTGCTGCTTTACAGGTTTAAAACAACAGCACTGATATAACTTACATAACTGTGTCTCCAGTTTCCCGTCATGTGACCTCTTGCAGCCATGTGACTGCAATTAGCAAAGGTGGAAGTAGCAACCTTTTATGATTGGGCTTATGTAGGTTGAGATTTTTATGATGGAGACCATGGTTTATGATCTTTTTCCTGACAAAACGTCCATGTTTTCCTTTATTCATGAAAGCAACCTTTCCCTGACTTTTAGTTTAGGTTTTTTTTTTTTGTTTTTTTTTGGACATACTGAGGTTTAAGCCAGCTCTGTAACATCTACTTAAACATGTCAGTTGTGTGACGTTGTGTGGAACATGTCTTTCCTGTGATGTTTTTTTAGTGCAGTGACTCAGCTGCGGTTCAGTCTGTGGTCTTTTGGTTATTTAAAGCGTCGTTCCTGTGGTTGGCAGCTTGGCAGCCCCTTGTGCCTCTGCTACACGCCTGCAGGTCAAATGTCAAACATGTATTTCAGCCTCCGCCTTCAGTTGGATAAAAAAAATGTTTTTCAGGAGTCAGGACCAATAAAAGTTATGAGCACTCGACTCCCGTAGGACTAAACATGCAGCACTGGTTGACTTGGAACTCGTCTCACCAGCAGCTGAACAATTTTTATCCCTAAATAAATGAAAGCCATTTATAAAGCCTTGTTAGGAGGCCAGTTGACACACGTGACACCAATATTTTCTTACTTACCTCTTGGTATTGGTCCATGCAGATAATAAATGTTGGTCTAGTGGTTCGTCGGTACACCACTTTAGTCCATGGCAGTATCTTGCCATTAAATTTGGTACAGATATTGATCGTCCCTAAAAGGATGAATGTCAATGACATTGGGGGTCCCCTTGCCTTTCCTTCATAGTGCTACCATGAGGTCGCCATTTGTGGTTTTGAATGAAATGTCTCGAAACCTTTCAAACAGACTGCCAAGAAATGTAGTTCACAGATTCCCGTCTCCTTCAAGATGATGAACGCTAAACATCAGCCTGTTAGCATTATCGTGGTAAGTGTGACGTTAGCATGCATGCATTGGCCTTTAGTACGGCCTCAAAGAGCTGTTAGCATGGCTGTAGACTCTTGTTTATAGTCTTGTTTGAATACGTCGTCAATATGGCAACCACAAGTGAGATTCCATTCATGTCCATTTTATTGAGTTGGCGGAACAATTTTAAGAAATAGAACAACAACAATGAACATACCCATTAACATGACAGCTCCCCAAAAGTGAAGCCAAAACATCTTAACCGCCCCCTGGTGGCTGGCTGCTGTATAGGTCTTAAACCCCTCCCTATACACGTCCAAAAAAATGTATCTCATTATAGGTAGTTCTTATCACGCTGATGCGTGTCCAAGTGTTCATTTTTCTGACATGTTTGCTTTTCATTTGTTATTTGATGCTATAAAAATTGACAGCTGAGCCCGAGATTGATCGAGTGGCTGTTTAGGCGGGAACACGATAAAACGCCGCCCCACCGCCCGATGCAACCGCTGCGCAGCCTCCACTGGCTGGCAGCGCTCCTATCCGAGATATTTTGGCTTCATTTGGGTGCAGTGGGAGGAAGTGGAGACGTAGGAACCACGTTTCTAATATCACACACTTTATGTCAAGAAGAACTTAGTGTGACACATTTGGCATTGCCGTCACGTGGGAGTGTCTAGAAGTAGTTCTGCGTTTGGATACAGGCCACATCAACAGGGAATCTCCCCTTGGCTGATCTTTTTTTTTTAGTTGGAAGTTGGAAACCTTGATTGTTTTTGTCCCAGTATTGTTGATCATTCCTACCTCTTTCCCAGTTTGACGTTGCACAACTGTCATGACCTCAGACGAACTTCATGCTGCATGAAAGTAAACATGGCAAAAAGTCTAACAGCGTTACATTAAACATCTTCTGATGTGTAACTAATATAATGTATTGGAGTTACTTTTAAAGCTTGCTCAGAGCATTCTGTCATTACTGAGATTACGACGTACTTGATTTTTGGTGTTCAGCATCTGCAACACTGACACTGGCGAGCGATTGTGTGCCCGTGTGTGTGTTCTCATGAATCAAATGCATTCAGTGTCGGGTTCAGACTGAAGCCGTACAGTAGCCATCTGCTGGTCATATGACTTTCACGCACTCACACACACACAATCCTGGCAGTTTTAGTGCTGCAGTAACTTCCACGGAGTGGGAGAAATGTGAATACACTGACCTACACACACCCACACGCACACGCACACACCCATGAAACGGCTGTTTGTTCAGAGAGAGAGGGAGAGAGAGGGAGGGCGAGACAGTGTGAGGGCGTGTCTGTGTGTGTGTGTGTGTGTGTGTGTGGCAAAGACACAAACGAGGGAGTTGTCAGAGACGGAGAGAGCGACAGAAGAGGAGAGGTCGACATGCCAAAGTGGATGAGCTTTAAACTTTTCAAAGAGAGCAGCAGAGTGAGTACAGTCTGCTGGATGACACACTGCACCTACAGCTGCTTTCCCACTCTACTGCAGGGAGAATTATTCTTTACATTAAACACGTTTAATTCACTTCTGTCTGTCAGGACACATACGCTGCTTTACTGTAAGACTGTGTCATGTTTAACTCACTTACGTAAAAATGACTGCTGCAATAACAAAGTGAAATAAAAAGGTATATGAAGCCAAAATGTGATATTTAAAGCCAAATTTGAATATTTTTGACAAACATTTCTGGCTGTCGGCATGTAAATATTACATCTGCCATGATTTGAGTTGCTTGAATGGCACTTGTACCTTTTGTATACTACCACAGACAAATACTGAGTACTTATTTCTACAACTAACTGTGATACTGCATGTTGAAATACAGTATTTGAGCACACATGCCGACGCCTCACTCCTTCCAAACTCTGTTTTTAATTCTCTGCACGCTCCTCTGTTTTGACTGGAGCTGCTGAGAGAAAGGACCGCTCTCGTGCGTCTTCCCTGTGATTTTTTTTATCTTGATGTTTGCACATAGTTTGTGAAATTGAGCCTTCATGTGAAGATAATGCTGCTGAGTGTTTGGAGGTTTAGTCGTCGGTTACTGTTGAGACTTGGCCACTGACTCAGATGCTAATCCAGATCATACGTACTGTTGACTTTCATTTAGCGTGTTGTAAAGCTTGACCGCAGGAGGGAGTGTGTGTATATGTGTGTGTGTGTGTGTAATTGAGGAGGTTAATGGTTAAACGGGGTGTGTATGTGCCAGGCAGACAGACAGACAGACAGGAAACAGGCCGTTAGCTGCCACAGACAGGATAAATGAAAAGCGAGCGTCCAGACGGCTGAATCGCAGTCGGTTCATTTCAGATTACAGAGCAGACACGCTGGAGAAACTGTGTAAATGTGACTCGCTGTGTGTAACTGCTTCACTGCATGAGCGCAACACGTTTGCTCTGAAAGGAAAGTGAGCATTTCAGTGTCTTCGCTCAGATTAACGCCACATTTTGTCCTGGGTTTGGAATCTAATGCTGTCATTTTTCTGGCTAAATGCATCATCGACACTACTGACCGCAAACAATTCACACGTAGTTTGTGCTTTAACATCCAAAGATGAAACCTTTTACGTCTGATTTAGATTCGACTCTCACTATTACAGTATGTGCAACGTATGTCCCAACGTTTTTGGCGTCGGGGCTGTGATTGCGTCTCCTCTTTTAAAGTTTACACTTGGGGCCTGTAATTGAGTTCTCTGCAGTCTTATTGGTCACACTGCTTCCTGCGCTGCATAGGTCACCCGTGCAGTCTCAGACATTATGTATCCCAGCTCAACCTTTCACTCTGATTTCTTCATTTATTCATTTATTTTTACTCTTGCTGCTGTATTTTTTCAGCCAGTACGATGCTGAACTGGTTTGACCGGTTTCTGTGATGCTGTTCCGCTCCCATGCGAGCAAACGACAAACACCTGTTTATAGTTCTTACTCTTAAACTCCTTCTAACCCGCACCGCAGCATCAGAGCCCGTCATGCGATCGGAGTGTTAAAATGTCATATAATGGGCGTCTTCATGCGTTCAGTCATGCTCGTGTATTAAAGTGTTGTTGTACGAGTCTGTCCCGACTCTGTAAACATATAGAACATATTAGTCTCTGCTCTGCTTGGACCGCTTCATATTACCATGATGTGTTGGTTCTGGTAGAGTTGAAAGTGACTGTCACTCTGGTTCTAACAAATGGAAATACATCTGCAGTATTACAGAGAGTCACGGTGTTATGAGGAGGTAATACAAGAAGAGTACCCGTTGGTTTACTGTCTGGTAGCTGCTCGCACAGACTTTTCCATGGGTTCCCCTCCAGGAAGACGCTGTATTCATTCCAGTATTCGCTGTCTGGCTGCATTTTTTTATTTTTTTTCTCCCTGAAATTTATACGTCTGCGAGCTGATGATGTCACATCCACTCGCACACAAAAACACCTTTATCTATCGCAGAGGTGCCTCTCGTACAGGTAAATCTGTAGACCTGATACTGTTCATAGACAGTATCTTTTTTTTATGATAATAGCTTTTCACACATCTTTGCAAAGCAAGCAAACCATGTTTGATCTTTATAGTTCAGACATTGTTAAAATGTAAATGACGGTAACAGACAAAGGCTGTGGAATGTCTGCAGCTGAGAAAATAAAGTTATTTATCTTCAATGGCTGTTTTAGTCACAAAAAATGTCATACCGCTCTCTTAAAGACATGTTCATGACACTTTTGCATTAGCCAAATACACTTATGAAGAGTCGGGATCCCATCCGAATTATGTTTCTTAGCTATCTCTGCAAATCGTACATTTTTCATTCGTTTTCCACATGATATATTATGTTTTATGGTCATGATTGAAAGGGCAGTTCACATTTTTATGCCTCCGTGCTGGCAGTAATCGTGGCCAGAGGCATTATGTTTTCAGGTTGTCCGTCCATCCCGACCGTCTGATTGTTGTGAACGTGATATCATGAGATTAAACATTCACCTGGACTCAAGGATGAACTGAATCGATTTTGGTGGTCAGACGTCAAAGGTTACTGTGACCTATTAAACAAATTTTTAGCCGTAACTCTGCTGATTGTATAGATCTTCTGTGCTGCCGGGTTGATCGTGTGTGTGTGAAGAATGCGTGTTCCAGGATTTGTAGCTTCTTTGCAGCAACATCCATATTTGAAGCATTGTAGTCCACCACAAGCTCTTTGTTGATATTGAGCTTCAGGTGATTGATGTTGCACCATGTAACAAGCTCTCTATCAGCCACTACATATATTATATGAGCCTGGACAGACATGGATCGAAAACTGCAACTTCACTGGTGCGCAGAGACAACTGCGAGGTAGTAATTCTAGTTTTCCTCTCACCTGTAGTGTTGTTTGTGCATCTAGACTATTTTGGCGTGAGCTGTAGAGTTGGAGATATTGGCTATAGAGACGTCCGCCTTCTCTCAAATGTGATGGAATTAGATCGCACTACTCATGGATGAGAATCTAGCTAACTGAGCCAACTAACTTTACAGCTCCCTGTCAGGAGCACGAGCCTCTTGTTCATGAGTCGATGCACGTTTACGTCTGCGCGGTGATCCGGTGTAGTTCGGTGGAAAGAAACTAGGTCCTACATGAAACTACTCACAACAAGGTCTGTGGATTATCTTGAATAACTGGGTGATGATTTCTTTAGAGAAGATGAATGAATGCTGCTGTGCTCACAGAGTACACTCCTTTTCATTCGGATGGAAGAATCACGTCATGCGTTGGATGATAACTTCCATCAACAGCAGGTTCCGTTCGTACTGCTGTCGAGGGAGGTGAAGAGTTATTTATTTATTTATTTTTCTGCTTGAGGCTTTCTTCCTCTGCTCTGACATATGACCATCACAAGCTGGTGCACAGAAATGGGTCATATGACAGATAGCACAAGACACACCCTCGAACACACACACATAGACAAACAAGCCTGTCAGATTAGAGTGGTACTGAAAGTGATGGCTAGTTTGATGGGCACTGATTTGCTACCACTGCTTTCAAAAATTGTTTTAAATCTAAATGTTTTGTCGATGACATGCAGAGAACCTGCAGCTACCAGTCGGGTCAGATCTTACGCAGTTAGAGTCCACTCATGTAGGTGTTTGAGCTTCTTTTGCCTGATTAGACCTCAGCTGCAGACAGCCTGAGCATGATTACATCATTGGGGGGTGGCACAATGAAAGGTGTAAGTGGAGATTCAGACCGGAAACAGCCGATGATGATGGCGTTGTTAAAGCTACAAGTGAGATCCAGGAAGCCCGGTTAAACACGTTCAAAGGTTTATCAGATGCCGTATCACTTGCACAACAGTTTGTACGACTTAGACAGGATTTTTACAAATCATCGGCAACTATTATAGTTTTTGCTACAATGATTGTAAGCTAATCTCTTCCAGGAATGTGTTTTTGTTTGTGCTTGATTGGCCAACACAGCACCTTGAATAGAAGTCGTGCACATATAAGAACCGTATTAATGTGGTTCTGGAGCAATATGAGATTAAATTTCGAGCTCACGCTCTTCTTCAGGCCAACACGGCGCCTCGCCAGATGATGTTGCGCCCGGCTCCAGATTCAGATGAATGGATTACGGAATGAATCGAAAGCTTGTGTGGCAAATAAACAAAACGCCACCATGCACCAAAAAGCTTTGTAAACAAAAGACTAATAAAAACACACATTTCCTCTTTTAGTGTCTGAAATCCAAATGGAAAATGTTCATGTGTGCCAACACTCTGAGTGTGTGGAAAGATTACAGGTTACCACAGCATCTGGACACTGCTGCTGTGTGATATCAGCTAGACGCAACCAAATGGAGCAAAAATCAAATGTACGTGGAGTTTGGTGATGTCATATTGCCAAGCATAGCTCCGCCTTCAACCTGAGCAGAGGTCTAATCAGCCAGAATAAGTGAAAACACCTGTGTGTGTGTGCGTGGCCATCTGTCAGGTATAAAGTCACCTGCACCTCTATAGAAACAGGGGTGCTTGTTGCTAGGAGATCTTTGGCCTGCCAAAGAGCGCCTGCTCACACGCGTACACACACACATTAACACACACACACACACACGCGCGCGCGCGCTCCCTGACATTTTCCAAGACAATGAGCGTAGAGCAAACGAGGCATATAGAGGAGGAGAAGGAAATATTTCCATTCACAGCTTATGTGTCCTTAAACATAGATTTATCTTCTGCTTTTACTGTTACATTCACATCCGCTAATACTAATCTGCATCTGCTGTTCACCTGAATCTACAAGTTCAGGTGAATCTTCAGACAAAACACCAGCTCGGTTTAATGGTGTTGTAAATAAAAAGTTCCAGCTCCACAATATCAGCAACAACTTTGGGCAGATCCAGGTGATTGATGTCTGGCTTCGCGAGTTATTGCACTCAACAGTAAGCACACACAGCAAAGTCATCAGTTGACTGGGTGTTGCCACAGTACACAGCAGTGCAGGTCACATGAGTACAGGAAGCTTTATCACTGAGCTTGTTTGTTTTTAAGGTTTCTTTAATGTCTCCGCCGTGGCCGGAGACATTATGTTTTCAGGTCGGCTGTTCACACGGAAGAACGCCGTGTGGCGATTTCTTCAACTCTGGCACAAAACGTCCAAGTGGACTCAAAGATGTTTGGAATTAGTTTCACACCAGTGTCTAATCAGATAAAATAATGAAGTGATGACATTTTATATCCAAAAGGTCAACTTCACTGTGACGTAATGTCCTATGTATATATATCTATATAGATATATCTATATCTATATAGATATAATTAGTGTGCTATTGTTGTTTTTCTGTGTATGTTTATTGCTGTAGTGTGACTTTTGCCCAGTATGTTGTCTGAATTTATTGGGAAGTAGAGGTCAACACACCTCAGCATTATAACGTCCAACTATGTCACAGGTTTGTTAAGCCATAATCACAGCCCAGTCTACAGCATATACTGTGAACACTATGACTAAAACTGTGGATTACGTCATCACTTCCTGTTCGATCATTAACTCCGATGATGACAACTACAGCACACCCACATTTAAGTCCAGCTGTGAAGCCAATTTAAATATATTTAGATGTTAAACAGCTGAACACCTCCAGCCTTTCACACTTTAATTTTATATACTATATTATTTTATTATTTATCAAATATTTCCTGTGAATTATGAAGTCCTACATGAACACATTTTCTGCCAAAGATTGAACAATTTTGTTTTCTTCACATGAGAGATTTCAGTTTTATTAACTAGGGATGCACAATATTTATCGAACAGATAATTATCAGGCTGATAATGGGAAATTTTATATTATGGGCTGTCAGCCATTAATAGATTTGGACACAAAATGTTTCTATTTTACTTGAAAGTCTAGTTTGTCACTTGTGTAACTAAAGTTCTATGAATTCTGGATGACGGTATGTGATACCTGGATATGCATTGCACGCATGCAAAGGAGATTTAGATATAATACCATCAAAATCATGTGTGACCTGGGTGACTCAAGCTACCTGGTAAAGGGGTGTGGCACCCAGAAGTCGTCTCCTGCAGAATCTTCTCGTCAAGACTCTTGAGTGATCAAAACATCCCGTCTCCGTGGGAGAAGTTGAGAAGCCGATGGATTACAGGAAACCATAACCTCCCTGCTGTGTGAGGGCATCTGTCTATTCTGTGAAGTGTGGGCATGGAAGTGGAAGTGGAGGGAAGGCATACAGGAGACCAGGGGTGAGCCAGTGCATCCTGCCCCCAATGGACTGGTTGGTTCTGAGGGGGAAGGAGGGGAGTGAGTCCAAAGGAACACTGGGGTACAGATGAGCCTCGTCTCTCCAAGGTTCTAGAGACTGAAGGCAAACGGCTTGAGACCATCACCATCCGTCCATCCATCCATCCATTATCTATCACTGCTTATGCAGGGTTGCGGGGGGCTGGAGCCTATCCCAGCTGACATTGGGCAAGTCACCAGTTCATCACAGGGCTGACTTATGGAAACAAACACTCACATTCACACCTAGGGATATTTAGAGTCACCAGTTAACCTAACTTGCATGTCTTTGGACTGTGGGAGGAAGCCAAAAACACTTGAAGCCAAGTGTTCAGGGGCTTTCAAGGCAGGTGCTTCTGCAAACTGTTGCTCAAATAGGCATGTGTGGACATAAAACAATGGATTATGAGTTTGAAAGCATGAGACCTAGATCAAGCTGTATATCTGGTTATTTAATACTAATCACTGTCTTGCTGTTTGTGTCTCTCCTGTTGAGTCTTTCAAAGTGGAGTTCAATCGTTTCCAGGTCAAGAGATGGTTCAGGGTTAACTGTGTGGAAGTGTTGGTGGCAGCAGAGGGTAAAAACAGATACCAATCCTTTGCTCTTGGCTGATTTCAAGACGCGTTCAGGATTTCGTACCTGCTCTCAAAGCTTTTATTCATGTTCAGTCCAGCTCTTTCTCTGTTGTTGTTCAGTGTTTGTTATGAAACCAAAGAGAAGTCGGGAGTCCCTGTCCACATGCTTCTGGTTCATCCTGTTCCTCCCGCCTGCAGAATATTACATCTGCAAACACCAAACTGCGGCTTGCTGCAGTTTTCTCACTTTCAAGTCTAAAAAGTAAAGTTTACTCTCTCACTCCGAGTGTTTAAAGAGCCCTCGTTAGCCGCTGCAGGCGTGTTCACAACCCGTACATGAACCTCAGGGTCAAGTTTAGTTAAGTAATTAATACTTTTCTGTATGGAAATATTCTGTGTTTGTTGTGTGAACACCGACACTGAGAGCGTGTGAACATTCTGACTCTGAGCTGGATTATGTTGCTCTTCCTCATGCCTGAAGACCAAAATGTAAATTAAGGCTGATATCATTTATTTTGTGTATTTTGTATTTTCATCAAATATCTCTTTGTGTTTTGCAGCTCTCTGGCGGTTGTGAGTTGACAGTCGTGCTTCAAGACTTCACGGCAGGATGCAGCACAGAGATGTCAGTCAGCACCGGTGAGAGGAACCTCGTTCAAACTTTATAGTCTGGATCTGCCTGTTGACTGTGTTTATTCATAGTTTGGCTTTAGTATTTAAATCTAAAGATTGTAGGTAGTTAAATGTGATTGTCTGAAGTTACCGCGCCGTAAAACAGCTGTGTGCTCTTCTCTCCAGGCCAGACGGTGGAGCTGTTGGAACGGCCGAGCGAGCGTCCCGGTTGGTGTCTGGTCCGAACCACCGACCGCAGCCCACCGCAGGAGGGACTGGTTCCCAGCTCGGCACTCTGCGTGTCCCACTCCCGTTCCAGCGTGGAGATGGACTGCTTCTTCAGCTCTGGGAAAGGTAGGAAGAACAAACCTGAAGTCCAAATGAAACCTTTATGACTCGGCTTGCAATAACGATCGCCGCTTCTTTGCTTCTGGTGTAAATGCAGAAAATGGACGGCGTGTAAACCATAAATAAAAAAGAATGTGATGATTTGCTCATGAAAACAGAACAAAAATAACACATTTATTGTTTTACATCATTAACTTCATTGATTTTTTTGTTAATATATGCTTTTTTCTGAATTTGATGCCAGCGACATGTTTCAAACAAGTTGGGACAGGGGCAACAAAAGACTGGGAAAGTTGTGGAATGCTCAAAAACACCTGTTTGGAACAGTCCACAGGTAAACAGGTTCAATGCTAGCAGGTGATAGTATCGAAAGAGGCGTCCTCAAACGCCTCAGTCCTTCACAAACAAGGATGGGGCGAGGTTCACCACTTAGTAAAGCACATGATTATATGAAGGATATAATTACATGAGCTCTGGAACACTTTGACAGTAAACACAGTTTGATTGCGTTCTGTCTTTATATATGTTTTACACAGTGTCCCAACTATTTTGGAATAGGACTTCTATGATTCTTTTTTTCCCCTTAATGTTCTGGCTCAGGATGAGCATGTTCTTATTGATGCATTGTACATAAGTGTAGTTCATTATTGTAACCACGTCGTCACTTGAGACTTAATTTAGTTGATGTAATTTTATTGGTTCTACTTTGGTATAAACGATATAAACTCTGTTGGGAATTTCTGGGGAGATGTTGTGAATGTTTTGCACATATGTTTCAAAGTGCCTTGAAATCAAGACAATTTCACGCATCAGGAATGTTATGGTATACGTTATTTTCATTATTAACTCGAGGCTTGTGTGAACTACAGCCTTTGTTTTCTGCATTTGAAAGCTCAGTGTAAGTGATTCATAGTGTGGCGGCTTTCCGGCTCGAAGTGGCCTGATGAGGTGTATTTTAGGAGTGATGTATGATGTGTTTTCCAAAGTTTGACTGACGCTCCTTGCAGGGAAGAATTTAAATAAAATAATGCATTCAATGTTTTCCATTTGGATCATGCCTTTATCTTTGATCAAACAGAAGCAGAGAACGTGGATTTCCTTTAGTTGGGACACTGCAGGTAGTTTGATCTGTACTGACCTCTATTGGCGAGATGTGGGGACTGCAATATAGAAGAAACATTTATTGTTTCATCTACCAAACCCTCCTCAGACAAACTGTAGAGATGCTGATGATCATCCTGGTGATGATCATCCATAATGGGCATTATTTATTAAGGAAGAGATATAAAGAAGTTGATATTTAAATACATCTTACAGCTGTAAGATGTAAGCTACATCAGCTGTGGTTTTTGTCCCCAATTAAACCAGATGTCCCAAATTTAACTGGCCTTGAGCCTGAAATCTGTCCTGGAAAGCAGCCTAAAGTCATATCAACACACACACACACACACAGGTTTGCGCAGCTATCCTTGTTAGGACATTGCATT
>JBBPCS010000001.1:23829375-23854240 GCA_037974645.1 Hollardia meadi | reverse complement strand
CACACACACACACACACACACACACACACACACACACACACACACACACACACACACACACACACACACACCCACAGAAGCCACAGCCCATAGCTCCCAGCCGTTTGTGTGAGTGCAGCTGATCTACCACTCTCCTGACACATGACTACCACACACACACACACACACAGCCAGTTGTGTTTGGATGTTTCAGGCTAACAGCAGGTCAGTCTGGTCCAAATGATTTAAACTATGCACTCATATCTCATTTTTTTAATGACATTTGATACCATTTATTTCCTGCTTATTGGTTATCTTTAAACCCAATCAAATAGGTTTCCCTTTTGTTTAAGCGGTTGAAGTAAAGATCAGATTAACAGAGCTGAAGTGACGTAGTCATCAGACGAGGGGTGTGTGACATGAGGTCAGCTGCTAAACAGTTTTTTATTAATAACACTAGAATCACCGCCTCGTGGTTGTAGTCCACGTCTGTCCAGACTCATATAATATATGTAGTGACTGATAGAGAGCTTGGTCACATGCAACAGCAATCCCTTGAAGCTCAATATCAGCAGAATCAAAGAGCTTGTGTTGGACTACAATGCTTCAAATATGGATGTTGCTGCAAAGAAGCTCTAAATTCTGAAACATGGATTCTTCACACACATGTTCAACCCGATCTATACAATCAGCTCAGTTTGTGTGAAATGTTGTCATAATTAGTGTATGAATTCTGGAGTTACGACTAAAAAAAAAAATGTGTTCAATAGCTCACAGTGACCTTGACCTTTGACCTCTAATCACCAAAATCTAATCAGTTCACCCTCGAGTCCAAGTGAATGTTTTGTTCCAAGTTTGAAGAAATTCCTTCAAGGTGTTCCATGAGATATTGCGTTCCTTCAGCCGTGGCTCTTGCTTGCAAGGAGGAATTTTAAAAAAAAATCATCTGGATCTCAGTTACCAAGAACGAACATGATGCTGTTGTGCCAGAACATATTTTTACTGAAGCACGTGTGTCTGAATGAGGGGGAAAAAAAGAGAAGAGAAACATTACAGATGTCTGCAGCTCATCTGAGACATGTCAAAACATTAGTATAAGATATCTCTACTTACATTTAGGCTAGTTAAAAAGATTTTATAAAACTTTTCCAACCAGTCAGAATTTCAATTAAAGACATACGACTGTCAGCAACCATTATAACTAATGATGACGGTGTTTAGTGTGTCACCGCTTGAAATTGGCCGCTTGAAAACCAGATTTTTTTTGCGGACATTGATCATGCAGGAGTGGGTGAGCTTGTTCTTGTCAGCTGATTTAACGTGACTGTAAACGTCAAACACAAGAGTACAGACCAGCCTCTGTTTGAGTGACAACAAAGCAAGACGTGGAGCCGGGCGGCTTTAAGTGTGACGGTGCTGGAAATGTGTTCAAGTTCTTCTATTTACATGCAGAACATGAAGAAGTTTGTGTCTTGTATTTTAATCCTGAGCCAGGAAAGATTTGAACCTTTTGAAACCAGAACAAGACCAGAACACAGAAGCTCTACATGATTGACTCATAGTAAAAGCTTTCTCACTTCTTTCAGAAAACTATCCCGTTAGCGGCTCCGATGGAAAGACAGAGTCGGTGGCCAACCTTCAGCCGCAGCCGTCCCTCAGCTCGCTGCAGTCCAGCTCTCCTGGTCCCAAACGCTCCGGAAACACTCTGAGAAAATGGCTGACCAGTCCAGTCCGCCGCCTCAGCCAGGGCAGCTCCGTCAAGAAGCTCCCCAATAACAAACAGAAGAAGACCGGTAAGGCAGGCGGAAAGAAACAGATCAACAACAAACAAACCCACAGGGGCTTTGGGCATAATAATACTGACGGATTATAGTCTCACTCCGTCAACATAAATCTGTAGGAGTTTCATCAGCAAACATCAGAATAATGAGACTTTACTGAGCCGAAAGACAGCTCTGGTTGGATTCTTCCACAAGCTGCTACATTTCCACATTTCCAACATACCAAAAGTTCTTTTTTTTTCTTTTTCTTGCATGTAGCCATTGGTTTCAGCTCAGTTTAGTACAATGTGAAAATGAGTCTCGTTCGATACTGTTGCAAGTTTGTAGCTTGAATCAGTGTTTTCTTGCCCTGCATCCTTGCATTCTTGAACGCACCACCATTGAAAGCTTTCATGTGGAAGTTTCTGCTTGCAGCTGCATCACCGTGTTGATATTTAATTAATAATTCATATTTGTAACTAAACGTTCACTGGAATAGATGATTTATTTCAAGTGTCAGCAGGACTTTTGAAGTTTAGGTAATTTAATGAGCTAAAATGTCCTTCTGATGTCATAAAGATAAAGGGATAAATATGATATTTTTGTAAGTCCAATCTGTCAAAATACTATTTAACTTTAAAATATTCATTATATAAGGGTTTGAGCAATGAACTGATTGATTGATTGACAGGACCAGGAACAGGAAGAGAGGAAAGCAGGAAGAGTGTCGACCTGGGACAGCCTGAACTTTCCCTGCAGGAAGACATCATCAACGAGGTGAGCAGTGACACGTTTCAACTGTTGTGGTTTATTTTTCAATAAAATGCCACTTCACAAAACCTTATAGCTTAAAGTCAGCCTCCCTTTAAGAGGCCGTTTTAATGATTTCACTTACTTTCGCCTACATTAGTTGAATGTTTTGCTCACAAACACCAGACACAAAAATAAATACAAGACAGTGCAAGGCTCAATATATAATATATGATAGTCAATAGATAAATGTATAATAAATATGTAGTAGCTAAAAAAGGTCATTAAATACAATAAAATGGTAATGATCAGTAAAAAAAAGTTCCTCTTTCTGTG
This sequence comes from Hollardia meadi, assembly GCA_037974645.1. Taxonomy (NCBI): domain Eukaryota; kingdom Metazoa; phylum Chordata; class Actinopteri; order Tetraodontiformes; family Triacanthodidae; genus Hollardia; species Hollardia meadi. The sequence continues at coordinate 23,851,415 of JBBPCS010000001.1, read as the reverse complement.
TGCAGGACTTTTCTTTCTCTCTAACACACAAATACACACACACACACACACACACAAACATGGTGTGATCAAAGTCCTGAAATACTCACTGATTACTGATAATATAAATCTTAATGACTCTGAATATTCTTTACTTAGAATTATATGATGCTGTTGTATAAAAACCCCACAACATGAATTTATTTCCATCTCGGCAAAATTTGGCAAACTATTTTTTTGACATCTAAAACCTTGAAAATAAAACATATTCATAAACGCTAAATAACATGGGAGTCTTTTTTTTTAGTTCCTGTAGTTTAAGACGCAACAGGAAGAGAAGTTTAAAATAAAATATTGGAGAATTGATTTGAAAAAACAAAAAAAAAATGCTCGATAGATCAATTTAAACTTAAAAGACTGTTTTTGTTTGTGTGGATCTAAATGCAAATTTAGGATAAATCAGTGTGATCAATAAAGTGGTGTTTAAAAATGGATGCTAACAAGGTGGTGATAAAGTGAGTTTTCATTTCTAATTGACTCTGAACCGTCTCTGCGTCCTTCAGAGAGTCCTCAGCAAGGATGGTAACCTCCTCTCTAAGACGTCCTCCGGGATGCAGAGCGGCGGGGAGGAGGAGCAGGACGAGGAGGCTCACACCCCTCTGCCTCCCCCCATGGAGATCATCATCAAGGACCCCTCAGCTCAGGACGACAAGGTGAGCGGGGGGAAGGGGACGGGAGGAAGGTTTCACTGCGGGTTTCTACTAATGTTGGTCCTCTAGAAAGTGAGATTGATCTTGAGTGAAAGTTTTTCCAAAAAGCCTGTGAGTGTCCTCCAACGTCTGTCAAACCTCAAGCAGCTTTTGTGTTTATGTGCTTCCTGATAAACTTTAATTTTACCATGTTCTTAATTCACTTTAGTCTTTCTGTGTTTTTTCATATACATTTTTTATTTATAAATATTTTTAAAGACGTTTTTTAATTTGTGTAAATCATATCCTTTCCTGTTTTTTATTCTTTTATTTATTTATTCATTTTTTAAACAATTTTTCTATTTATTTATTTTTACACATTTTATTAGTTTGGTTTAGTTTTTTGGGTAAAATCTTGCAGCTTGTCCATGTGCAGCTCAGCTCTCATCTGCTGCTGCCCTCTGCTCGCTAACAGCTTCTTTCACTGCCGTTTGTTCCTTTCATTCTCCTGCTATAACTCTTCTCTCTTCCTCCTCCCTGCTAATCTCTCTAACATGCTGTTGCTTTTGATCCTCCTCTTCCTCTCTCAGTCTTCGTCCTTGCTAACGACTCTGCAGTCGTCCTCTGAGGTGCCCAGCGCTGCAGAGCTGGTTAGCGCCATAGAAAAACTGGTTAAAACCAAGATGGTGAGTGTGTAGTGAACAGTTGTGCCTGTACAGTGTAGTGTACTCGTGTTCTGTATGTGTCTTTGTGTGTTAGTGTTCAGTGGTTTGTGTAGTTAGCCTGGTTGTGTTTTGTGTTCATATATATGCCTACAAAACCAAAATAATAACATTTCTGGTGAAATATTCACTCTATTTCTCTATAATTTAACTAAAATTCCATCCTGAATCATTGTGAAAACACAGGATGTGGTCTGTAAGACACACAGGACAGCTGAAGATGAAGCCAAGATACTCTTTCTGAGTCATATCTCAGTGAAACACCTAGAAATGAAACGCACTGATATCATTTAATGCGACCTACACTTCCAGGACTTTTGATGTCCTTCACGAATAAAAGTCCATAAAGAAATCATAGGAAAAAGACAGTCCTTATAACTGCAGAAGCTGCCTAAGAATCATCACATTTTTAGGTTTTCTTCAGTATCAAAGTAACCCAGTGATGGTTGTCCGTAGAGTCATCGGTAGATTGGCAACAGGAACTGCTAATAGATAATCCAGCATACTTTTAATGGTGCCATTGTGCCAAAATATAGGCCCAAACTAATATCGGCTAACAAGAGAAAGAGAATACCATCACCTACCTGCAGCTGACTTTAAAACAGCCAATTTGAGCAAGAAGCCTGGTGACTTCTTATGGCTTTAATTTTCTTTCTTTCATCATACTGGTTCCCAATATTCTGGTGTCTCTTTATCAGATTATTAAAACTCCTTTTTAACACAAAAAGTCCGATTTCGCACTGAGCTGATTAAAAGTGGACAGACAAACAGCCTTTCCTGCCAAAAAAAGTTTAATCTACAAAGAAATCCCTCTAGGCAAGACTTAAAATTCAGGAGGTAAACTGTTGCTAATTATTATTAGTGTGAGGGTTAAAAAAAGAACCACATATGCAGGATTAAAATCCACACGTTGCAGGAAGAAACATTATTTTTCATGAGCTGAAGCAGTTATTGTGGACTCTCATTTGCCAGCACAGTGTGTAACCTTTATCTATAATGATAAACTGTATGAAAAATGATGACATTAAATAATAAACCTGAACGTACTGATAATACCACAGCCATGTGACAGATGGCTATCAAAGACCAAACTCCTGCTGCCCTCTGCGGTCATAAAATGATCCCATTAACTTGATGTTGGTGGAGGTTTTGTTGGGATTTATTCAGCTCTGAACACTGACCTCGTCTCCTCCCTCCAGACTCTGGAACCAGGAGCGTACCCCGGCTTCACCTCTCTCTCTCCGCCGGAGCAAAGCACTCCCGTCCAGCCGCGAAACCCTGAACTGGAGCAGAGAGCCAAAGCTATGAGAGGACGGATGTGAGTACACCATTACTGCATCTTCTCCCAACTTTTACTACCACGACCACAGTGTTGGTGCCCTGCTGTGTCCTCAGCTGTCGTTACAGTGCACTGTTTTCTTTTTTTCTTCTCAGGTTTGTTCTGAAGGAGCTGATTCAGACGGAGAAAGACTACGTCAAAGACCTGGGCATCGTGGTGGAGGTGAGGCACCCACACATTTATGCTTGTATGTGTCTGCAACCCCCCTGCTAACACCAATCAGCAGTATCCACTCAGTACAGTTCATGTGACCACATGAAGTACTTAATGGTCATTTTCTCCAAATCCATGATTCAATTTAATTTTTGATTTCAACTTTATCAGCACTGAAGGCTATGCCATTGATAACCTGTATTTGTAAAGGTAGACGGATCATTAGTCAACCTTCTTTTAAATTTTCAAATTATTCTTTAAAGAATTAGCGGTATTTTACAATACCACTTTATCCTGGTGGCTTTTTGCAGGTATAGGGTGTGAGGCAAGTTCAAATTGTATTCACCAAAAATAAAAAAAAAAATCCATAGTTCCACAAAAAAATACCAGCCTCTGGGGATCCAACAAAAGACAACAGAAGATAGAAATTCAGTTCTGTCCCGAGTAGAATCGTTCTCGAGTAAATCTTCTTCCCAAACAAATCAATAAAGGATCTCTGAAAAAAGGCAAAATAAACCCAACACCTCCAGTCCCACTCACTTGATCCTCTTTGTGCACACAGGATAAGAGTCTGTAAGTGCAGCTGCAGGCCACCGGTAAGCTAGCTGTGTCGCCTTTAAAGTGCTATTTTTTATGCCTCCGCGCCGGCCGACAGCTATGGCTGGAGGCATTGCAGTTATTACAGTTTGTACGTCCGTCCCATTCTTCTGAACGCGATGTCTCAGGAACACCTTGAGGTAATGTCTTCAAATTTGGCACAAACATTCACTTGGACTCAAGGACGAACTGATTGGATTTTGGTGGTCAGAGGTCAAGTTCACTGTGACTTATTAAACCAAATTTAGGCATCATAACCCAATAATTCATACGATAATTATGACAAAATTACACAGACTGTGCTGATTGTAACAACATCCATATTTGCATTGTAGTCAACCACAAGCTCTTTGAGTTTGTTGATATTGAGCTTCAGCCGATTGTCGTTGCACCATGCGACCAAGCTCTCTATCAGTCACTACATATATTATATGAGTCTGGATCTGTGAGCAGCCTGCTGACCTTCTGCGACCCTGCAGGGCTTCATGAAGAGGATCGAGGAAAAGGGCGTCCCCGACGACATGAAAGGAAAAGACAAAATCGTCTTCGGGAACATCCACCAGATCTACGACTGGCACAGAGAGTAAGTTCAGCATTGGTGCCCAAAGGCTGGAGGGTGGAGACTGTTCGTATGAGCTAACGTATAACTACTCTCTCCTGAATCTGTCAGATTCTTCGTTGGAGAGCTGGAGAAATGTCTCGAAGACAATGAGCACCTTCCTGAGCTCTTCATCAAACATGTGAGTGGATCATGATGATGATGATGACGATGATGATATATTTGACCTGGAGAGATCCCTACTCCTCCTGTGATCTGCTGTCTGAGAAAAAATGTGCATGTGTGTGTTACAGGAGAGAAGACTCCACATGTATGTGGTTTATTGTCAGAATAAACCCAGGTCGGAGTTCATTGTAGCAGAATACGACACATATTTTGATGTAAGTGAAGCTTTGACACTCCCTTTACTCTAATAATAGTATTTTTTTTGTTACTGTAGCTTTATTGTTGCATTAATGGACGACTTTAGAGTCTGTTTTGTGTTGATATTTAACAAACTGAACATATAAAACAAAGATGAATAGATATAAAAGAAGCATTCTGATGATATTGGTGTTTGTCTTTCAGGGAATCCAGCAGGACATTCAGTCCAGGTTGTCCATCAGTGACTTCCTCATCAAACCAATCCAGAGAATCACCAAATACCAGCTGCTACTCAAGGTAACATATACACAAACTCTTATATGTATTGTAACAGTTTCAATGTAGATAGGTGCTACACATGAAAGTGTAACAATTAGAGAATTGGAGAATACACAAATAACCTTATGGAACTGTAATGCAACTTTCAACTCATTAGCAACAGCCATATTGTGCGTTTAGTTTGCCTATACCCTTTGTGAAATGAGTTGGTTGAAGTCTAGAAGTGGCCCAAAAAAGAAACTTTTAGTTCTGTGAAAAATGACTTTAAAGAGGATCCTTATTTACTGATTTGAGGGAAATCAGGTTTCGAACTAAGATCTTAAAGTTCAATGTTGGTTCTATCTCACACAGGCTCCGCCCTCTTCTGGATTGGGTATTACTCTCCTCCTACCACGATCACGTAATCACCCACTCAAAATTTGCATAAACGTAGCCGGCCAACCAGGACGAGCCTACACGAATACTTGGGAAAACCCCCAGCGTATACAAGGTTGCGTTCTCTTCAGCGATCGACGAGCTTGCCCGCTGATTGGTACTCAGCCTGAAACCTTCTGGGCATTATGACCACATGTCGCCGAGTCCCCTGGATGGCTCGGGGCATAGGGTCTGCGGGGTGTCGACTGTGTGTTGACACCTGGGGTTATAGCCGTGGCGGCCTGGCTGCAACAGTTAACCCTAGCAGGTCAGGTTTGGTGTGGTAGGCCGATGTTGGTCGCGGCAGGGCGGTCTTTTATCGGTCTCCACCCACTGTACCCATAGAGTCCAGTAGAGGGCGGAGCCTGCGTGAGATAAAATGTAAGGTTACGTTATTGTAACCCTTGTTCTATAAGCACAGGCGGAGCCCTCTGCCATCTAGCCCTGCTGCTCCTGCGCTGCTCGCTGAAGAAGTCGTCCTGGTTGGCCGGCTACATTTATGCAAATTTTCAGTGGACGAATATGTGATCGTGGTTGGAGTCCAGTAGAGGGTTATTTGTAGGCTCCACAAGAAACTACACAGTAAATATATATAACTGAGATGTTATCGGGTGTCTTGTCCCATAGAACCTGTTTTAATTGCACACAAAGAAGACAGTGTGTGCCTTTATTTATCCGACACAGCTGTCTGTGTGAGGGTAATGTGATGCACTGAAACTGTAGTGAAACTGTATTTACAGTGTGTTGGGTGTTAAAACTGTGGTCGTGGTTCTCCTCAGGACTTCCTGAAGTTCAGCTCCAAGGCAGGCATGGACTGCGAACAAATAGAGGTAAAAACACGACATTATTTAAAGTGCTGAAACATCCCCGTTCACACACAGACGCATGTTCAGCCCTGGCTTGTGTAGTTTTTAGTTTTTGTGTTGACGCATTACATTTCGATGTGGGTATGTGGGTGTATGGCCTATGAGAGCGACACACACCTGAGATGAGCACATAAGTGAGGATTTAATTCTCTCTCCCTGACTCTTACAGAAAGCAGTAGATTTGATGTCTCAGGTCCCTAAACTGTGTAACGACATGATGAATTTGGGTCGACTGCAGGGATACGAGGTACGTTCACTTCCTGTACAGTCCACTACACCCTCCAACTGTTTATTACTGATGATGATTTGAGACCGCTAAATTAATTTGCGTTGACTCTGCAGGGTAAACTGACCAGTCAGGGCAAACTGCTGCAGCAGGAAACCTTCTTCGTAACAGAGCAGGACGCCGGCGTCCTGTCGCGCTCCAAAGAACGACGAGTTTTCCTCTTCGAGCAGATCGTCATCTTCAGCGAGCTGCTCAGGAAAGGGTCGTCCACGCCCGGATACCAGTTCAAGAAGAGCATTAAGGTACGATGGGGAGCAATAATGACAGCTATAGAGTGTGAAAGTTGTACAGTGATTTAAAATAAAGAAGTCTCTTAATTATAATCACACCAGGTGTCCTACCTGGGTTTGGAGGACAGTGTGGATAACGATCCCTGCAAGTTCGTGTTGTCGTGTCGCGGCTCGTCGGAGCGTTTCACCCTGCAGGCCGCCAACGTCGACATCAAGCAGGTCTGGGTCCGACACATTCAGGAAGTCCTGGATGCTCAGAGCAACTTCCTGTCTGGTGAGGGAAAACACACACAGACAGTCAGACTACAGTGTGAAATGATGATGTTCCACTCGGTTCAATCAAACATTATCACTTTTCTCTGCTTTCCAATGTTCCTCTATTCTTAAAAATGAACCACTATCAATATTTGGCTTAACATTCTGGTATTTCTGGTAAGATTATTCCACACTTGTTAAAGAAATAGATTTAAATATGAAAGAATCTGTCCATATGCTCATCCACACCAGTTGTTGCATGGTTTAGCTCTTAAACTTGTCATATCTGGTTTTGCTACATTCATAAGAAATCTTAAATGGCACATAAGTAAAAAATAAATACAATAAAAAGAAGAAAAAGAGGTTGTTTTTTTATTTTGGTCATTACTTGTATCAGTGGCTGACTTTTGGGGTGTTTAGGTTTATGATTGAACACAAAGAAAATGTTTCTCCTCATTAAAATGAATTGCACATGATGATAGTGTAACTTTAAGGTGAAAAAACAGACAATATTCACTGTGAGCTATTTTAAACAAGGTTTGAGCCTCTCGAAGTACATTTTCATAGAGTGTTGAAGATAATTGAACAATGGCTGCACAGAAAGTAGACATTTAAATGAACAACGCTGCACACTGCATTCTGGAAAACAGGTCTAGCAGTCATGTAAAGTCTATATCATGGGCTAAAATATACAAAAAAATGTTGCTGTACTTGAACTTCAGCACAACAAACAGGATCCAAAACTCTCGGAAAAACAGCAAAACATCTGGACAGCCAGCAAACCTGTAATGACGCCACAAAAGAGGAATATAAATGTCCCGTCTGTGTGTGATTGCAGCTCTCCAGTCTCCCATTGAGTACCAGAAGGAGAAGAGCGGAGCAGGCAGCAGCTCCTCACTGACCAGGAACCGCTCGTCCTCGGGGAACCGGCCCGCCGCGTCCTCGCACAGCCGTCCGTCCTCGGCGGTCGGGCTCGGCGACAAGGAGACCGAGAGAGGGAGGAGCCAGATGAAAGTGTCTACGTCCAACGGCGGTTCGTCATGTTTCGACTCCAGGGTGAGTTCCTTGGAGGGGGGGTTTTCCAGAGTTTTTCAGACCTAAAGTTTTGAGAAACACAGCTCCCCTTAAAGGGACAGTTAACCCCAAAATCAAAAATACTTAATTTACCTCTTACCTGTAGTGCTTTTGGAGATGTCTCTTTCTAGAAATCATGACCTGGTTACTCAAGATAATCCACAGACCTTGTTGTGAGCAGTTTCGTGTGTCATTTCATGACTCGATAAGAGGCTCTTGACGGGGTGGGATGTAAACATTAATGGCATCCTCCTCGTCTGAGCTGTAATGTTAGCTAGCTTAGTTAGCATAGTTATCTAAAATAGTTCCTACATGAAACCACTCACTAAAAGGTCTGTGGATTGTGGGTCATGATTTCTGGAAAGAGATATTTTTTTTCCACTTTGTTTTTGCTGGACAATCTAACCTTCCAAACCTTGGAAACTTACACCAAAACAATCTAAATGTGATAGCACTACAGGTAAGAGGAAAAATATCTGTGATTTTGGGGTGGAGTGGCCCTTTAATGTTGCACTAACATTGTCTTGACTTAGCCATTAGCTGCAGACTGCAGCAGACAGCTGGTGAAGTAGGGCTTGAAGAACATGTTTTCCCCTTCATGCTGTCTGTCAGGCTGTTACCTGTCCTTAAAAGCCAAGGTTAAAATCTGGGCTACTGCAGGTGTAGCAGCATACTCTGTGTATTTATATATACTGTACATACTGCAAGCTGTTCTCTTTCTGGCCTACTTGGCTGTCTGCAGGAGGCTGGGCAGCTCTGCTGCCGCCAAGCTCCCCATCGAAGCACCTTGACCCTCGTCAAGGGAGAAATGTTCCTAAAATGTTCCTAAAAACAAGAGTTAAAATAGAACCAAACACTACATTATTTAAGGATATATAGTATGACAACCGTTCAAAGCTATCTGTACTCATGCTGAAGTAAAATCCTCATCGGCTAGCCGACTGAAGCTTATTCATTCAAGTGTATGAAAAAAAGTTTTGCTGTTAAAACTCTCATGATCAAACATTGATCTGAAGCTCAATTCTGAGGTTGTTCTGTAAAAGGTTTTCCAATAAATAATAAACATAGCATTGTTTTCCGTTCCATTGAATTCCGATCAACCCATATAAATTTCAGGCTTAAAGTAACAACTTCTGATTAGTTCCAGTTTAAGCAACACCCACTTCTTTCCTAAGTCCCGCCCATTCAATGCCTCCCGAAAATGGCTCCCATTGAAAACTGTTGGCGACCGGGTGATGTGGATTATCCAGAACGCACATGCAAATGTTTCTGGAGCAAGAAGTTATTTTCAAATTTCGTTCACCTCGTTACGTCTCCGGTGACAACCATGACCAGAGGCATAGTGTTCTCGGGTTGTTCGTCCATCTGATTGTTTTGAACACAATATCTCAGGAAAACCTTAATGGAAATTCTTCAAATTTGGCGCAAACATTCACTTGGACTCGAGGATAAAGTGATTAGGTCAAAGGTCAAGGTCATTGTGACCCATTGAACACATTTTTTTATGACCAAATTTCAAACAAATGTCTAACAGGATAATTAAGATGAATTCATCACATTTTATATCCAAAAGGTCAAAGGTCAACTTCACTGTGACATCATAATATTCTGCAAAAACACTTTCCTGGCCATTGTTCAACACCTTAATTTAGGAACAGAAGGGGAGATTAGATTGTTTAGATCTTCTGTGCTGCCAGGTCAAAGATGTGTGTGAAGCATTCATGTTTTAGAATTTGGAGCTTCTTTGCAGCAACATCTATATTTGAAGCATTGTAGTCCACCACAAGCTCTTTGTTTATGCTGATATTGAGCTTCAGGTATCTGTTGTTGCACCACGTGGCCAAGCTCTCTATCAGTCACTATATATATTATATGAGTCTGGATGGACATGGATGCAAAATGCAACTTGATTGGTGCGAGGCGGTAATTCTAGCTATATTTGTGTCAAGGCAGAAATGTCAGCAGCGTCTGGAGCGTAACTATTGTGATTGCTTGTTTTTGACTTGTAGGGATACTTTGAAACAGAATTCTGACACTCTGATTGTTGTTTGTCCTCCTCTTCCTCGGTCCTGACCTCCCTCTGCTCCTCCTCAGGTTTGGGTCCGCTGTAATGGCATCGCAGCCAGCAGGACTGTTATCCAACCCACATAGACACACCATAACCTTGTCCTCAATTGTCCTCATCCTCTCTCCCTCTGTCCATTTCCATCTTTTCTGCGGCCTCCTTCTGCCTCCTCTGTACTTTTTCCACTTTTTCCTCTTTGTCCTCTTTCCTCCATCCTTTCCTCTCCTCCTCAGGTAAGCGGCGGCGGCTGTAACGGCGTCTCCTCCACCATGTTGGTCACTGAGGACTACTCGGCGCTCAAAGAGAACGAGATTTGCGTCAGTCAGGGCGAGACCGTCCAAATCCTGGCCACCAATCAGCAGAACATGTACCTTGTTTACCGGTCAGCCAACATCCAGTCGCCCGCCGCAGAGGGCTGGGTGCCGGGACGCATCTTGGGCCCGCCCACAAAGTCCATAAAAGACTCTTCTTCTACTTCCTCCTTCTCGGCGGCAGTGGCAGATGTCAACAACATCAAGTAAGTCCCCCACAAACCCAGCACTTCTTTACCTGCAGACAGACGCACTTCTGGTTGGGCTCGCAAACCAAGAACTCGGATGGGATGAGAGAATTTTGGACAAATCTCTGTCTAACCATTTTGTTTTGTTTTGTTTAGTTTTTCTTGAATCAGCTCCCATCCACAGTTCCTAACTGCCCACTGCCCTCACCTCCTAACTCCTCCTCCCCTCACACACTTTCCCTCCTCCTCCCTTTAAGAACGAACTCTTGGACCTCACAGCAGTCTTTTTTCTTTTTTTTTCTTTTTTTTGGTATTTTAACTCCTGACTGGCTTCTCGGAGGTAAAAACGGTACAGAACTGCTCTCTTATCTGTCAAGCTGCTGCAGTGACAGGCTTATTTCTGAGCCACGGCTCTGTGGCAACTACATGAATAAGGATTTCAGGCTTTGCAAACGCACACACACACACACACACACACTCTGATCATTTTCAATGTAAACAATAAGGATTTATCCTGCAGAAATAGACTGGGTAGAAAATCTTGTAAGTTGTAGCTGACTCTGGAAACCAGAGACACTCATGTGGAGCTAAGACCGGACTCTTATTTCAGTTCCTAACACCCTGCTTTTTCTTCTTCTTCTTCTTTTTTTTTTTTTTTCTTTTTACTGTTTTTGGAAAGAAGAAGAAAAAAAAAAAAACTCACCGGGGGCATTCAGGTGAACTCAGCCCCGTTCTCCGCAGTGGGGAAGATTTATTTTGTTGTCTGTGGCAATCTATACAGAAATTTGTGTTTATTCCTCTTGTTGTTGTTGTTTTTCTGCCTTGTTAAATATTATTTTATTTTACGGACAAAGTTGGATTTTTCTTCTTTTTTTTTCCCCTCCATGTTGATTTTGTTTATGTCAGCAGTTCACTGTACAAAGTAAAATTTGGGTTTTTCGACTGTGGCTCTAGAACATTCCTGTTGAGAAAAAGAAAAAAAACAACCTTTTGCACTATTTAAGATAAGAAAAAATATGAAGTCAGGCTGTGCAATATGTTGCATTCAATGGCGACGGTCAGCATTGTACTGTTGGTAGTCTAATAATAATGATTTTAAATGTATTTTAAATATGTAAAATAAACCTTTTGGACTTGAGCATGAGTTAGCAAAGCAGCGTGAAGGTGAAGTTGTTTTGTTCTGCATTAGGCTGAAGATGATTAACACTTTGTAGTTTTTAATATTTGTAAATAAACTACAACGGCAAATGTGAAACTGAGCGGTCTGCCTACGTCTGTGTGTCGTACCTTCAGATTAGATTTTTCTATTTAAGACGAGAGAAAGAGATTAAGCACTCAAGTGAATAAAGGTTAGAGAGAAGATGACATCTAAAATCAACAGTGATTTTTAAAGGTTATATTATCTCTAGAGCAGGAAATTAGACTGAAACAAATTTTATGACTATAAATCCTGAAAACATCAACAAACTGAGGGTTTCCTGGAGCGACAACTATAAAAACTTTGTCTGCACCTTTTCCCTGTATGGTTAATTTCAGCTTTGTGTATTTGTTGTTACCGTAGTGACATTTCTTTTGAAGTTTTGTTTCAGTTCCTACTAACCCTCAACGGTTTGACACTCCACAGAAGGTACAAACTTAAAAAATATATGAGCTAATCAGCTAATAACGGCTTTGTTAAACAACTGAGCTGTGACACTGAAAAAAAACTGCTTTCAAGTTTATCCAGTAACGGCATTTTTGTCGGCCAAGAAATGGTTGACCTAATATGACATGACACTTAATAACAGTGAAATTCATTTTGCAGGTTGAACAAAAATGATCCTAAATTATTCAGTCTACAGGAAACAAGCGTGTGTTGAACTTCAGGTTTGCTACAGTGTTGTGTTAAAGCACGGTACAGTATGTTACCGTTTTGTCGCTCTCTCCTTCCAGTCTAACTTTATCTCTGTCTCAATAAAGTCAGTCGTTCTGTCACTCTGTCCTTCTTCTCCTGTATCTTAACGGACCAGAAGGTCTGACTGCAGCTTCAGGCAACAGCGACCCTGTCAGGACCCCCCGCTACAACACATTTAGATTGTACAGACATGCTGACAAACATTAGGGAAGCAATAGCGGGAGCTATGGAGGTCAGAGGGTGACACAGAAAAAATATTATTTTTGTAACTTATGGGATGTATGAGGAGCTGTGTCCATTGTGCTTTCCGTCAGCATGGGATCCACTTTGACTCTTAACGCGATATATACCATTATACACCATATACCAGTCATTCATATTTTTATGAAAACCCATTTCTGTCTCGTAAAAAAGAAAGAAAAAACTATCACGAAGTTGTTTTTGTAGCTCGTTAGCAAAGCTTAGGGATGTTTACTGTTGTGTTGTAGTCTTTAACAAAGTGTTTAATTGAGGAGCTCTGCTTAATCTTTGCTAGCCTTTTTTTGCTAACATGCTAGGCTACTATTGTGGTGAGATAACATCTGTCAGTCTGCTAAATTAGTTTTTCTTTGCATGTTAAACACCCGACAGCATGCTAATACTTATGTAAACAGAAACATAATATAAAAAACTGAGTGAGGTTTTAAAAAAGTGAGAATACAGCTGAAAATTATATTTTTAAAGATAAACTACTCCACACTGTTTGACGGCTCCTTCAGGGTTTATGACTTATAGGGATCTAAATGGAACTAAACCAATATTATTCAGCTATGAACTACTCCAAATGTGCCAATGTTTGATATTCCATTCGCATAAATATAATAAAAATGCAACAAGACAGGAACGTATGAGAAGTTGTACAGAATAGAAATGAATGCATCACACATCACGCTCGATACAGAGGGTTCTGAGAAAGTCCGGACAGCCATGTTGCCTCTGCAGCCAGACCAAGCTGGACACCACTGAGCTTCTCTCTGATTGGCCGGTTGATGTTTCTCGTTCCTGTACCGTACAGGAAGTCTCTGTCATGGAATACACTGCGTGCCAGGAAGCGCGCTGAAGCCAAGGACGGCTCCTCGCTGGGGGTCAGAGGCCAGGAGAATGGCCTCCTCCGTAAGCCCAAAGAAACCACGCCCCCTCCCCCGCTCGCCTCCCCAGCCACCAGGGCGAAGGGCAAAGTGAGTAGGGCGCACGCCGGTGATGTCATAATGTGTGTGCCGAGAAAACCCCACTTGGTTTTTATTTTTCTTCTTAACCCGTGTGTGTGCGCGCGCATGTGTGTGTGTGCGAACCTACAAACACACACAGTAGTTGCTGTGTCACTGGTTGACTCCGGCAGTGGTTCTCAACCCGCTTCAGACATGAACTTTTAGACTTTTATTAGGCTCAGCACACTTTTTATTTCAAATCAGGTAAAAGCGCCGTGATTGGCCCAAAAAGATGGGTAGTAATTGGTCTGGAGCTCAAAGTTCACAAAGAAATACAAATGTCACAACAATGATAATGCAATAAATTGATTCCAGTGCAAAATTTCATGTTGGTGTGAACGGGCCCGACAATTTAAGATATCTGAGGACAATTTAAACAAGAGTACAAGCAAAAACAAGTATGGAAATTAAATCTCATTTCAAAGTATAAACATATTAGAAGGTTGAGAGCCACTAAAGAACACAACAAGTTTGTTTTTATTTTACCCCAAAACCTTAAAATGCACTGAAAAATAAAGTCTGATTCCTTTTTGTGTTTTTGCGTTGTGATTTATTTCTCCCTCCCTGTGCATGGATAGAGGTAGAATCCAGTCATTTATTGATTTAAGTTTGTTTTGTTTTTTATTCTGCTGTTTTAACCAGTTTTTTTTCTGTAGTGGTCTAACAATATGAAGCTGACTTCTTTTTTTCTTTTTTTTTTTAAAGGTGTTTTGTGTATAAATAACATTATCCAATAACACAGAATGGATAATGTTTGCAGTCATATGCAAGTTAAAACACTTCACAAGAGCAGCCATCACTTTATGTTCTTTATCTGCATTTTGAAGGATAAAGAATGTGTGTGATGTATTGTGCAAGGTTTAAGTTCACCATATGAAGAAAAACAGATTAACCACTTTTGACTTCCCACCTTAAATTAACACCATATTATCTGCACCAATTCCTATTTACTTCTCCATCTTATCAGTGCTTAAAGGGTTTCTACATGAATGACAGTGAATAGTGTTTAGCGAGGTATGCTGGGATCTATTTAAGTATACTCTATGTGCAATTATTAATGTCGAAGACGAGGACAAGCTTGGCTAATGCTGAACAGTCGAATTAAAACAGAAATATTATCCGTCAGAATGGAGCTTAAAGGCATTTCTGGGTTTAATCTCTGTTCCTTTTATTTGTCTCAACAAAAACAAAAGGTAATAAACTGAGAATATGGATCCTGTCTGCTGCTGAGTGAGAGAGACTTTGAGACAACGATTCTAGATTCTATGCATGTAGGCTCATGTAAGCAATGGATCCAAAAACAAATCATTGCAGAACTGAGGTGGGATGAACGAGCATCACAGCTGAATGTAGGGACGCCTGTGGGTCAAGCAAACACCCAGAAACCACAACTCTCCACAAAGTGGCGTTGCTGTACCTTGCTCCCCAATATGGCGGATGTGCTCGCACACACTCTACTCGCATTGTGCAGCGACTCAGATCGGGTAGTGACAGACATAAAGGGTTTTTTTTCTAAGGTAACGAAAACACAACAATTCATATTCTAAAGTGCTGTAAACTCATGAAAACAATTCTGAATATTGCATTTAATTTCTATCAATAGAAAATCCTAATTCTGTGGACGTTAAATATTTTTTTGTGGAATTATTATTATTTTATTTTTTTTCTTGAATGCTTTTCTACATATGAGTTTGGGAATTTCTAGGAGCCAGAATCGAGTGTTCATTAGGAGAATTACAGTTTAAAGCTCTTCTGCAGACTTCGGCAGCTAGCAGTGGTGGATTTCTCTCTTAAAGTTCAGAGTTCTTGCTGAGGAATGAAAAGGATAATAGAGAGGAAAATGGAGCAGGATGTAAAGCTAAGCACCAAAAAAAAGAGAGCAGATGTGTCCTGAAGGTGAGTGTCAGCCAAACTTCTTCAGATCCTGGAAGAAGAACCTTTGAGGACCTTTGAATCCCTCCGCAGCAGATTGTTTTAAACACACATACTCCTGATATTCTCTTCACCCTCCATTTCCCCACTTCTTATTTCCCCTTTAATCTCTTCCTCCATCTCTGACATGATTTTCCTTCTTCACACAATTGAATTTCTATCTTCTCGTTCTCCACTCGTCTGTCTCCCCTTGGTGCTTCATCCACTTCTTCCACTTTCCCTCCTCATTTCGTCTCCCATTATTTCCCTGTTACTCTCCTCCTTTGCTTCCCATCGCTCCTCCCTGACCTCCTATTCCTCTTTAAATCCTGCATGTCGCTCTCTTCTCTCCCATTCTTCTTCTTTCCTCTAAATTTCTCTACCAGGACGTTCACACCTCAGATGAGTCGGACTGTGACGATGACCTTGATCCAAAGACGGGCATGGAGGTACGCGCACACACAATTTATCTGTTATCTGTTATTATTTACTCTCGCGAAAGGTTTAAAACAACTTGTAAATTGCAGAGAAAATTTAATTTTAGAACTTGTGGATTTGTGGACAGAAAACATGAACTGCAGTATTTTTTTTTTTTTTTCCCCTCGGCTAAACTTTCACTTTGACCTCATCTGTTTTGCAGCTTCTCAACCCGAACTTCATCCAGGAAGGTAAGAGACTCATGAAAACATCTGAGTCATCAACCAATACGTCTGTTTTAGCCTCAGTTTATTGCACTTCTTGTTTCTTGGCGTCACATATACACAACAAGGAGGTGTATAAATATTTAAAAAAAACATGAGTAAAGATCCTGCACACCTCGCTACCTGCAGGACATACTGTTGTTTATTCCTTAACTTGAATTAGCGGTGTTGAATTGTGCCCGACTGGTGATGAATGACATTATGCTGGTCTGTTTCACAAGGCTGGGCCCCAAGTCTGCATCCCCAATGAAAAATCTGGCAGCCATATAAAGCAGGATCTCATTTAATCCATCTAGTGTGCCGACACAGTGCCAGAATGATTCCTGTCTTTGCTGGATCTGTTATGTCTAAATACCTCAGGGAAAGACTGGGCAAGTTAAAGAAGTGCATAATATAGAGTATAGTAAATGAATTAAGGTGAATAAGTGGATTTTTATGGGGGGGGGTTTTAAACAAAAGTGATGTTTCCTGTGTGCAGTGGCTCCAGAGTTCCTCAACCCCCTGTCAGACGTGGTGTGTGCGTTTGGGGAGACGGTGGTCCTCTGCTGTAAAGTCTGTGGACGACCCAAACCCTCCGTCACCCTGAAGGGCCCCGACCAGAACCCGGTGACCAGCAACAGCCGCTTCACCATCGACATCAGGTAACACCAAGTGTGTGCATGTTTTAAACTGAATGTAGTCACACTACTTCCTACATTGAGTCATTTCCTTTCCTTCCTTCATCTCTAATCCTCTTCCTCCCTCTTTCCGTCCTCCTCCTCCTCCTCCTCTCCAGGGACACCGGTGACATCTTGTTGAAGATCTGTAATCTGATGCCTCAGGATACCGGGATCTACACCTGCGTTGCTGTTAACGACCACGGCTCTGCTTCCTCGTCTGCCTCCATTAAAGTGCAAGGTAACACGCCTGGATTAAAAAGGAGCATTTCACCATTACAAAGCAAAGCGGGAAACCTTGCTCAGCATTAGGCTGTTAATTAGGTGTAATGGTACAGCAAGTTGTTGCTTTCCAAATTAGTAAGTTTGTTTTGTGATTTACGCCTTCTGTAACCTGATCAACAGCAGTTTCTCTGAGTCAATATTCAGTCCAATCAGAGCAGCTGCAGTGGTTTGCTGACTGTGTGTTTGTTTTGTGCGTCTCCTGCAGGAATCCCAGCAGCCCCCGGCAGACCTGTGGCCCAGGAGGCCAGCAGCTCGGCGGTGATGGTCCACTGGCCGCCGCCGGCTTCATCCGCTCACTGTGCTGTCAGCAGCTACACTGTGGAGTACAGACAGGAAGGTATGTGTGGAAGCAGCTGGATTATTATTTTAAATGTGCAGTGGCCAAATTAGAGACCAAACGTTTTCTCTTCTCTCAGACTCGTTGCTGTGGCAGCAGGTGGCCGGCAGCAGAGAGGAGTGCGTTCAGATCGACGCTCTGATCCCGGGAGGTCACTACCAGTTCAGAGTGCGAGCCTCCAACCGCTGGGGGGTCGGCCCGCCATCCGAGCCCTCAAACATGGTCACGCTGCCCAGCACTAGTAAGTCTCAGAGTTTAATCATGTGGGCACAAAAAACCCTTTTTTATCCTCCAGAAACATCATCAAAATTATAGTTTGGAAATTTTTTTGCGAGACTGAGATGAGAAAGTTTATTTTAAATGTATAATCGCACTAAGGTGTCTCAACCCTCTTAATGATAAACAACCCATCAGCAATGAAGTACCCAAAAGTCATACTTGAGTAAAAGTGAAAAGTCACCCATATGAAAAGCACTTGAGTAAAAGTCAAAGTATCTGATATTAAATGTACTTAAGTATGAAAAGTGCAAGTAAAAGTAAACTATACATAAATTTACATAATGTTTGTATATACTGTAGGGGTCAACTGGTTATTGGCTCTTCTGAGTATCAGATCCAATATTTTGAATTTTTCTGATTATCGGAATCAGTGTTTTTTGGGGGGGCTTTTCAAAAATCTGATAACTGATGAACATTTTTGAAATGTGGAAGCAAGTCCCAGAAACTGTAAATACTGCAGTAAAACGATGACATTATCTATATCCGATGACATGAATTCATTTGTGTGTGTTTCCGTGTGTACAAGTACCTCAAAATTGGACTTGCAGAGCTTGAGTAAATGTACTAATCACTTAAAACCTGAGGAAAGATCACAACATGAACAGAGATCCCATGAACAAAGATCAAAACATGAGCAGAGATCACAACATGAGTAAAGATCAAAACATGAGCAGAGATCACAACATGAGCAGAGATCACAACATGAGGAAAGACCACAACATGAGGAAAGATCACAACATGAGCAGGATGCATGAAAACAGCATATTGGAAAGCCAGGTCTATAAGTCGGTGGACAAATATAAAAGTCTGTTCTGGTGCAGGATTTAGTACAACAGCACAAGAGGTCATGTTGTGTTGAAAAAGGAAATGTGTCTTCCGTCCAGACTCTGGGTACGATGGAACGGGGATCCAGTGGAAAGAAAGCTTTGAGTCGAGCTTCTCTGAGATCTGTGAGATCGGAAGGTAAGCTGTCACGAATCGCCGACTTTCAAAGTAATCATCACAACCTAAAACGTGATGCTGAGCCCAGATGTTGACAGCTGTGTGACATTCGCGTTCTTTAATTCGGCCTCTCTCGTCTTTGTCTTTTCACCAGGGGACGATTTTCAGTGGTGAGAAAATGTCTCAACAAGTCGACAAAGAAAGAGGTAGGACTTCCTCGAGCTGTTACAAAGTGTGTGCTTATTTTCACCGTTCACAGGTCAGTCTGTTTAATTATGTGAGTCTTCTTTACAGCGAGGGTCAAGATTGCAGTGAAGTTTTTGTTAATTTATCTTAATTTAACTTTATATATTTAAGTTATAATCGGATACATTTTTAATGTATCAAGAGTTGAAATTTAAATTGCAGTTTCATCAATTTTTGTGTTTTCAGATGCACTTTAAGTTTGTTTTTATTTCTGCAACGATTAATCGATTAGTTGTCAACTATCAAATTCATTATTAACTATTTTGATTGATCGATTAATCAGTTTTTATAATTCTTAATGAAAAAAGTCAAAATTCTCCGATTCAACCTTCTTAAATCTGAAAATTGTTTCAGTTTCTTTACTCCTCTTTGACAGTAAACTGAATATTTTTTCGGGGTTGTGGACGATGCTGTACATTTGAGGAAGTCATCTTGTGCTTTGGGAAACACTGATGGACATTTAATAGACAAAACAACTAATCAATTATTGATTGATTGAATGCAGCCCTAGAAATTTCAGTGAGGCTCCTTTTTATTTGGTATTAACCCAGTAGTGTTCGTTTTCAGGAGATTTTGACATCATTTAAGTCATTTTTTCTATATATATTTGCTTATTTTTTTTAATGTATTTGAGGTTTCAGTGAACATCATGTTGAAGTTTCTTGTGTTGCTGTTGCGTGTCCGTTTGTTCTGCTCAGGTCGCGGTGAAGTTTGTGAGTAAGAAGATGCAGAAGAAGGAGCAGGTGGCTCACGAGGCGGACGTCCTCTTGCATGTGCAGAACCACCAGCTGGTGGCGCTGTTGGACACATACGAGTCTCCCACCTCTCTGATGCTGATCCTGGAGCTGTAAGTCCGACTGAACTCCTCAGCCTCTACTCCAGAACAGTTGGAGCTTGTCAAGGTTCAGCTGTTAGACATTAGACACTTGATTTGTCTTAAAATTTAATAAAGCTGTATAATTTATTCAGGCACAGTTTATATTTAGGGAAAAAATTCCTGTTTTTTTGCTACTTCCAGAACGGCAGAAAAACGTATATCAGCTGTTTGAGCCTTTAGCTTCTGATTGTTTCTGCTATTCGGCTTTTTCACCCTGTTTGAGGTGTTCTTTGTTGGGATTTGTGTGAAGCACACCAGCAATTTAAATTGATCAAATCAGACTCATCATATCATATGTCAACATTCTGGAAAAGCCTGGTTTTCCTGTATCCTGTATACAAACCCAAGAGTCAAATGTACATGTATCTGCTCTAAAGTTTATCTAAATGTTACTTAATTTGCGTGTGTGTGTGTGTGTTTTAGGCTGGAGGATGGTCGTTTGCTCGATTACCTCGTCGCCCACGATGAGCTGATGGAGGAGAAGGTGGCGTTCTTCATCAGAGAAACTCTGGAGGCCCTGCAGCACCTTCACACCTGCAGAGTAGCACACTTGGATCTGAAGGTGAAGACCGTGTGTGTGTGTGTGTGTGTGTGTGTGTGTTTGGGCCTTGGGAATGTATCCTCTGCTGTGGCTGACATTTACATATGTACAGAATGACTCTTTATGATGAATGTCTTGATGCTAAGTATAAATGAAGTATTTTATTCTAAATATTTACAGACAACATATAAAAGAATGACATGACATCGTTAGCTCCCGTCTGTTTGTGAATTGCCTCTCCTGCAGCCTGAGAACATCATGGTCGACCTCCACTCTCCTACCCCGTGCGTCAAGCTCATCGACCTCGGCGATGCCGTCCAGCTGTCTGCCCACCGCCGCTATGTCCACCTCCTGCTGGGAAACCCGGAGTTTGCTGCACCCGAGCTCATCCGCGGGACGCCGGTCTCTGTTGCAACAGACGTGTGGAGCGTCGGCGTGCTGGTTTACGTGATGCTCAGCGGCGTCTCCCCGTTTCTGGATGAGTCGCCGGAGGAAACCTGCGTCAACATCTGCCGCCTGGACTTCTGCTTTCCGGACGAATACTTCCGCGACGTGAGCCAGGCGGCGAGGGATTTTGTGTCCTCGGTGCTGCAGCAGGATGCCAGGAAGAGGCCGAGCGCCACTGCCTGTCTGCAGCACCCGTGGGTGGGTCGCGGGGGTGCACACAGTGGGGAGCACTCCAAGACGCCCCTGGACACGACACGCTTGGCCACATTCATTGACCGCAGGAGACAGCTGCACGACGTCCGGCCCATTACCAACATCAAAGGGCTGGTGAGCAGCAGTATGGGCAACACACTGTGATGGAGAGGAGCTCTGAGTGTTGGAGCACTCAATGAGACCACCACCAGGACACCCACCATAACTCTACAACATACTGAAGCATTTAATTTGAGTATTTGTTCATGTGTGAGTGGGATTTGGTGCCTGGATCCACTGCAGTCAGCCACTCTGTCGCTGTTACACCAAACTTATAAGCAGAAAAAAAAATCCCTGGAATTTATGGCTGTACAATATTTAATCGCTGACTAACACTTCATCCGATTTTTGTTCACTTAGCGTCAACTGTAACATATGAAGCAGGTCCCATAAAGACACCCTATAAGAACCCAAAGAACAGAGAAAAAATTTAGCATTTAGAAAAACACACTGTGAGCAGGCAGGATGGCAACCTTTATTTTTGTAATGTTTATTTTTCCAGGGACAGATGATATATTGGAGGCGAGCGCCCATTTTGCTGACCTCCGCAGCCTGAACAGCAGAATCACACTGATGGAGAAGCATTTTACTCAGCTAACGTGGAGCTTTGGCTCACATACCTGAACATATTTTAAAAAGTTTGGTGTGGTTTTTGACCACTAAAGGGAACGTTTTGCCTGACCGGCGACTGATATCATCAAGTTAGTCAGTATCAAAAATGGTAATGAACTGTCAACAATGTATTTGTCGACATCTAGTCTGATTTGAAAGTCTCATGAAGGGTTCAAGAGTCTAAACAGTTCTGATTGATCCCAACTATATATAAAGACTGTATATAAAGATGGACGACATGAGAGCTCCTCAAAAGTGAAGCCAAAACATCTCGATGCAGTATAGGTCATAAACTCCTCCCCCTCAATGATATCAAGTAGGACATGGGCCAAACTACAAACTCAGAGTACACCTCAAATACATTTTTTCATTTTAGGTAGTTCTTATCACGCTGATGTTTGTTCAAGTGTTCATTTTTCTGATCAGTTTGGTTTTAAGTAGTTA
>JBBPCS010000001.1:23804928-23820805 GCA_037974645.1 Hollardia meadi | reverse complement strand
ACACACACACACACACACACACACACACACACACACACACACACACACACACACACACACACACACACACTACACTCGCTCTCTCTTCCTCTGTCTGCAAGCTCTGACATGCCAGAAGGAAGTAAGGAGAGAGAAGGGTCTAGAGAGGAGGAAAGGTTGAGTGGAAGGACACAGAAAGAAACGGGTAGAAAAGTGGGATGAAGTGAAGAAAAAGAGGGAGCAGAGAAAGTAGAGAGGAGAAGAGAGGCAGGAAGAAAAAGGAAAGGAGGAAAGGAAAAAGTGACTGAATGCAAATGCAAAAAAAGGAAAGTGATGAGAGAGGAAAGGATAGAAAACTGCAGAGAGAGAAGATGAGAAAAGAGGGGAAAACAGACGGACAGGGAAAGGAAAGAGGAAAGGAGAGAAGGAGGAGAGCAAAAAGACAGAAAGGAGGAGGAAAAAAGAGGGAAGGAGAGAGGAAAGGAAACGGAGGAAAGAGAAAGGCATGAAAGAAGAAAGTAGGATAGTGTGAAAAAGTGAAGAGGAGGTACAGGATGAGATAAAGAAATAAAGGGAAGGATAGAAGGATAGGAAACTGATAAAGTGATAAAAAGGGGAAAGAGAGGAAGACTGGGGTAGGGAAATTTAAAGGAAACAAGGAAGAGAGGAAACTAAAGGGATGGATAGACAAGAGGACATAAGGGAAGTAGAGAGGAAAGGAAATGAGAAAGATTTGAGGGTAAGAGGGAAGAGAAGAAGAAATGGGATGAGATGGATGGAGGATGGAATGAAGGAAGGAAAGAAAAGGGAAAAAGAAAGGAAATGATGAGAATGAGGAGGAAGGAAAAGCAAAACAGGAGAGAAAAACATATAAGAGAAAGAGAGGAAAACCGGAGGAGCAAGAAGGGAGGAGAGGAAGAGCAGGAGCTGAGGAGGAGAGAGGTCTGTTTTTGAAGGTTTTGCCTCCAGTGAGCCCTCTAGTGGTGAAATGTATGATGTACAAGCCCGTCAAAAACATTCGCCAGCAGAGAACTTTTTAGGACCTCTGCTTCTGCAAACTTGGTGAATGATTGGTGAATTTTTTTTTAATCTTAAGAACATAGAACTTGATCACCTGTGCCGTAAGTTATTATTATTATTATTATTACTATTATTATTGTTATTATTATTATATGAATTGTGGCTGTAGGCACTAGGCAGAATATTCACTTTTTATTTACTTTTTTAGATTTTATTTATTGAAAAAAATATAATATTGATGATCATAATATATGAAAAGTATTGCTTAAGGCATTACCTACAGATCATCACTTTATTTATTATGAATATGATATATATTATGACTGTATGGCCTAAAATCTCCAGTTTGTCCTTTACAGTCTGAACAACACCCTCTGTCGATTTGAGCTACTATTCTGCTCTGTCTCTTTTTCTGAGATGACTTACTAAATTTCAATAAATTTCAATTTTTATTTCACAAATACATCATTCCCCACAAGTAAAAATAAACAGACCATATTTTAAAACACAAAACGCACAAAAAATAATAATATTGTAATAATAATCTTTCAGATATTATTGAGGAGGTATTTCATAATATATATATTTTTTTATATATACTAGAATAACTGTATAACAAGCTGTTTTAGATCAACACTTGCTGTGACCAGTAGAGGGAGCTCTGATTCAGAAGTTAGCCCTAAAGTGAAGCGGACCGTCGGCCATAGACGATCTTCGGTCAGGATGCTTCACATCCATGTGTTTTACTCGGACTTTTCAGCTTGCTGCTGCAACGTGACAAACTGTAACGAGTAGCCCCCACGCCAGACCAAAGGAACAACCGTGTTAGGGACATTACATGGGACCAGGTGGGTTTTTAATATGTTTTTTGTAAACTGGTAGCAAGGCTGTGTTGTTGTTTTATTTTGGGTGTTTCAACACGCGATGTTGCGCTGATGATGTTGTGTTTGTTGTTGCTAAGCTAACGCTGTCTGGACGGTGCAGTGGTAAACAGAAATGGATATAAGCTAGCCTAGTGTAAGGCAAATGGTAACTGTTAACTTGTCAACGTAGCTTTAAGGTCCGTTCTATTTAACCGTGAAGCCGAGTGTGCTCTTTTCAAGAATACATGTAGCTTGAGGTAACACAATTATTTTAGATGATTACAATTGATTTGTTAGTTAGCTAGCGTTGAGCTCAGCGAGAAGCGGCGTAAACGCACGCACACACACGTGAAACGACGCTCTTTTCTGGGACAGTGGTCACGTTGACGGCAGTGTTGGAAAGATTGAGCACATGGCAATATCATACTTGCTGAAAAGAATTCAGAAGACATAATAATAATAATAAAAAAGACAAACTACTTTAATGAATACAATGTACATATATACAGGCTAGCTAACTCACAGATTTTAATGATGGGGCATCTGACTTGTCTGCTGGGCCCGTAAAGGATGAATTTATATCACGAAGCTAAACAAATAAGCCACCTTAAATTTGGCATAAGCGAATGTCCTCGACTGAAAGCATCACACCAACCACCATCAGTGTAGCTTAACTGGGTAGCTGTTGTAGCTGAAAAGTGGCTCGGTTTCGTAAAGCAAGTTCAACATAGTTCAAGCTCAGTTACCATGGCAACGTATGTGGGGAAAACTAAGCTGGTCCGGGACAGGCTAATTGTCCGGCTAAGCCTCAGTTGTTGTTTAACCAGATTTCCTGTATCCCTGACCCGACAGCCGACTCTCTGGCATGCTGACATATTTGAGTTTATTAACCACTATCATTATATATATTATACAATGATAAATGATAAGATATAGACCCCCCATGTGTGTTTTAATGATATAGTATGTGATAACAAACGTTAAGGTTTAAATGCTACATAAAATAGCATTTTATTGCCCCTCCAAGTGCTTATAAAGCCCAGTGGTTCCCAAAATTATTCTGACACAAATTAGACCACGGACCCCAAGTTGATAAGATTTTGTCCCAGGTCCCCTATCTGATAAGAATTTTGTTTTTAGATGTTTTGTTACAGAAAGTGTGTGAAACCCATGACCAAAATAGTCATGGATGGAATTAGAGTGAAAATAAATTATTCCCTGCTTTGCTGGAACCCCCACCCCCCAAAAAATGGCCCTTGGGGGACCCTGTACCCCACTTTGAAAACTACTGACATGGTAAGTTTGCCTATGGGCCCATAGGCAAACTTACCATTCTGCATAATATTTTAAGATTTAATTTTAATTTTAACTTATTTTGACTCAAGCCTGCAAAGTATTCTATACGTTGCATTTTAATTTAGTTATTTGGTACACATTCAGTCGATCAGCAATTTCTCGCCAGCCTTTCTCTCTGGTTTTGTTTATGACAGCTGTATTACCTTTTTTTTGTTACTAGATGTTTGAATTCTTCCCATGTTTCTCATAGTATGCACTGCTCAGTGACTGTGAACATTGCTGCTCTCTCTTTCCCACTGCCGTTTGCTGTTTTGGACCGATTTGATCTATGTTCGACCTCTCAAGCTGCTAAAGAATAACATGCACATGCTCTTTTCTTGACTACCTAAACGTGTCTCAAATGTCTGATTGCGTGAGCTTGATTTGACCTTTATGGAACCACTGTATGATTGTTAGGTTCATTCAAGTCAGGAGTTGGACTTTAATCCCCTCTTTCCTTAGTAGGCTTTATGGAAGAGGCCCCTGATAAGATTCAACTTGGTTACTGTACTTTAAAGATTTTAAGCAACTTTATTTCCAAAGAGAGAATATTTCTGAATTTATTGTCTGAACTAGACTGGATTCCCTCAGACTGACTCTGCCTCTCCTCTTGTGTAGTTTCAGTGGTGAAAGCTGTTGGTTTATTGCCTCCTGTGGATCAATAGAGGAAGATAGATGAACTCCAAGGACACAGTTTCTCCTCCAAGACCTGATACCTTGTGAGCAAAGTATGCGGTCTCAAGCATCCTTAGGCTTACATTTTTATCCCCAGAGTTTTTGAGAAGAAGGAAGAGAAACATCTTCTGGCTCAGTCTCCATCAGCTAATGCCCTCAAGACTCCTCGACTCAGGTCTTATATCAAACTCTGAGTGTGGTTGTTAGTTAAGGTGGGAACCACTTTGCCTCAGGACCCAAACCTTATGTGCCTGCCTGTCTGAGCCTCACGTGAGGGCTTATAACCCTGCATCGCTACCTAGAGATAACCGTGTCCTGCTGCGTTGCAGCACAGCTGATAGGTCCAAGTACTGCTGTCACTGCATCTGTGGTGGCAGTTATGTTTACTGTTGGTCAGGATTTATCAAGAACTTGTAACCAACCTACAGCGACCAACAGGAAATTTCCTATTCCATTCAGCTGGAGCTGACATTTCAAAAGTCATTCCTACAGACTCATTGAGAGGGGAACTACAAGGAGTAACGGGGTCTTTCAGGGAGGAGAAAGATACTGTCTCGACTGTTGATTTTTAAAATTTTTAATCTGCCTATCAATCTCTACCAAAGACCTCTGCCTCCAAATTCAGCCCCTCAGAAATAACCACATCTTCATTGGGCAGTGACATGCCCACCAACCAGTCCTCCCCTTGGAGTGGGGGGAATCTTAGGACTTGCTCCAACGTAGATAGTCCCACCACTACAACCTCTTCCAGTACACACCCCAAGACAGTTGTGGCCACTAAACTGCCTTTTAGTCAGACTTCCCTAGAGCTATCCAGGAGAAAGGATCAAGCCAAACCTTTCGCCTCTAATGATGCCTCATCTGCTTCCCCTTTGAGGCAGACGGCAGTGGCCCCACTTGTGGTTTCTGTGTGGGAGAATGGGGACGGAAATAAAACCAACACACAGAGCCAATTCACCGCTGTGCCACATTTGTCTCCAAACATGCCACAACAACTCAATGGGATTCAAAGCCCGAACCAGATACTGGCAACAGGACTGAAGCAGGCTGGTAGCATCCTCTTAGAGACCAGTGCTCCTTCCTCCATCCCCAAGAAGGAATGCCAGATTGGTTTAAATGTCCAGCTGACTGGCACCATGCAGAAATACATGTCAGTGAGCAGATGTCAGGCTGTCACTGGTGATGCTACGTTGGGGTCGAAGCCTTTTATGTCCGTTCAAGACCTGTTTATCAAAGGGCAGCCATCTCTGCAGCAAAGTAACAAGTTGATGGTGAGTATTGATGTTTCCACAGAAGCACAGTTTAAGTTGAGCATTTTCTCAAATATAAAGCCCAGATTCCAAAAACGTTGGGACACTACAAGATGATAGTTTGCAAATAAACTGTTTTCCGACAACGGTGTCCCTGTGCCCATGTAGCAATATCCTTTATACAATCATGTGTTTCACCAAGTGATATATATTGGTATGAGTGTAAATGATGCCCTATAAGCAAGACATTGCAGTACAGATCTCTCACACAACACATCTATGGATTATCTTGAAATCAATCATCAAACCTAAGTTTGAGGTAAATGCCACCATTACATTGTTTGTCCACTAAAGAGCAGTGATAAGTTGATTTTTCAATTATGAAATGTCCTGTTTAGCATGAATCTTGGTCAGATGTCTTTAAAAGAGCAAATCGAAGTGATCTGTTTCAAGACTGTTTGATTATGTTTTGTGTTTATGGTAAAGGGACAGTTCACCCCAAAATCAAAAATGCATATTTTTCCTCTTACCTGTAGTGCTATGTAGTGAGTTGCTGAGGTTTGGAGATATCGGCTGTAGAGATGTCTGCCTGCTCTTGAATATAGTAGAACTAGATGGCACTTGTGCTCAAAGTTCCAAAAATACATTAGAAAACTCAACAGCAATGTCTCTTTCCAGAAATCATGACCTGGTCACTCAAGATAATCCACAGACCTTGTTGTGAGCAGTTTCATGCCGGAACTATTTTCTGTCCCTATCATCACGCATCCCGCCCTCTCATGAGCACGAGCCTCTTGTCTATGAGTAGATGCATGTTTCCTTCTGCTCAGTGATACGGTAAGGACTGCTCACAACAGATCTGTGGATTATCTTGAGTAACCGGGTCATGATTTCTGGAAAGGGACATTGGCTGTTGAGTTTTTCAAATGTATTCTTTTGGTGCTTTAAGCACCACAAGTGAAGTGCCATCTAGTTCCATTATATTGGAGAGAAGGCAGACATCTCTACAGCTACATCTCCAAAACTGAGACACTCACACCAAAACAATCCAAATGGATAAATAGTTCTACAGGTAAGAGGAAAAATATGCATTTTTTAATTTTGAGGTGAAGTGTCCATTTAAAAAAAAAATTGGACAATATATTGTTATTGGACCAATCAATTGTCATTACGAGCACTGAATGCTTTGGAGTTGTTGCATGAAAGCATTGATAATCTTTGAATATTATTTTGTTCCATGAAGTTCACATGAAGGGTGTGTTTAAAAAATAATAGTCCTAACTATGATTTACTGATTAAAATGCTCCAGTTCTGATGAACTCCACTTTCATTTCTATATTAATACCATAGAGCTGAGCTATCTAATTACAACAGCCATGCCAGGCCTTGTACTGATTATGTTGGCGTTCCAGAATCTTTTACATTTTACAGGCCTAATATAAGTTCACTTACTGCCTCTTCCTCCACCTTTGACCTTTCCTTGTTTTGTCTTCTTAGCTTGAAGCTGCAGACTGTTCCTCCATGCCATCAGTGCCTCCTCTGTGCCTTACACTTTGTGAACACCAGGGGGCAGCAATAGGAAAGGATGCCTCCAGCCTTGACTGCACAAAAGTAGAAAAAGGAAGCACAATAAGAGAAGCAACAACGACTACAAGGAGGACAGAAAACAGCTGCTCAACAGCAACTGCTTTAAACAATCAGTTGTTAATAAGAGGTGGTCCTCCTGCTGTGGTGGTAGCAACTACAAACAACAAGCCCCAAACAACAGACCTAAACAAGCAAAGTCGATGTCCACCGGGAAACGCCTTGTTGTCCAAATGCTCAAAAAGTAGTCCTCCAGAAACCAGTCCTGTTCCCAATGGCCCCATGCCAAGTGTGCTCAGTGCCAGTGTCACTCAGGAGAAGCCTCCCACACCACTGGATGCCATCACAGGTAATCAGAATGATTGGTTATATACTGTAGCTGTCATGCTGAGCTCACAATCAGAGGCCACAGCAATAGTGACCCTTAAACTTTGGTAATGTTCATCTGTTGAGACAGAAGCACATTTATACATGGCATTATCTGGTCTTGGACATTAGGACACCTGCACATCTCTTTGTAGTTTTATGAGAATGCTGTTATGTTGAACGTAAATATTTTAGCATTAGCTAATGCAATATAAGTTTTGCATTTTTGTCTCTTTTGATTATAGAAGAAAAGATCAGAGCAATGAAATGTAAGGCAGGGAAAAGCTGTAATTTATTAGTCTCCATCTGTGCAGCACATACACTTCAACAGAGCTACATTTTTTTTAGCTTAACACAATGTCTGGCCTTGTCTTTTCTTAGTTTCTTTCTATGAGTAATGTGATCCTGCATGAAAAGACTAACAGGTTTGATTATTTCACGAGAGATTTCTGTTTTTCATTTTTTCTCTGTGCACATCTCACTGGTTCAAAGTGGGCGAGGCTCAGTTAGGGAAAAGGTGATGTCATATAATTAGAATTTAGCACAATTTGAATCCGAATGTGACGACTGTGGGTGGGTTGTTTTGGATGTTGTCATTCAAATCTGACCAAACCATTCCTGCACAGTCCTGATGAAGCAAGTTTTTTTTTTGAGTGTTAAACTCTAAATAAGTAATACTTCAGTTCCTAAGCAGCTACGTTAAAACCTGAAATGGACCATTACAAACTCTGGATTTATAACTGTCCCTCGTAGATGTGGCCTCCTGTCCTGCAGGAGCCTTGGTGGGCTCTGTGACCACTCAGATCTCCACAATTCACCTTACCAGGCAGGGAGAGTCTGCCTCCTTTTCACCTTCACCTCCATTCCCTTCCTCACCCTCGCAGACAGAGGAGTGTCTGTCTGGAGGGACTCAGCTGTCTCGGTGAGCATCAGATATTTCCTTCTCTGCAGTTCTGTTTATTTTTTATTTGTTTTACCCATCTAATGGACCCATCTCGCTTTGAATACTGGGCCTCGTATTTATTGTTTCCAGCCAGGAGTGTGTTATGCAGGTGGATGGAGTTGAGGATGAGCTGCCAGATGAGCTGGAAAATGCTTGCAGTGATGACAGTAAGATGTTTAAATACACACATGCACATGCACGCACACACAGATATACGACGTAAACTGATCCTACTCAGGCTGGCTTTACCCAGCTGTCAGTTTGCTCTAACCCCTGATTTTAGTTGTCCTCTGTTGTCTTCAGATGATTCAGACTGTTCGTCCTCATCCACAGCATCCATCGCTCTCCAATCTGGGTAAGACTCTGTAACCACACACACACAAACACACGTTACAGTTACAGTAGGCGGCGACTTTAAGGTAGGGTTGGGATCTACCAATAAACACAGGGAGGAAGAAGGAAGAAGAAGCACGCTGTTGTTGCTCTCATGACGTCAAACTGCTGCACCATGGTAGAGCCACACAGTTTAGACTTGAGAGCCAAACATGTCGTGGCCGTTTTATTACAGTTTCAGAGGAAGACGACACGATTATAATTTGTTATACATTGTCCACAAGGGTTCACATAGGAGTAAAAAAAAAAAGGGTTTTCATTCATCCTTGCTCACTACATCTTAGCCTTTCTTACCGTCAGGTGTGCAGAAACTACAGGTTATATGTCAATCGTTGTCTTATCCGTATCGGGCCATGAGAAGCAGGTAATCTTGGTTATTGGTATCTGCTGAAAAAAGTCCATGTCCTGCATCCTTAATTGACATCTAAGATAACAACAAGAACATAAACACTGACTGATGCAAACTGTTGTTTGTAACGAGCCGTCCTAATCACAGTGGCTTTGAAGCATTTCTGGACAGTCTTCTGTTCTTCTTTGTCGCAGAGTAGATAGCCTTCTAATTATACAAACGTCTAAAAATAAAAACGTCTTTCTGCCACTCAGTGTTTTGCTTTGTCCATTTTTTCCTCTTGTGTATCTTGTGAAGCATAGTCAGTTGTACGAAAGGCAACGCCTTCAAATCGTACAGATCTCTCACTTTCTATGTGAACAACAACAGTATATTTACTAGTGTCTTGAAACCCCACTGAGGTTTCACTATGGCCATATACATGATTGGTGGGCAGATAAAAGCTGTCAATCACGACGTTTCAACCTGTTTTTATA
This sequence comes from Hollardia meadi, assembly GCA_037974645.1. NCBI lineage: Eukaryota > Metazoa > Chordata > Actinopteri > Tetraodontiformes > Triacanthodidae > Hollardia > Hollardia meadi. The sequence goes on along the minus strand of JBBPCS010000001.1, from coordinate 23,811,572 downwards.
GCATCAAGTAACTAATTAAAACCAAACTGATCAGAAAAATGAACACTTGAACAAACATCAGCGTGATAAGAACTACCTAAAACGACAGAAACCATCTTTGGAAAAAATTTATTTGAGGTGTACTTTGAGTTTTTAGTTTGGCCCATGTCCCATCTGCTAACATGGAGGGGGAGGGGTTTATGAGCTATACTGCAGGCCACCACCAGGGGGCGATCCAGATGCTTTGGCTTCACGCTTGGCGAAGATGTCGTCCCATCTTTATATACAGTCAATCCAACAGACTCATACTACTGGTTTAAACCCATTTATGAACCTGAAAAGACGATTACAGGGTTTTTTTCTCTCAACTTTGGAACAACTAGCGGTCCAAAATGTTAGTGCACTTTTTTTTTTAAAAGCCTGCCCTGAGTTCTAATTGGTCCTAAAATGGCATAAAACATACATCCATCAGATTCCGTGCACTCTCTCTTTCATTCTCTCACTCTGCATTGTTAAGAGAGGCTGAAAGCAGCAGAGCTTGGTGGAAAGGTCTGCTGCATTGTGCTGTTTAAAATTGTTCAACTGTGATGGCCTCAACAGCAGAACTCCCTACCAAAGACTCGGAGCTGATTCTTTGCTAAAACAGCCTGGATAGGGACCACTATTGTCACCTTTTTCACCCACAGCCAGCTGATTTGTTTATGTGTTCATACACCCCCACCCCCACCCTTTCCTGAAAGCTGTAGCTCCTTTATGTATAGTGTTAAGCCATACCTGTAGGTGGTGGAGGGATTTTATTTAAGAGAAAAGATTTGGAAGAGTACCATCCCCTGTTCCTTCATTCATCCGTTCATCTATCTTTCCTTTCATCCTTTATGACTGTCATGTGAGTGATTTTTTTTTTTTTTATTTCGTGTGTAAATTCTCATTATTTTGTGTTCATCTGATGTCATGCCTGACTCTTTGGACTGGCTACTGCTATATTTTATTTTAGGTCAATTTTGTTTTCTGGGCTTTCACAGAATGATTCCAGACATTAAATAAAGCGATTGATGTGTTCTAGAGGCTGCCCGCTAACAATCATTTTCATTATCAATTGATTATTTTAACGATTAAACGTTCAGGCTATGAAATGTCAAAAAAAAATTCTCATCACACTTTCCCAGAACCCAAAGTGACGTTGTCAAATTACTTCTTTTTTCCAACCAACAGTCCAAAACCCAAAGACTCTTTGTTTACTATCATAAATGACAAAGAAAAGCAGCAAATCCTTGTTTAAAAAGCTGGAACCAGCAAATATTTTGACATTTTTGTTTGAAAAATGGTTGAAATGATTAATCAATTATCAAAATAGTCGTCAACAAAGTTGGATCTCCACTGGCAAAAATTGTTCAGTCTCTGAATATTCAAAATTGGACTCGTAGTGTCAAAATGTACTTGCACTCTCTCTGTGATGTCTCTAACCCCCAAAGCATCATGTTACTGGCGCATAGTGTAAACGATCATCCGCGCAGTCCACATTCGACTTGTGTTACGAACCAGAGTGTTGTCTGGATGCCAGCTTCCAGCTTACTTTATTATAGTAACACGCTAAGAAGAGCTGTGGTGCTTGCAGGGCAGGAACCTTTAACCTTCACTGTAGATGGAGTTGACGGGTTTGCAACATGTAGAAATTAAATATGTGTTATTTGAATGTCTGTCTAGAGAGTTTGTGCTTTATAGATTAACTAACATTTACTAACACAGCAGTACGATGTTTCTTCTTGACACTTTTATCAGTCTGTGGTTTGATATATTTCCTGAAATGGAAGCTCTTCTGTGAGATGGGACGACTAAAAAGGCTTCATAAAATGTTGTCCATATGGATTGACTTATTTTGGTCAGTGATGTAAACCAAATTTGTCATTGATATAAGTGTCTAGATCACAGTTTCCAACCTGACCATTCCTTTTTGATATGAACAGCACAGTATAGTACTGTTAGGATGTTAGTGTAGATGTGAGAGGCTGCCTGTATTTGGATGTTCACTTATCATTAATTTATTTATCGTCACTCTCTCTTCTTCAGTATTGAGGAGCCGATGTTATTGGGGGCGGAAGATGATAGAGAGGAGAGACCAGCTTTGGTTCCAAGTTTGTTCCCCCTCGTGCCTCCAACACTCTACTTCAGCACTGCCAGTGAGAAAGGTCAGGATTAGAGTTTGCATATCGGCTGTGTCATATCCTTTGGCATCAAAATATCCCTGAATACAAGGTTTTTTACCTTTTCTTTGACACTAACTAACTAATCTTTTGTGTGGTGTGTCCTGCAGTGGAACTGCTGCCAGCAGAGCAAAGACGACTGTTAAAATGGAAGATGAGCACCGTCACACCAAATGTTGTGAAACACACCATCGCCAGGTCACACTTCAAAGTCACCAAGAGTAAGTCATGTGTCAGTCAGTGAGAGCTGCTTCACAAAAAGTTAAATCACAGACTCTCTCAGACCATGATCTGAAAATTACACAATATTGATTCAAAAAAAAGTTTGGATGCTGCGTAAAACGTCAACAAAAACAGAATTCAGTGACATGCAAATACTTTTCAACACATGTTCAGTTAATGTTCAAACTGATACATTTTTTGGAATCAGGATTGTATCTGCTAAACATCAAACCAGTGAAGTCTTAGTCTTTGTGGATTAAATCATTGAGGCTCACCAGCTACACAGTGCTCACAGTGTTTACAGGTGTCAATGTTTGAATGTCTTATAGCACAGATACAATTTAATATAGATTTTGGCTTGTTTTTCGAGAGTGAATGAAGAGTGGATGATCAAAATGGTTTGTTCTTGGTGTTGTTCGTGTAGAAAGCCACGACTGGCTCGGCTGCTGGGGACACCATATGAAGTCTCCTGGCTTCAAGGCCCTCGGAGAGCACCAGAAGGTAGGAAACTGTACAAACACTACGCATTCCAGCTCGTGCTCCCAGGAAGCCTTCACTTTAAGGAAGGCGAAATTATGAATGACCAGAATGACACTTAACTTGGCTGGTGTTTGTGTTTCTTTCATCCCCAGTTGAACCACTTCCCGGGAACGTTTCAGATTGGCAGAAAGGACCGGCTGTGGAGGAACCTGTCTAAGATGCAAGGTCGCTTTGGCAAACAAGAGTTCAGCTTTTTTCCCCGGACCTTCGTCCTTCCTCAGGACATCAAGCTGCTCCGCAAAGCCTGGGAGGACAGTGGCTCCAGGCAGAAATGGATCATCAAACCTGTATGTTACACAACTATATGATCACTTTACCGAAGGCAAATCAAAAAGGCAAACATCAGTAAGAGTGATGTATGACCTTGGTGCTGTAAAAATTATAATATAATAATAATCATAATAATGATCAGTAATAAAATAATAAAAATTAGTTGTTTGGTAATTAATTAATGCTTCAAATGAACCATTCAGAGCATGATGCTTAGTTAAGAATGTTTTTTTTTTTTTTTTTTTTTTACCTTCTCTGTAATTCCTCTCATCTGTAATAGCCTGCGTCAGCCAGAGGAATAGGAATCCAGGTCATCCACAAATGGAGTCAGATGCCCCGCAAGAGGCCACTGCTGGTCCAGAAGTAAGTAGCCCAGAGACCATTTTCCAGTACCTGACATTACATTATCCATTTGGATAAATACATGATTTTCTTTTTATTCTGCTTGTGATTTGCAGGTACCTTCACAAGCCCTACCTCATCAGCGGCAACAAGTTTGACCTGCGGATCTACGTCTATGTGACATCCTACGACCCGCTCAGAATTTACATGTTCTCTGATGGACTGGTTCGATTCGCAAGCTGCAAGTCAGTTTTCATCTCATACATCACAATACTACTGTAATACTGTAGATTATTTAATGGAATCTAAATGATCCCGAAGGTGACAGTCAGAACAGTCAGAACTGACACTTTAAATAAGATGTCAGAGACTTGTAAAAACTAATTCTACGCGTGTTTCTCTGTAGGTATTCGTCTTCCATGAAGACTCTGAGTAACAAGTTCATGCACCTGACCAACTACAGCGTCAACAAGAAGAACTCTGAATACCAGACCAACAGCGACGACAAGGCCTGCCAGGGACACAAATGGTAACGGCGAGAATCACGGAATCATGGAGGGAGGGAAGGTGGTGGTTTGAAGAGGTGAAATCAGGGAATGAGGGAGGAAGAGGAAGTAGGGGATAGAATAGGGGAGTGAAAGGAAGTTGTGTGTGTTCCCAAACAGGGCAGATGGGTTGGAATTCTTACCCACTACTCAGACAAAAAAAAAAAAGTACCAATTAGCCAGATGGTGGTGTTGTAATAATTGATGTTTTATCCTTTAACTTCTGAACCATAAGTTTCAGAAACAACATTTTTTTTCCTGGATTCTAAATATAACGAATTTGGTGCTCTTTGGCCAAAAGGTGGCGTTGTAGCGGCATCATAAGTTTACATTCCTTTTTGGCTTGTGTCATTGTGTGCCCTCAAAGTGTAAGAAGACACATGACAATGTATGTCTTCAATGGCTCTAAAACAGGCCTTTGTGTCTTGACAATGACGCCTGCGACGATATTTATTGGACTTTGTTTAATTTGGCTCCTTCCAAAAAGTTTAAGTAAACCAACAATTCTGCCTCCAAAGCAGGTTCTGCTCCATTATAGGTTCTTTGCTACTATAACATCAGTATGTACTGTATGTTCTCTGAGCATGTGTATGCCAACTCCAACAAAGTGAATGTTTGTGTGTGTGTGTTTTATCTTTTCAGGGCTTTGAAGGCCTTGTGGCAGTATCTCGGTTCTCGGGGAATAAACACCACTCTGATCAGGGAGAAGATTAAAGACATTGTGATCAAAACCGTCATTGCGTAAGTTTTCCTGTAAAGTCATTGAATGAATTTTATTGTTTTCCACAATTAGAATTAGAATTTTATTGTTTTCCACAATTTCTACAGGTTCGTTTTTATTGTTTGTTAATATTTATGAATGCTGTAGTGAAGTGATCACCTCCGTACTGTATCTCCTGTCAACAAACTGGTCTCAGAGGCTGTGTCTGTTCCCAGTTTGGTTTCCAGCCGTGTTCAGGCTTCAGAGCCCGGTTGACCTAAGCCCCCTGCCCGCAGTGACTCCCCCTCATACGAGGTCATGATCTAAGCAGACTTCAATCAGTTGTAGGGCCACTAGCTCCCAATGCTAACTAAGCTAACAGTAGATATAGCTACAAGATAATTACATAGCCCAAAATAACTAAAGCTGCCCCCTATTTCTTTGGAGGTACTTTCAAATTCTGACTATATTTGACAAATTTCACCTCTTGAGGTTTAATTGTCATTCTACAACAACTTATTTCTCCAAACTGCTTTGAGTCGGTGTGTTTTTTTAACACGACACACACTAACTAAGTGGAGATGAGAAGGTAGAGGTAGGAAGTCTCAGAAAAGCTGTAGAGGTGAATGACTTTCATTTTGAAATACTGAAATAACACAGATTATGAAATAAGCTCCAATCTCCCTCTTGTGTTGGTTATCAGCTCGGAGCCGTACGTTAACAGTCTGCTGAAGATGAACGTCCGGACACCTTACAGCTGCCATGAGCTGTTCGGCTTTGACATCATGCTGGACGAGAACCTCAAACCCTGGATCCTGGAGGTCAACATATCACCAAGGTAACACACACACACACACACACAAAATACATACAAGTTTTCAAACTACATCTTGTAACTCTTGTGTTTCTGGTGCAGCCTCCATTCCAACACAGCGCTGGATGTTTCCATTAAAGGTCAGATGATCAGAGACCTCCTGAACCTGGCCGGCTTCCGCATTCCCCGAAGAGAAGAAGTGATCGCCCCCTGCAGTAGCGCCTCCAGCTCCACCAGCAGGTAGGGAGGAGGTGGTGCATGTACAGGCGATCATTAAGATCACACCTCAAAAGGGGGTGTGTTAATTCTGGTCACCCTTTAGGAACAACTCCCAATCCAACTCAAACTACAGCCTCAGATAAAACCTTTATAGATGAATTAACACTTCTGTGTGTGTGTGTGTCTGTGTGTGTCTGTGTGTGTGTGTGTGTGTGTGTGTGTGTGTGTGTGTGTGTGTGGAGGGAACAGGGAGAAGACCAAACCAGATCTGTCAGCTGATGAGAAGGTGAAACGGGCCTTTTACCTCACACAGCGCTACTCTGACCAGGTAAATTAATACAAACACAATTAAAAAATGTTAAATCAGAGGATTTCCAGCCGATACCGATAATTACCTGTTTCTCATGACCAATACAGATAAACAATATTTTAAGGTTTTTGTATTTTAAAAAGAAGTTCTAAACCTGTAGTTTCTGCACACCTGAGGGTCAGAAAGGCTAAGATGTAATGAGTGAAGATTTAATATTCCATAGCTCTGATGAGATTTGTTCTCTTAAAACTCTTTTTCCCTCCTCTCTGAACCCTGGAACATGTATTGCAGATTTCAATTGTGTTGTCTTCCTCTGAAACTGTAAAAAAACATCCACACTGGCGACGACATGTTTGGCTTTCTAGTCTTCACTGCGTGGCTCGACCCAGCTGCAGCAGTTTGACGTCATGAGCGCAACAACAGCGTGCTTCTTCTTCTTCTTCTTCTTCTTCTTCTTCTTCTTCTTCTTCTTCTTCTTCTTCTTCTTCTTCTTCTTCTTCTT
>JBBPCS010000001.1:23778166-23804828 GCA_037974645.1 Hollardia meadi | reverse complement strand
TTTGGCTTCCTAGTCTACACTGCGTGGCTCGACCCAGCTGCAGCAGTTTGACGTCATGAGCGCAACAACAGCCTTCGTCTTCTTCTTCTTCTTCATCTTCTTCTACTTCTTCTTCTTCTTCATCTTCTTCTTCAGCTTCTTCTTCTTCTTCAGCTTCTTCTTCTTCTTCAGCTTCTTAAACTTTAAAGGTGCATACCACCACCCACTGTATCAGAGTGTGTAGATGCTGGGCTTCTTAAGGCAATGATAGCACTTTGGCTTTGTATTATTGGCTATATTTATTGGCTCTTGAGAAAGAAAGTTTAGACGTATTGCCCCTCTTAATCCGTATACAGTTTGTACAGCCATACGGAGCTCGTTTTGCTAAAGTGCTGAAAGTGAACTTGCGCTGTCCCCCAAAGATGAGAAAATTGTTGACAAAACGGTCTGCAAATTATGGGAGACACAACAAATCTTTTCCATCACCTGAAAAAGTAGCATCCCAGCGACCGCACCAAGCTAACTTGTATTGTTTTATTAAGGCAGATAACGAGTGTTTGCAAAGATGTTGATGTTGTAGATGTTGTTTTATATATTCTTTTATCATAAAATATATTCTAAACCAAGCCACGTTTGCACACCGACATATTTACATTGTTTTTCTATTTTTTACGTTAAACTATAGTCTTAAATTTATCTAATGAACCGTCTGGTTTCTTCAGGATTCAGTCATCATCAGGATACTCTTCAAACTGACAGAAATATCTATTGATCAATATGAAGAAAAATATAGTGATTATACTTCTACACTACTCCAATTTCTGTAGATGAAGATTCTCAGAAAAAGCAAATGTTGTTATTCTCGGTCTACGCTTACGTGCTCCCTCTGATGGTGGTGACGATGTGTGAAATCACACAAAAACAAATATAAAACACAAAGTACAACTGTGTCCCTGTCCTCCCGTCTCTGTCAGGACTTCCTCTCTACAGTGTTGGATGTCTTGACTCCGGAGGACGTCCGAGTGCTAGCAGAGAGCGAAGATGAGCTCAGTCGCTGCGGACAGTTTGAGCGAGTTTTCCCGTCGCCGTCGTCTCGCTACCTTCGCTTCTTCGAGTGTCCGAGATACCTCAACATCCTGCTGGACCAGTGGGAGCAGAAGCACTGGAGCAACAGGTCAAAAGGTATTTTCACAATAATGATATTGCTCTGTTTTGTCTGATTGTTTACTGCTTTTTTAGACTCATTTTGTTTGATTTAAATGTACTTTGGGGCTGCACTGAAGTTCCAAATAGCAGAAAGGAAGCACATTTAAAATTGTTTGTGTGGGTTAATGTAATATGTAATCAAAGGTGATACATTTATGTGGGGAAAAGTTGTGGAAATCCACTGAGATGAGAGCAGTTTGTGTGATTTAACATCTTTACAAAGCAGGTAAAAAATATGTTGTTAACCAGTGAAGGTAGTTTGTGTTATTCAGGCTCCATTATAGTGAACTTATCATAGAATTGCAGTGTTTTAGATCCTTAATGTTTTAGATCCTTCAAAAATTGCAGCTTCAATCTGAAACCTTCTGAAAGTCGGCAATATCAGAGTCGAGCTGCTCACCATCCGAACAAGGAACGAGGTTAATCTCCATGTCTTAACTGAAGGAGAAACACAAGAGCTCCTCATATCGATTTGTTTTAAGGAAGGAATAAAACACCAGAGGAAACACTGACCTGAAGATTCCACCGGTCACGTCTGTGCCGTGTTCCAGCTGCGCCGTAGGTGATTCCACCAGGTGCACCGCGGTACATTTCAGAAGCGTCTCTCCCTCTGCTCTGCGGAGAATACACACCGAGTCTATTTTTGTCGAAGGCCGTATCAACCTGCACAGTGCAGATCGAGTCGGACAGGAAGCGAAACTCAGGAGGAGCATAGAGAATCTGGTCAATTTTCAAAATAAAACAACTGTTGGGGTATGAAGCCGTGTGGGGGACGGAACAAAACGTTACAGAGAGCCGCCCGGTGGAATCGAGGGATAAAACTGTGGATGTGAAATATCCGTCTTATGTGCAGGTATCAGCCTGCTGACGACTCTCTGTCAGAAAGGAGTCCATCTGGGAACCAGTGACCCTGCTCACATGGTGAGGAACTGTGGAAAGACTACATTTGTTTGTCTGAATGAAAGATGAACGCCATATTTTCTTATAATCAGAGGTTCGATTTGAAACGTTGAATCCTCCTCTGTTTTTCTCTCTGGTTGTGTCTCTATAGTGGTCCAAGTGCAGCTACATCTCCAAGATTGAACCACAAAGACAAGACCTCGTCAGCCCATCCAGATCCAGGTACACACACACACACACACACACATTCTCTCTCTCACACACAGCATGAAAATAAAGTCAGGTGTCAGGAATGTACAGGTATGACTTTCTGTAGAGATACAGAGGACAAAATATTAAACAGATATCGGTCACTTCAAGGGTCATTTAATATTTAATTAAATGCAAAATTAAATATGGCGTGTGAGAATTCTTCTTGGGATCATCCCTGTAGGTATGAAAACAGGTTAATAAAATGCATTGATGCTTTCAATTTTCTTTAAACAAATTCTTCAATTGATTCACATTTATTTAGCGTTAAAAAGACATGAAGATGATCATAATGTTTATTGTACATCCCTGCAAACATCGCTGTCATTCGTGTGAATCGTGTAGCTCCTAACTTCATGGCATTTCTCAACTCAGTTACTAGCGGTGGAAAAAAACGAAGTACATTTACTCGAGTATTGTACTTCAGTTCAGATTTGAGGTACATGAATATTTGTATTTTCTGCTTCTTCATACTTTAACTCCACAACATCTCAGAGGAAAATATCGTACTTTTTACTCCACTGCGTTTAAGTTACTTTGCAGATTCAGATTAGGAATACAAAATATGATCAATAAATAACTTCTAATATTACTATATCAATAAAGAATTTTTTGGTCCACGGGGAAATTCACAAGCTACCCATGAGTATGTAAAATAATATATAAAATATCTATAAATAAATTAAATTAGGCTCCACTTTTACTAGCTGCAACATTAAAGCGATGGTGACCACATTTTTTTCAAATGGGCCATTCTGCATAATGAATATTTTTACTTTTGGTACTTTTAAGTATATTTTGCTGCAGCTACTTGTGTACTTGTACTAAACATTTTCACTGCATTACTTTTACGTCTGGCAGTATTTCTACACTGTACTATTGCTTCTTGCAAACATGCATGCTAACGAAAGAAAAGTCACCTTTATAACTCCTCTAAAGTTTTCAAGTTTGTATCCAACTGCACAGTAAATAAACCAGATTAACCGTCTGTGCTGCCCTCTGCGGTCTTGTTCTCCAGGGTGGTGGTCAGCCATCGGCGACGCTCCCACTGTGACAGTGACGACAGCTCAGACAGGGAGGTTGCTTCTCTCTCCAGCCTGCCGGTTTCACCGAGTCCTGGATCCAGTGTCACCAGCAGTGCCTGTGCGAGCCCCCAGCCCAGTCTCTCCTAGAGCCGGCTGCCCCAACAGTTTGCCTCACTCTGAGACTCGGTTTGCTAACATGATGTTTGGTACCCAGAAGAGACACGAAGCTCAGGGTCTAGGACTTAGCTGTAACCTCTCCCCACACCCCCTTCTATGGATCATTCATGTTTAAATTACTCAGTTCTGTACTTAACATGTAGAGGGGTTTGGGTCTTCAACAGAGCTGTAATTGGCTATAACTACTATTATACTGATGGGATGTTTGCAAACAATGGAGGAACTTTTCTAGTCGTAAGGGTAACCCCCATTACTGCAACACCAAGGACAATATCACGTGTTCAGACAGAGGGTGAAGCAAAATCTCAGCGTGGGTTTGATCGAGGGATCATTCATGTTAATTCGCCCCAAACAGCCAGAATACTTGACTGTACTGTACATGTGCTTCTCTCTCTCCCCTGTCCTCGCTGTAAAGCAAGTATTCAACATTACAGTACATAAACAGCTGAAAGTATTCTGAGCTCTCCTCCTGCTAGTGTTTTGCTCCAGATAGTTAGTTCCTCCAAAAGGTCCAGTTCTGCCCCCTCGCCAGCTCCCAGCAGCTGTGGCCCTCCGCTTCGCTCTGTGAAGCCCTGCAACATGCAAATATTTTGATAAAGTTGAATATTTCAACTCGCACGAATGACGCAAATAAAAGCAGTGGTTTTTTTGTGTTTTAAATATGCCGACTTTAGTTCAAATGTATCCTTAGCTTCTGAGCAGCCAGGCATTTCCAATAATTTCTTGTGGTATGAAAATCGTCCTGCGGAGACTTGAAACAAGCTGAAGACACGTCGTCCATCACAGTGAGCTTCATGTCTGCTTAATTTGTCAAATTTACATAGTTACATGGCAGTGCAGACAATATGATAGCCAACATGACTGTTATTTCACCACTACGTCAGAGTATTGCATGAATCTCATGAACACTATCAGCATGTGAACCTGCTCATTATAACTGTGTACAAACTCATATTAGTACTGCATGAAAAAGCTTTGACAACACTAAAAGCATGCACATTCATTTTAATCACACACTGCACTGACAGAGTGTAGATCTGTACGTAGAAGGTCGAGGCCCAGGCGATGCATTGACCAATCAAGTGCGAGCTAACTGTTAATAACAGTTAATAACAAGGACGGCGTTATTCTGCTGTTTTTCCTGCGATTGTCCTGACAGAGAATGAAACGATTGCCTGTGTGATTTGTGTCTGTTATAATCCTCTGTGCAATGTTTGGCTTTGGATGAGTCTTGGATGTATCACTCAAACTGGATGGTACTCCTCACTGACACCTGAAGTCGTTGCCACCTGCCGGCAGACACAGAACCTTGTGTTTTTTTAAACCGTGTGCCATTTTAAGTGCTAGGAAGGAACCCATCTGTCTCCACGCGTTGGTCCTTACTGGTCTTTGGTACTAAACTTTAAACTGTGAATAAGACATGTCGGGCTTCCTCACAGCACATTGTGGTGACACAATACTGGGATTTGTCTTGAAGTGTTAACGTTCCTAGCCTTATGGTGTCGTGCCTGTTAGTGTGGAAATATAGAGACGAAGATAAAGGGGCGGGTGGGGAGTTAAAGAGCAGGAAAAAGACTTCGGTGTGTTGATCTCTGCAGTGTCGGTACTTGATTCACTGGTTGATGGTGTGTTACGCAAAATGATGCTGACTTAACAGTATGTTTACTATGATTTTTCTGTGTGACAACATGTAGACAGAGCTGCCAAATGCAAGTCCAGCACCAGAATTTACCCGTGCCGACCCGGACAGTGTATGTTCATTAACACAAACGTTTGTCCTTTAAGTTTTCCTAGAAAGTACCACATAAACTCATGTGAGTTGAGCTGTTATAAACCGAGTGCTGGTCTGGTGTTCAGTGTTGTGAACCAGTTTACGATTTCTGATGTATCCTAAGGAAACTTTTTGTTCCAGAGGATATTTTTTGAAGTCATTTTCTTTCATTCCTGCTGTGAGAACTTTCAAGAAAAAGAAAAAAAAAATGTGAAAGCTAACTTGTTTACAAATGAGTTCTGTTATGCAATTTGTTAACAGATGCCAAACTGCTGGGCAGTGTCAGTATGCATCAGACATGCAAGTTTTTATTAAGCCTTTATTATTATGCATTAAAATAAAAGGAGAAATAAGAATATACATATAGGTCATTGCATTGAAGCAAAATAGGATGTGATGTGGAGACGCAAGGAGGCATCTAAAGGCTTTTCAGAGAAACTAGACGCTCTTCGTGGAGCTGCTCAAAGCGCACACTCAAGGGCCCATTCACACAGAGTGGCATCGTCAAGGAGAAATCCTATTCAAATACCCTGTATCTCGCATAGCACTGCAACTCTTTGTGTAATAATTGATTAATTGTTTAGTCTATAAGATTATGGAATATAAAAAAATGGCCATCACAGTCTTCCAGAGCCCAGTGTGGCGTCTTCAAAGTGCCTGTTTTAACCCAAAACACACAAGAATGAAAAACAGAAAACATGAGAAGTTGTTAACAGTGAATGTTTAATATTTTTGGCTTCATAAATGACTTAAAGGGACAGTTCTCCCCAACAAAAACACATATTTTTCCTCTTACCTGTAGTGCTAGTGATGGGGTGGGATGTAAACATTAATGGTATCCTCCTCGGCTAACGTTAGCTTAGTTAGCTAGCCTCGCATCCGTGAGCTTTGCGCTGCACAGTGATGGGTAAAGATAAACAATCTAGATGGATAAACAATATTACAGTTAAGAGAGAAAATTTGTATTTTTGATTTTGGGCTGAACTATCCCTTCAAGCAGTTAGATGATCGTCAAGTTTTTTGCTGATTATTCGATTAGTCAACAGAAAACGAATTGGCTACTTGTGTCAGTGAAGGTTTGAAAAGGTGAAATAGGTTGAAAATGAAGCTCTTGATTGTTAATCAACAAGCGATTGACAGAAAACTGCTTTCACGTTTACTTTAGTTATTTCCTCATCATCCTCGTCACTGCCTCTTCAGTTCACGCAGTATTAGCCGAGCATCTCACACCCACCGTAAAACGCACAAAGGAACACACGTGATGGGTGGTTTTGTATGATTTTGCTTATTCACGATATGAACTATTAAATATATTACATATATTAAAAGTTTTCTGTTTCAACAGTTATCTAAAATATAAGCAAAATGAGCTAAAACATACAAAATCATCAGTGAAATAAATGGCCGACAGATTTCAGCATTAAAATTCTTTAGTTTCACGTTCAGGTCTGTTGAGGAAAATAAATTCTGGAGTCTTAATGTTTTCATGTTACTGAAGTTACAGTCTGCTCCGACGCATTTAGCAGATTCCACTTCCAACCACAGCCGCTGTTATGTTTATCAGCTGCATTTCAGAGCCCATATGTATCACAAAGACAAATGATAACACTGTTTTAACTTAACATAAATATTATGAGAGTGGATATAATATTTTTTACTAACTTGCATTTGTAAAATTTCCATGTTTTAAAGGGCTGTAATGACTTGCTCAGGATAACAATTTCAAAATAAAGGGTTATTTGTGGTACAAGTCTCGTGATTGGGTCTTTATCTGGGTGATTTAAAAAATTCAGTTTTACACTGATTTGTATATTTCTGAGGCATATCATGAAAACTGTTAAAGCTTGTGTCCCCAACATTTAAAGGGCACACTGACATCACTAAGAGGAAATTACATCATTTAAGAGTTTCAAGGAGACAAATTCAAACAATATTTATAGAAAACATGATTTTTTTATTTTTATTTAGCTGTATGCTAAGTGTAGTGTAGATGCGTTTACTGCAGCCACGTCTAATTTCTTCATGTTATGGAAGGAACTTGCTTTTTACAGCATGTTAAACCTCCAAAACTTCAATAGATGTTTTCATATTTTTAAAAAAAACCTTTGCATTTGCTTTGTCTTGTATTCAAATTTACTTTTATACAATTTTACTGCTGTAAAGAGATGCAAGACCCACAACAATACAAAGACTGATATTAGTCATCTAATATTGTACTGTCACTACTTTTTAGTCTATTAGTGGATTTTTATTATTGTTTCATTCAAAGCAACTCCACATAACACCTTACAGTGACATGCAATTGAAAAGGTTTATTAAATTACATGTTGTAAGTTAAGATTTCTGACCCTATGTTGGCCAACAATGACACGGCATGTATTTCACACACACACACACACACACACACACACACACACTCACACTCCGCTGTGAAGGGAACTGATAGATGTGCTGCGAGTGTAAATACAGAAACCAGCCTGTGGTATTCTGAATGTGTGTCAGGACTCTAAGCAGTTGTAAACTATTAATATCGGAGCTCCTCTCTCTAACCAGCAGCGACAGGCCCATTTGGATAGTTGCAATTTTTATTAGAAAGACACTAGAATTATGTATTCAGAGTATTTTTTTTATTTTTTATTTCTACACAATTTGGACTTGAAAGAGGACGTTCTGTTGGAGTAACCATAAAAAGTACACTGCTCCCATGAACATTTTTTACCTTCATGTAATACTTCTTCAGACATGAAAAAGTGCCAGAGACACACTTACAAATATCCAAACGGGTTAATTAAATGTAACTTGTTTTCTCTTTATTTTAATATCGTGATGGCATGAGTCAGATATTAGCCGATGGCAGATATCTGTTATTAACCTAGCCTTTGCATTTTTCTTATTATCAGCCTGCCAATTCAGATAATACCACGAAAAACACACCGAGCCATCACGATATTAAAATAAAGAGAAAAACTTAGATTTTAGTTTATTTTGCATTGAGTAGCCGACTTCAACAACTTTGAGAGTCACAAATGGTCACAAAGCAAACGTGTCCATCACTTTTTAGGGTCTCCCCTAGAAACATCGATATCTGTTTTCATCTACTGTACTTCTAGCGTGTTTCTCTGGTTGTGTTGTGCGTGTTTGAATGTGCTGTCAAATTGATGATGTTTTCTTATTTTGCTATAGTTTTGTCTATTTGCACGTGTTTTCTTACATTGCAGTGAGTTGAGCTCTCACGACCACCGTATAAAGCTCCATAGTGTAATTAAGAACGTATTTAACAGTAAATTTACAACAGATTTTTGAAGGTGTGTTGGAAGATTTGAAGCTTTTGAAAGAACCATCTTTTGTTTTTGCTGGATTTACTTATTTTTTTAAACCTTTAATCTAATAAAATAACTTGTTTAACTGTATTAAGGAACATATAAATGGTTTTGTATGTATTATCCCATTAACTGCACATTGTATGATTACAAATTAACCATTTCCCAAAGCTAATCATCAGTGTTTAGATTAATTTCCTTTAATCCTGTCAGTCAGTGCTCAGCTCATCCATCTAAACTCTTTTGGGACATGAATGAGATTTGTTTGTTTTCCTTTCCAAATGTTAATGATGTTGCCACCTGAAGTTGTCACCAATGGCTGATTAAGAAGCACTTGTAATGTCTGATATCACGCAGGGTGTATGTCTGTCTGTAGCCCCTCCCTCTGTCCCTCCTCTGTGTGTGTTTAAATGCCACAGGCCTCTCACCCCTCAGTCCAGATTTAGACCCCAGTCTTTCCCAGACACTCAGATCCTGCTGGCTGAAGCTGGCTGGTAGTGCACAGATTTACCTCGTCTGCCTCGTCTTTTGTGTCCAGTTCCTCTGTCTCTGCTTCCTCTTCTTCTCTGCTCTTCCTCATCATGCCTGGACTCTTTTATCACTTCTTTGTCTGACAAAGTAGCAGAGGCTGTCAGATGTCTGACTTGGACAGCGGGAAGAGGGTCCAGGGTTTCTCCAGTCAGTCTGGTTCCACAGAGGCGGACCTCCTGCTCCTCTTCCACAGCCATGGAGCCTCTTGCAGAGGTAAGACACTCTGCTGACTCACCCCCACCCCCATCTAATCTGTCCACTTCTGCTGGCCGTCTGTTTGTGTTGGTAACCGAAACTTGTCTGCCGTTGTGTGTTTGGACATGACTTTGTAACTGAGAAGCTGCTAAGAAAAAACACTTGGGCTACTTTTACATTGCTGGTTTCGACGCCCAGTTCTGTTTGCAGCATATTCACAGCCTGTATGCATGTGTATATTAATAAACTCCAGGTATAACCTGAACTAAAGATTATTATCTGGGCTCAGACACTCAAACTAATGGTGAGCAGAGCTTGAAAATTTGGGTGGGGAGATGAAAGGTCAGGCTACTAGCACTTTCCCTCCTCTGTTAATGGGAGATGCTAGAAAGAAAGAAAAATGCAGGAACAGAATCACAAAAACAAATTGATATCATGAGGTCAGCTTCAGCTACCTGGTATTTTATCAAAATCATGTTAGATGTGGTAAAACATTAAAAAATAAAATATTTTCAACAGTTTTGCACAGGGGCCACAAAACATGAGCCTCAGACATTAAAACTTTCGTATAATTAGGCCACTTATTTGAAAACTAAAAGTGATGTGAAAGGTGAAGTTTTCAGAAACACAGGACGTGATGTTATAATCCAAAGTGCGTGGGACTCTGCCTAGCAGGGACGTCCTTCTCCCTGAGCCAAGCTTGTGCCTGACCACATACCTATGTAGGACTAGGTGGTACAATTCCTTGTTTACACCTTGCGAACTGTGAGTGGGGACAATGATGCCATTTCAGGGTTTTTCCTTCAGTGGTAGAGTGGGGCAAGCGCTTCATTGGGGTCATCAGGCGGGCCCACGACACCTCCAGAGGGCTCACAGTGGACATGTTCAGATGACAGATTCCCATGTCTGTCAGGAGTCTGGTAGACTTGCCTATGAAGCCACTGCAACCAACCTCCACTGGGTTAACCCTTGCCTTCTGGCCATTTTGTTCTGATTCAGCTGCCAACTCCACGTACCTAAGCCTCTTGCATTCGCAGGCCTCGTCCACAGCATCCTCCCAGGGCACTGTGAGCTCTATGATGTAGACCGTGCGAAGTCCGGGGGACACAAGGTCCGGCCTGAGGTTGGTTGTGACGATCACGGATGGGAAGCAGAGTCTTCGTTCCAGGTCCGCCAGTAGCTTCCAATCTCATGCTGCTACCAGCTGCCCAGCCTCTGGTTTTAATGTGGAGGCTTTGGGTTACTTTCCACCTTCCCGGACAAATTCTCATAATGACAATGCTAACCTGCTAATGTAAAGCAGATCACCATCTTAGTTTAGTATGACAGCATGATAGAACTTGCCTATTATCAATAAACACAAAGTATAGCTGAGGCTGATGGGAATATCAAACAGTAGTCTTGCTCACAGGGTTGGTCACAGGGTTTAATGGCAGTCAGTCCAACAATTGATGAGACTTTTCACTCAAAACCACAAATGTCAACCCCATGGTGGCGCTAGAAGAAAAGTCAGACTAATTAGGATTCCTCCTTTGGATTCATAGCAATCCATCAAGTAGTTGTTGAGATATTTCAGTCTGCACCAAAGTGGTGAACAAACCAAAGTAGATCTAAAAATGTTCATTCTAAGGTTAAGTTCGAGTCAAGGTACAAACAGTAATATTTTACTGGTTCTTTGCACAAAATAACCAATCAAACTTGCCAACAGTTTATAACACCTCAACTGGTTTCTCTTAGGTTAGCATTACTGTATCGCCTGGCCTTCACCTGCATCTATCTGCAGTCTCATTTATTGGGTTAATGAAAAACAGAAAAAATTAGTCAACCACAACAGTCCAACAATATAGAATGTAGGATCTAATAACTGGTGGAACCACCTGTAGTGTCTCACCACTGAAGAGCTTTCTGGCCCATTTACCTCTGTCAAAGACCGGGTTCAGACGCCCCTCAATCTTCCAAAATCAACTTCGGGATTAGGAAATCCTCCAAGTTCTAATTTCTTCAATCCAGAACAGCCTCATGAGTCACCCGATTGTTTCCCAGATTTGATGCTTAACGCATGATCATCATACCTAGTTTTTGCCATGCAGATTCCTTATTGGCAGCTTGTCTTGCTTGACAATACCTCTTCACTGACTCTGAAGTGACGTGTGGCAGCCAGGCTGTAAATGTTTTATTCCGCCAATGTTGACGCCCACCAGCAGGTTCTTGGCTTGCTGCCATGACATGCACCAGCCAAACTGTGGACACTCTTTACAGCTGCTTCTACAACAAATGTTACACACACAATCTATTCCAACTATGTTTCCAACTTCTGCTGGAATACAGACGAGACTTGTTTACAAATCTAAAAAAAGATCAGGGAGAACAGGAGTACCCCAGTGCCTTATGAATATTCATGCGTAGAAATGCCTGCTGATCGATTGTTTTTAATGGTCAATCATGACACTAACCGAGAGGAAAATGAAAAAAAAGTTAGTTATTCTAACACAGAAATCACGGTACTTGTGGGTGAGGTGGAGGTTAGAAAGCACGTTTTGTTAATTGTTCCATTCATGTAGTCCTCGAACAGTGCAAGTCTGCCACCATGCAGCATTACGCACAATATATTTTTATGTTTACAGCGGTCAGACTGACTGCTTCACACCTTTTCAAAATGATCGTGACAATCAGTGGTCTCCCCCACCCTGGGATATCATGAAAATGCAAGTTTGATCGGTGAACTCATGATGAGGATATGGAGTGAAAGGACAGGGCGAGAGCTGTCATTGGCTTTATTTCCAGACTTTACACAGTCCATATGTACAGGTATCTATAGGTGCATGGGTCATTACGTACAGGTGTGCACATTCTCCAGTCAAGTTTGATTTTATAGATGACAACTTTTGCCTGGAAAATGGCGTACGCCTGTTTCAGGGCCCATTACTGATCAAATTCTAAAATAAGGAATACTCAGTCTAACTGACAGTAAGATGATGCAACAAATACCAATTCCATCTACTTGCGTTCCACACAAAGCTAGCTTTGTTGTGGTTTAGCCTAGCTGAGCACAGAGACTGTAAGCCAGGGGAAGCTGCTAGTCCACCTTCATCCAAGATCAACCCCTCCAAAGCTGTCAGTTTTCATGTTATGTGTGTATTCCACATGTATAAATAGAAAAGAAGACACTGTGGTTTGAGGAGCAGTTAATTTACACATTGAAGCTATTTCTTGACCAACAACAGCTGAACCCAGCGACTGCATGCAGCCTGTCAGAAGTCAAAACTCTTGGGCGCGATCAGCTTGTAATAAGATACAATCTGACATTATCTACCCACATTGGTGAAATAGATGAGAAGGAGTTCAATGAACCATGACTGCTCAAATCTCAGATAGCTGTGTTGTGGAGCGGAGGACCTTCATGGCTGACAAACATGGATGGAGGTCATTGCAGAGTTGTGTATACGGTTAATTCAGTCTTCGTGTAAACTCTGGGCTGTTAGTAAACTGCTGTTATACTTCCTCTCCCAGGTTCCGTTATTTGAGATGGGCCAGGAAGACGATGAGGAAGAGGATGTTCTCTCAATGAAGAGCAGAGGTAAAAAAAAATAAAGACAAGATTTTGTAACTTTGTGCGTATATTGTTTGACAATAGCTCCTATTCCAATAAATTACTCCCATTATTCTGCAGAGTATGTTGTATCTAAGTACAGGAAACTGATCATAAATAGTCGGGTTAACGACAAGGTTGTCACTGTCACTACCCGATCTGTACGTCCTGCCCCCCCCCCCCCAAGTCATTGTTGGCGCCATGGTCACAAAGACAGCATTAGCAACATGGCTACTGCTAGCAGCCAGGCTACTGTCCAAAGCAAAAGCAACCATAAGAATTTCAATTGGACCTAGAAACTCCCGGCTGTATTAATAAGTACGCAGGTCTTGTTACTTTACTGATCCAGTCGGTTATGAACGGTGGTAAGGGGAAACGCATATCGACAGGGGAACAGATTTTGACACAACACCAGAGCGCTTTCCGTCGGGTGAATGCCCTCGTTTTCTATCACTCTCCTTCTTCGCCTTCTTTGCCTTCTCCATCAGCGGGGTTCTTTTTCTATTGCATTTGTAATTCCATTTGTTCCACTGTTACCCTAGCGCCCGGAGAACGATGCCTCTTCCTGTTTTGGTTCTGCAATGGCTGCTTCCTTTGTGCTGTAAATGGAGCCTTTAATTGTATAGTAAAACTGAGGCTTATAGGGAATCTAATCATGGATGGTGTCATTTTTCTTTAGCTATTACAAGTTTTTGACTTATTTTTCCTGTAAAAACAGGAAGCCAGGAAGGGACATCTCACAGGTATTGATTGGCGTTTACAGTAACCAGTAGTGCTAACTGTGCATTATGTCCCACTGCCATACAGCTAGCAGTCCTATTAGCCGACTCTGTCCCTCCCTAGCTTCTTGTTTTTACAGGAAACATGTAAATATGCAGTAATGAAAGACTTGTTTTTAAAAAATACTGAATTAAACACATCAATTTTCCTGAGCTGATGACGGAAGTTGCTCACAAGGTGAGCCATCTGGCTTCCTTCTCATCTCTGTTGAGAGTTGCACATGTGCAGTACGGCTCAGGTAGTGACAGCCACAGCCACTGTGCATCCTGGCAGCACTCACAATGTAAAAAACTCCAACCTGACTGACTTGATTATGAAACCACACGCTGATGCCAAATCCAAACACCTAAGATTAATCTCGAAGGCTACTGCTTAAAGGATTTGTTAAAACAAATATTTGATTTTCACAACATCATATCTCTTGGCAACAGTGTATCATGTGTTTTCAATTGTTTCTTTGTAGGTGGCTGTACATATGCAACACATGCTCTTGCGCCCCCTGCAGGCACAGACCCTGACACGTTCATATACATGAACTTCATGAAGAGTCACTGCTGCTACGATGCCATTCCTACCAGCTCCAAACTGGTCATTTTTGACACCACACTACAGGTATGAGACTTGGTTTTGTCAGGGGTTTTTCTGGTTTTCCCTTTTTTGACCGCAAA
The DNA here is from genome assembly GCA_037974645.1 of Hollardia meadi. Classification (NCBI taxonomy): domain Eukaryota; kingdom Metazoa; phylum Chordata; class Actinopteri; order Tetraodontiformes; family Triacanthodidae; genus Hollardia; species Hollardia meadi. The sequence goes on along the minus strand of JBBPCS010000001.1, from coordinate 23,790,438 downwards.
AAGACCCACAGCATAATGTACATGATCATTTTTGGTTGTAATAATTGAAACAAATATGTGTTTTTGACAGGTGAAGAAGGCTTTCTTTGCTCTGGTGGCTAATGGTTTGAGGGCAGCGCCACTGTGGGACAACAAGCTGAAGTGTTTTGTGGGTGAGCCATAACACATCTCTATCTACAGTATAACTCTGTCTTGATTATTACAGATTATTAGTAATCAAGGAGACCGATAAATAGTGGTGGACTGGACTGTACTGTACTTAAGTACAATTTTGAGGTACCCATTATTTTATCAGCAATTTGACAAAAAGAAACACTGATACCGATGATTAGAAAAATGCTGAATATCGGATCTGATGATCAGCTAAACTATCTCTATCCCTAATTTTGAACATCTTGGTAAACCTGTGTCTTATTTTAGATGAGAGAGAGAGAGAGAGAGAGAGAGAGAGAGACGTCATTAATCCCGTGAGGGAAATTGTTCTGTAACAGCAGCATAAATTGTGAATAGTATGTGGAATATTTGGTCCAGCCTCATTGCAGGTTTGTTGTTTGTTTATTATTGTTTATTTAGTAAGGACAATGCATAATACATATATTGTACCAGATGTAGCTAAAAGATAATTTTCGTCTGTAGTCCCTCGACAGAGGTCATCACTTTTGTGCAGGTTGCAGAGATCTTAAACAAGTCCAATTTAACAAAGTGATCTAAACCTCTAACTTTCTAAAATACTCCATTCTTTGCAGAGTTGCACCCTGTTTCAGCTCCAGGATAATAAGATAGTGATGGGTCAGTGTAATCATGCAAATCCTTATAATATCTAACTACAGTAAAAGTCTCTTTTCTGGTACGACACAATGTTGGAAACCAATGTTTAAATTCAATCTGAGTCTAATTTTATAAAGCATCTTGGACATGCTAGCATTTAATAGGCGTGTGACCTACATTCGGTTGCTACAGACAGTTTTGGAGCTCAGGTTTGTGGGTTCAGGTTTCTTTACTGTGAATTGGTGGTTTCAAATGATCCAGGCCCAGATTATGTGCTAACATTTAGAGGGAAGCAGGTCAACCACAAGACATTTGTGTTACATGACAAACTCCGCCGCCTCAATGAACACACAGAGATGATCATGACACATGTCCGTGGGTGTTAATTTTCTGCTTGTAATTAAAATTTTAAACACGTAGGTTAATTGCATCAGCCTGGGTTAACAGACCGAATCCCAGAGGTGGAAGAAGTGCTGTTGTACTTAAGTACAAGTAGTAATACAGTGTAGAAATATTCTGTAAACATCATGCATTTAAATTTTTACTTTAGTAAAAATATTAGCATCAAAATATACTTAAAGTACCAAAAGTCAAAGACTCATTATGCAAAATGAAATATTTCAAATTAATATATGTTATTGGATTATAATTATGTGTTCATTGCTTTAATGTTGAAGGTAAAGGTTGTTGTTGTCGAGTTTATCTCCCAGTGCTTGTGAATTTTGCCTCACTGATCAATAAAGTTTTATCTAATTCTATAATATTACATCATCATTTATTTGTTGGTTACATTTTGCATTATTAAACTAAATCTGCAAAGTAACTAGTAACTAAAGTTGTCAAATAAATCCAGTGAAGTACAGGTACCTGTAATTGTACTTGAGTAAATGTATTCAATTATTTTACACCACTGCTGATTCCCAAGATTAAACAAGTCTTTCAATCTTAAGCAACCAAGTGAGGTTGTTAAAAGAATAAAAAATGAAGATATGAATTTTTGCTGTTTTTGCATCCTTACCACTAAGCTGTACTTGCCTCAGTTTCGAGCTTCATGGTAGCATTAGCATGTTAGCATGGCAGTGGTATTACTGTTAGAATTTTAGGATACATGTAAATATAAGCTTTAGGGCTGTTCCTGAAACGTCAATGACTCGAATCGTCAGTCAAGAAGCCCTTGAGTCGACCTCCTCAATGTACACAGAGAAACACAGTGTAACAGCATGACAGGCTGTAAACATTTTCAAAACCGAGTCTCAACGTGACCCAAATCTAAAACCAATCTGTGATGGAAACACACAGATCACACGGAGCAGAACGACAAAGAGCAGCGCTCGTTTCTGTCTGATTCTTTATCTAAAGATGAACTGTGTGAGTACAGCACCCATAACGCTCACGTGAAGGTCCAACAATTTGAGACCAACTTTACTTTTCATTCCAACATTTCGAACTGGAAAACTTTTCTTTTTGTAAGAAGAATCTTTGTGGGATAATTAACTGTTGTTGCTATTGACTACTGATAAACCCATCTTCGATGTTTCCAATGTGTGTGCGTGCAGGTATGCTGACCATTACTGACTTCATCAACATTCTCCATCGCTATTACAAGTCTCCTCTGGTGAGCTGTGCCTCTGTGCATCCCAATCATTGTATGTTTCTGCAAACCAGAAATTATGTTGAAACATTTACATTTCATTTTTCAATTGTACGCTGTGACAGCAGTGTGCTTTAGGTCGGGTTAGGTATAGGCACAAAAAAACACTTGGTTAGGGTGAGGAAAAGATCATGTTTTGCCCTAAAATACTTGGTTTTGTCAGCACAAACATGGCAGGAAACTCTCGAGTTTTCATTCAAAATATCTGCTTTTGGTGCCACGTAGATAGCTACAAAATGTCCCAACAGTCGCTAAAATGACCCGTTTGGTTAACATGGTCTCAAACAGTGGTCTCTGGCATACACATCCATGGTTTGCAGAAAAGTGAAAACATTTTGTTGTGGCGACTGGGCTGAGATCTCTTCCCGCCTTTAAGTCTGTTATACGCCTGTGGCCATTTGGCGTTTAGTGTACATGCCATGCGCCACAGCGGTGTCACATATCAAATGATCCAGTTATATATTTTTTTTAAAAAGCAGGAAATGAGGAATAAAAACCACATATCCACACTGTCAGCGAGCTTAAACAGAGAGATGCCTTCACTGACCATCACTGTCTCATTTTTGTTTTGTTTGCAGGTTCAGATCTATGAGCTGGAAGAACACAAGATAGACACATGGAGAGGTCTGTGCAACACGACCATCTCCTCATGTAGCGCCGAAAGGGTTGATGAAATGAACAAAGATTTTTAAAAAACACATTACAGTACATTTGGATCTGGTAGTTTGTGTTAATGACTTGTCTGTCTCTCTCTTGGCAGAGATCTATCTAGAGTACTCAATCAACAGACTGATCAGCATCACTCCTGACTGCAGGTGAAACCAGCCTTTAAAATAATTCATTTAACTCAGACTCACAGTTATCAATTAAAGTGCAATATTCCATATTAAATACCACAACTGTTGTAATTTAAATTTAGAACATCCCTTCTCTCTGGTGTCTGAGAGGTGTGTGATATTTTAATCTTTTCATCTTCCTTTATTCCCCATCCTTTTTGATTAGTTCTATTCTTGTCCATTTAAATATTCAGTGAATATCAGGTGTGGAAACTAGCTAAGTACATTTACTTAAGTACAAATTTGATGTACTTATACTTTGCTACTTTATACGTACACTGCACTACAATTTAGAGGCAGATATCGTACTTGGTTAAATAATATAAATTACACTCAACAAACCAATAATGATGTAGCTTAATATTATAGATTAAAATAAAACTTATATTGATCCCCGAGGGGAAATTCACAAGCTGCCCAGCAGATAAAGTAGTTAAACCACTTTTACCGGCTTCAACATTAAAGTTTTGATGCATCAATAATTATATTCCAATAATATAAGATACATTATTCTGAAACACGCTGTTCTGCATAATGAGAGCTTTTACTTTTGGTACTTTAAGTATATTTTAATGCCAATACATTTGTACTTTTACTTAAACCTGCAGTGTGGAACTTCTGTCTCCCTCTTCTGGCAAATGAGAGTAATTACACAAACACGGTCCGCTTCGACATACTTTTAGTTCTTCTGGAAAACCAATCTTTGTTAAAACGTGTCACAACCGATGAGCCAGCGCAGGTAAACTCACCACCGACTCGGGTTTAAACACTCCAGTATACTGTGAAAGAGATTTATCTGGTGGTGATCAGTTTAATCAGGATTGTGTAAACTCCTTTCGCCAGTGCTTGAAGGTAACAGACGTTTGTTTATATGAAAACACGTAAAATTTAATGTTGACTTTTTCTTGTAACAGTATTTCTACATTGTCGTATTGCTACTTTCACTTAAGTACAAGATCTGGGTACTTCTTCCACCTCTGATTAATAACTTGCAACTTTCTTGTTGACCTCGAACCAGTTTTCAGAGTTCGCTGTCGTCTGAACTCTGTGGTTTGTTACATAAGCTCCTCGCGCTGTTAGAAAACCACCAAATCAAATCCATAATACGTGTTATTACATGATCCGCACGTGTGCTCATATTAATCTTGAATCATGAGTTTTATTGTCTTCTCAGTCTGTTTGATGCCATCTACTCCTTGTTGAAGAATAAGATACATCGGCTGCCGGTCATCGATCCGGCATCGGGAAACGTCCTCCACATCCTCACTCACAAACGCATCCTCAAGTTCCTCCACATCTTTGTAAGACTTCTTACCTTTTCTGGTCCCTTGAAAAGGATCTAAATTTCACAATAAAAATGATTCCTTTTATTCTGATAGAATGCAAATAAATAGATATGAAGAACTGAATAGTGCAGTCTGTGATTTCTAGGTTTAATTGAGTTTTAGATATTGCATACTAGCTCTCTTTCCTCCCCTACCTTCCAGGGATCTATGATTCCTAAACCCAGGTTTCTTCAAAAGCGGATCAGCGAAGTGGCGATCGGTACCTTCAAACAGATTGCCACAGTCCAGGAATCAGCATCTGTATATGAAGCTCTGGCCATTTTTGTAGAGAGAAGAGTGTCCGCTCTGCCTGTAGTCAATGAGCAAGGTAGTCTTACGTCACACTGACATTTTAATTCACCTGGAAAAAGGATAAATTGTGTTGTTTTATGTATCACAGTAATGATAACATATCAATCACAAGATTCACTGGGGTTTAGAGGCATCCTTGCAGTTGACTAGTCTTGAAATAAAATCCAAAGTCTGTCTGACACCGAGACAAGACCGAAAAATGTGGTTGAGACCTTCAAAAAATGCTCTAGAGACCAAGACTGATGTTGAGTACTAAAACACAAGTTTACAGTACACAAGCTGATCTATCTTTATATTTTGCCTGTCTGCATCAACTATGGTGTGAACATATCTGTCTCTTCTATAGGTAAAGTGGTGGCGCTGTACTCCAGGTTTGATGTCATTGTAAGTTAATTTCACACATTCTGCATCGATGCAATAATATACATATAAACCTCCCCTCAACCCCCTCGTCATGCTCAAATCCTAATATGATTATTGGTTTTCTTTTTGTTGTTTTGGTCTGTTAATACTTCAGTTTTGTCTGGTTGACATGTCTTTGAGCTCCTTCTGAAATAAAATACCAAACTGTAAAAAAAACAATAGTAGTAAGCTTACGAGTTAAAATAAAAATGTTACATCTAAAAACGGTGTGTTCAACAGTAAATTAACTGGTCAGGACTAAACTGATAAAGAAAAAAAAGTTTAACATCTAGAGTGGAGATATTAACAGTAGTAGCATATAAACAATGGAGGTAACAGTTCAACTGGAGAATGCCATTGACCATTAACCGTGGCAACCCATTCCCAGCCGCTGACATAAATAAAGATGGTCTCTACTTCCTCCCACTGTACAAAAATGAAGATCGCGGATACGATCCCTGCCATCTTGCACTTGTGACATCATTTGGACCCAGAGTCTGCTCAGTAGTGATCAGGTGGTGGAGCCGCGGTATCGAGTTCCCGCCCATACACCCGCCTGACTCAAGCAGGGCGAGCAGGGCTCAGCTGTCAGCTGCTAGCATCAAATAACTAGTTAAAACCAAACTGATCAGAAAAACAACACTTGAACAAACATCAGCGTGATAAGAACTACCTAAAATGACAGAAACCATCTTTGGGAAAAATGTGTTTGATGTGTACTTTGAGTTTTTAGTTCGACCCATGTCCCATCTGCTAACATGGAGGGGGTTTATGACCAATACCGCAACCGGCCATCAGGGGGCCTAGCAAAGTGAAACCTTACACTTATTAAAGCACTATTGTCTTGGTCACTCGTCACCATTGTCTGTTGTTTGTATGGAATTTAAGACTCAGCTGGTGGCAGAATTATTGTTTGCTCTCTTTTTTCATGGTTCAGAACCTTGCAGCCCAGAAAAACTACAACCACCTGAACATGACGATGCGGGAGGCCATTGCCTCCAGAGCTTGCTGTGTAGAAGGAGTCCTCAAATGTTACCGTCACGAAACACTGGAGACTATCATCGACCGCATCGCAAGGGCTGAGGTAACACACACTACAGTCTGACTGACATATCTTTATTAAGATTAATACATTTGATTGGACACATTTGTAGAACCGCTCCCGAGTTCAAGATGAGTCATCACAAACAGGACAAGAGAGGGATTCTGATATAAAAGAATTTTGACACAAGATTAGATTTTGAAAAATGTATTTTTTATTCCTCTGTGTCTTTTAATCTCTCTCTTTGTTGGACTGTTGTAATGCCACAGTGATCGATTATAGCTCGAAAGCATTTCAATTAGCTGTTTAGAACTTTAACTTTTCCAGTTTTTGTTTCTTTTTATGTGTCTTACCTCCATTACCTTACAGGATGTGGCACAAGTTGTCAATGATGATTAACTTTGTCTTCATTGGAAGCATAATAACCAAATCCTGTTGGGTTTTTCTATCAGGTGCATCGTTTGGTGTTGGTTGACAGGGACGATGTGGTGAGAGGGATTGTCTCTCTATCTGACCTTCTACAAGCCCTGGTTCTCACTCCTGCAGGTATTGATGCACTGTACTCCTAACTCCACAACTTCAGTTCATCTCTCGCTCTTTCCTTCAGTCTGCCGATTACCCGTCCATCTACACTACCTATTTGCCTTCAAATCCTCGAAAGCTTCCTGCTGCTTCTGGTGACCTATGCCCCCTCTACTCCTGTGAACGTTCATGGTAAACACATGCCACATTAACCCACACATCCATAAAATGATGGCAACTGATGTATATTTCCACACATAGACTCACACACCGACGGAACATGGGTTCAGTATCTTGCCCACGGACATTTCGACACACAGCCGGAGTCGAGGATCGAACCAATGACCTTCCAGTTCCAGAGGACAATATCCCGACTGAACAGACTCTTCTTCTTCATCCAACTTTTCATCCTCCCGAAGACAATGAGGGTCCTTCCTCCCTGTCTAAAATCTCCTGATCCTTTCAGCTATCCGTCTTGTACTCCTACCAAGAGTCATCCTCTGAAATATTTTCTTAAACTTTGCTGCCAACCACCTCCTCTAAAATCTTCTGCTCCTTCACCACCTCATCAGGAACCTCGTGCTCCTCCAACGTCCTAAAAGTTCTTCTATAATTCTTATTTCAAGCATCAAGCAAAATGTTCCCAGAGCCTGTTCTGATGCACCCAGGAGCCCTCTCGAAACCAAGCCAAAATCAGCTGGCCACTAATGAATAATCTTCCATTCCAACTTTAAACCCAGTTTGGTTACCCCCACCAAAACCCTGTGAGCCTACCTACCAACGAAGAAGTTTCCTTATCCTCTTTAGTTCTGATGCCACACCTTCTCCCAAACATCGCTCTTTCATCAGTCAGCCACCATCTTCATGCTGCCACCATGCCGCCAACACATCCCAGGTAGGAGGCCCAACCTAAGCTGCTGGCGCTGCCTGTCTGAGCTTAAATAAGGTCTCAATGCTGCTTGTTGTAGTTCTTCAGTAGATTCTCTGAAAGGATAATATGAGAGGGAATTGGTACCCATTCGGTTATGGCATCTATCTTGATCTGTTTTAACAAAACAATAAAAGAAAACACACTATATTAATATATAACTCACCCCGATAAGGCAGTGAATCTCAAATCAGGTGCCCACATGCTGTGATTTTCATTCCAAAGTTGTACCATTCCCTCCCATCTCTGGTTAAAGAATGTGTTGATCTACTTCCAGAGCATCACATTCATTCTGTACCCATATAAATGATGTGATGGTAAAGTAGAATGTTTAGTAGTGAGCACGTGAGAGGAAGATGATGACGATGCTGTATCTCAAGAGTCCGACATTTTAGTGGTTTGTTTTTTGTTTAGCTTGAGTAGCCACCTCTCAGATAGGCTTCTTCCAGCCCGACATGCCAGAGTATCAGACCATTGGATTTTTTTAATTCTCTTGCATATTTTCTATATCAACTAAACTCAACTAAATTTCTCAAAAATTGAATTTCAAAGTTCACTACAACTCCGGAAAACAGCAGTTGAGAAAGTAAACTGCACATTTAGAGGAGTGTTGAATCATATCATTTGATCTTCACCAACAGACACAGTATGGCTGCAGCTAATTCAAATTTCACCAGGGTGTCTCAGAATAGCTGTTCAAATTTCTCGGGTTGGGTAGGTTTCCTGTGTTGCAGGTCTGGTCCATTGTACAAACTTAAACCGGTTTGATTTAATGCAACCCGACAGAACCAGCATTTTTCAGGTGCAGGTGGAGAGAGCTAGCAGCATGCAGCGAGTTAGCAGGAGCCCCCGGGTTAGCTCAGCGCCACAGGGTGCTGCCTCCCTTGGTTGTTGATGTACTAGAGTTGTGCACAAAGCTCTGCTATACTCCGAACGACGTCCACAAGAGTGAACTCTCATCAGTAATGAGCAGGTTATGCTGGCTAATGTTATGTGATACGCTACAATACTTCAGTATGTTTCAGTGGACGGAAACCCTTCATTTCTAAAGACTTTTATTGTGAAACATTTGTTGTATTGTGTTGTGAAAAATGCACTGACTTTGAAGGTTCCCATACGCACTTGAAATGCAGCTACTGCCATCTTTTCTCCAGTTGCACTTGGTCATAAAAGTCTTATTTTATTTATCACTTTGATGTTAAACTTTAGAAGAAAAAAAAGTTAACTTGAATGATGTGAGAAATAAAAACACAATATGTCACAGTTGTCCTGATGGATTGTTGAACTGTTGTTGATTGTTTTCAACATTTTACACCAGCCCAACCCTGTACCTGTGTCAGCATGTCATTACAGTCTGCTGCATTTACATCATACCAGATTTACCCTAAATACAAGCAGCCATCTCAGAGTAACTATTCGTACAAGTGCAATTTTCAGTACTTGGTTTTACCCCAGTGGTTGGTGCCCCCTGAGGTCGGTCTATTAGTTTATCAAAGAATATGTTATGACCAAAAAAATGTGTGGCCAATAATTGATTCCACGACTGTCCAACAATGTCAAGACCTTAATCCACCCAGGCTTCAGTGTTTCCGGTTCCTCTGATATGATGTGAACATGGCTTTGAGTTTCAGCTTTGATGAAACAGTCTATTAGCATTAGACTGTGTGCTTTAGTGCTTGTCTTCTATATTCTGATCCTTCGCTAAGTCGCGCCACTTTGGTGTGAAGAGTCGGAGCTGACTGATGCTAAGCTATGATTAGCCAGGAGTGGGACGTAGCGAAGGGTTAATTGATAATAGATTTCGTCTGTTGAGAATGTGCATAAAATTGTAGAAGATTGTTACAGAATATAGTGACACCGCAGATTTTGCTGCAAGTTTGCTAACGTTTATTTTTGGCAAGCGTCTTCCAAAAAGGCGAAAAACGTTTTCCTCTGTTCTTTTTAATTTTCTTATTTCATCCTTTCCAGATATTTTTGGGAGATCTCGCTGTCCAGACTGGAGAGAACAAGCTGGATTCTGATCACGTAAAAATGTTGACCTCGAGGTGGCAGTCAATCAGAGGTTAGCAGAGCAGGAGTGTTTAAAGAGAAAGTGATAATGGAAGCACTTTCACCTTACTGAGTGACAATAATGTGCCCTTTAGCTGGTCACAAATGGAGAGCTGTGGTTGTGCGGGGAAGCTCACAGTGTTGAACTACATCATGGGTGCGGCTGGAAAACAGCGTCGAAACCGATGATGCACACCCAGAGACTTTAAACTGACTAAAGCATCAAATTTGAGGTTATTTTGCAAGTTGTGTCATGTGTAAACTGAATTGTTGATGCAACAATATGACAAAAAAAAAGGTGATTATGTTATGTTTAATGGTTTGTACTTTACTTTATGGTCTTAGAATGATTATAAATTATTCATATATTGAAAATATTGAAATGAGGAATTGTGATCGCACTTTTGGAAATACACTTGTCACTGTGGGAAAAAAAAGAATGAATGTGTCGTTTTGAAGAGTACTGGTAAATAAAATACTTAGCTTCAGAGACACTAAAGCCTAGTTTTGCTCTGCAGTAGCACAATTTGGTTTTGATATGATGAAGGATGTCCAAAAGTGGATATCCTGCAGTATAGTCTAGGACAGATGCTGGATAAATACAAGAACTTTACCTTACAGCTCGTTTGTTTTGTACTTACAACAGTTTAATACCAGAGTAATACCATTACAAATATAATAGCCTGGTATTATTTGGTAGTGGTAATATTGTAATAACATTTTAAAATAGGGTAATAATGGTGCAAAAACATGAGGGTAATATTGGATAAGTAATAATAAGGGGTCATGATAGGATGACAATATCAAAGTATTATTTATTTATTATTTGCAGTAATCATAGAGGTAAATATCAGTATAAAACCTTCAAAATTACATGAAAATTACTGTTAAATTTGTACTTTGTGTGATTTTTTTCCCCCACATTAAAACGCAGATGGTAAATAAATCATCTATTTCCTCTTCTTGTTTTGGCAATGATACATTTTATAATATTTACTACACTAAACACCAAAGGCCAGAGCTCATTTCATGGTGGTTTCGGTGTAATAAACATGAATCATGGCTGTTTAATATAAAAACACCTGTTTCTTTTTAAAGTTGTCTTGGTGATTTGAGATTCAATACAAGTTAAAAGCATCACCATTGTCTGTCTTATTGAATATATTTAATTAGTCTTTAGTTTTGTCAGAAATGAAGTTCTGTGCCAACACTGCAACAACGTGTGCATGCCAAGATTTAAAATCTTACATTTGGAAATATGAGAGTTATCTTGTTGTTGTTTTTCCTAGTTTCTATCTTTGAATTCATGGTATATTCTTGAATTGATCATGAATGTGTGCTTTAATAAGTGAGATTTTTCTTTTTCTTTGGCCTTCATTTTTTTTCAGTGTTACCTATTACTGTGCTGTGTAAGTCTGATTTCAAGTAATTTAATCTAAAAGCTGGTGTTTTCCTCTCATTTCAAACATTTAAATTATCGCACTGCACCGACAGATAATTTCACCAGGATTAAGTAATTTCTTTCCCCTAAATTCAGCGCTTGTTTCTTGTATTTTAGCTTCCGTTTTTTGTTTTTTTTTTCAGTGAGGTGATGAGAGGGTGAGTATCTGCTGATCCTCTCTGACTGACAGGGTGTAACTGCCCTGTTTGCCAGGGGTGGATGTGTACACTCTTCATACATCCTGGTCACATGATTACACACACGCACACACACACACACACACACAGAGAAAGAAGAAAACACATTTGCTTCTGCTAGTGGTGATCTAAAGCAGGCAGAAAGATGATAATTTATGAATATTATTGTTATTGTTAAAGGGACAGTTCACCCCAAAGTCAAAAATACTTATTTTTCCTCTTCCCCTTTAGCGCCATTTATCCATCTAGATAGTTTTGGTGTGAGTTGCTGAGTTTTGTAGACATCAGCTGTTGAGATGTCCGCCTTCTCTTGACCTCGTTGTGAGCAGTTTCACATAGGAACCATTTCCCTTCTGTATCAACGCGCAGAAGGAAGCGTGCATCTAACGTTTCATCTCAGCCGAGGAGGACGGTATTGTTGTTTACATCCTAACGTCTCATCCATGAGTAGATGCACGGTGATGCGTTGTAGCTCAGTAGAAAGAAAATAGTTCCTACATGAAACTGCTCACCTGTGGATGAGTAAGAGATGAATAAACAGCACTACAGATTAGAGAAAAAAATACTTAGTTTTGATTCTCAACCCAACCGGTCAAGGCAGGCGGCCGCCCACCATAGAGCCGGGGTCTGCTCCGAGGTTTCTGCCTGCTAAAAGGCAGTTTTTCCTCTCCACTGTCGCAAAGTGCTTGCTCATGGGGGAAATGTTGGGTCTCATATTATATATTAACAACTAATAATAAAGAGTGTGGTCTAGACCTACTCTACATGTTAAGTGTCATGAGATAACTTTGTTGTGAAT
>JBBPCS010000001.1:23736045-23778066 GCA_037974645.1 Hollardia meadi | reverse complement strand
AACAGCCCTATGGCTGTCCTTCCAAAAGGGATTAAAATACATAAGTAAAATACCCACATGGTTCAGAGACCCTGTGGCAGTGGAACAAATACAACAATTGCATAAACGTCTCATTCCTTCAACACTCTCCACAAAGTTGCATACACAGGGTTCCTGCACCATTTTAAAAATCGAAATCAATGCTTTTTAAGACCTTTTTAAGACATAAATAAATTCAAATTACGACCGAACAATGTCGAAATGATTTCTTTTATTCAAACTTCCACGACCAAGCCGTAACTACTAGTTGGGTATACAACTATTCAACAGTGCAAAAATCCATAAAACACAGGCCTGCAGCTTGCATCACTAAATAGGCGAGATAGATAGGGGAAAGAGAGCAACAGGTTAACATATCAAAACAATTTTTACTTTTAACCTGTCAATTACAATGAAAAAGAAACTATAAAAAAGGTTAAGACATGTGGCGTCGCTCTATTGCCCCCTTCTCAATTCCTCAACATCAGCATTTCTCAACAAGCTGATCGCTGTATAATGCTCTGCTCTGAAATGTGAGCGAAATCTGGTTCAAAATGGTGTTTTATTCAAACAGGAAAGAAACAAAAGATAAACTGGTAGTAATGGCAGCTCTGATTAAGAACCAGATTCACTTTGCTGCTTTCGTTCCCCTGCAAACAATGCTTTAAAATAGAGACAGGGTAGAAAATTCAGTCAAAGAAGTTCATGAATTGAGACCCATAACAGCGAGAGACAACACGGGTGGCTGTGTCATCAGTGGTCCAGTTGCTTGTTTTTTGTCGTTTTATTCATGCTTTCGTCGAACATGGCGACATATGGTTTCTCACTGACTTTGATTGACAGCTCTCTTTTGATGAATGATGCGATGCCATATTTGGCAACATATAACATAACTTATCCTCAGCACACGTAAACGACTTTATGGGGCGACCCATATAACCACAAAATAAATAATATGCCTGATATCAAAGGGACGGCAACGTTGAACAAGTGACATGACACTGCAACACCTCAATAAAACTGATTTACAGAATTTAGCTTGTTGGCTATGATTTTTTTACCAGCCTTAAACAAACCATCTACAAATTTAATACCTACAGCAAATTTACAGTGAATATAAGACATATTAAGACCTTATTTTCCTTTATTTTAATTTCAGACTTTTTAAGACTTTTTAATGACCCGTGGGAGCCCTGCTATACTGCAGCCCACCACCAGGGGTCGATCGAGGTGTTTTGGCTGACTTCTTTATATACAGTCTGTGGTCCAGGTTCATATAATATATGTAGTGACTGAGAGGTTTGTCACATGGTGCAACGACAGTCACCCGAAGCTCAATATCTGCAAAACCAATGAGCTTGTGCTGGACTATTATGCTTCAAATATGGATTTTGCTGCAAAGAAGCCCCAAAAATGTTCTTTAAGGAACTATGCTTCTCTTATAACATGGCACCAACACTATTATAGTAAATTACTTAAATCATTTTTAAAAAATGACATCATGTATATGCATTTTGCATTTACTTGCCGCTCCATTTTTCTAATGAATAATTTTGTTCAAATCAAGGATTTTGTTAAAAGTTTTTTTTAGGATGATGTCATATAAAAATGAAGAAGTACATTTGAAGGTTTATTGGAAAACCTCAATAGGAGCTTTGAATGTTAAAAAACCAGACATTCAGTACAGCCCTACCTGGTACCCCATGTTTTTTTAAACCCCTTTTAAACCCAATGATGCATTTTCTGTTTAGCTTCTCATTCTCATCAAATTCTTAGAAATAACACAGATTATTCAAAAAAACAAAACAACAACAACAAAAAAAAACGGGTAGCTGTTCTCAAAATATTACAATGAAAAATTCAACACAGATACTGCTTCAGAATCCAAAGCAATGTTTTAGCATGTGCACCAATTATTGAACAAATACAAACTAAACAGTACCTGGAAAGTTTTGGAAGCTCCGCCACAGTTGAATCTTAGACAGAGGTTGACTTTGTTATCCTTTTCCAGAATCTCAAAAGTTCCCTCTTTCCATCTGGTGGTTCCCCGATCCATGCTGGTGAAGCGGATCTTAACAGCGCCACCGCTGGAGAGTTTGGGCACTGTGGTTGCCATGGCTTACTATCCAGTTGGTACACTTTGGAGGCTGGGACTTGTGATAAGGGGGAAATTACATTAAATTTGTCAGTACAACCACCATGTGTCATGTAGAAGTGTAGTCAGTAGAATATATTATGTCAGTCTTTAACCATATCAGTGCCACCAAATTGCCGTTGTAAGTGCCATTTGACATTAAAGTAGACCAATGAGCTCCATGATGAATCTTAATGACTTGAAAGAAATCGTCTGTGCTAATATTGCACAGCTTATTCAAGTTAAAAACACGTGTAATTTATTTAGTTTACAATACTCAATTTAAAAATCACACAATTAAGCTGGCCCGCTATGGTCAACGCTTCACTACTGAGCGCTTGTTTAAAGTCACAACAAACTCCGAGTCAACCACAAGCAACGTAGCCCAACAGTTAAAGCACAGGCATAACAGAAACATAACAGCACATAACGTAACAGACGATTCACTCGTAGTAAACAAGGGTGAATATTCAGAAAGTGGGGAACTCACGCCACTTATGTTAACGTTAGCTGCCTAGCGGTCTCATTAAGAAGCAATGAAGACTGATTTGCATTAGCCATCAAACTAGCCCAATGGCCAATCTGTGTCACGGCAGCAAAGACAGGCGAAGGTGCACGACACATTACGACCAGCGCTTGCTACTTCTTAACGTTATTACAAGACTAACAGTCGCTAAAATGTGGAAAAGCATCAAAGTTACGAAAGAGCCAGCCAGGGTGACAATACAGCCAAGCTGAATGTCTGGTATGCTGATAATGTCGTCCCACCATCTACAGACGTTGAATGGATGGAGGAGGCCGACATTAGCAAGTCAGCTAGCATGCTAGCAGGAGCTAGCTAACTGGCTAATTTGCCTGATTGTAATTTGATGATGAAAACAGTGTCACAGTTCGATTACATCGTCGCGGTTCTTTACCTGTCGATAATAGGTGCTCGTCTTGAAACTTTTAAATCACAGTATCGTTTTCGTAGGTCCAACGAGGGCACAAAGTTTGTTTTGCCGGCATTCACCTGCACCAAGTACGTCTGTTGTTGACAGTGGGACCCGCACACGACGCCTCGTAGCAACACTACGTGATGATGGCGGGAATGTGAAAATTTACAACGGAAATGATAACCGAGAATGCGTCCTCTTCTCGCGATATTTTAATTATTTGCGTTTAGGTTGTCTCGATTGTCTAAGAAAACCTCGCCACTAGATTAACTATGTTTTCCGATATATAGCGTTCAGTTTTGAACTTTCGATACACATAACTGTGAACATTGACGCTTTGTTATCGTGTTATGTCAATGAAGTTATGTTGCTTGTAATGATGTATGCTCGCCCTGAATTCCGTTGAATTCTGTCAATGCATTTAGCAGCTAGCTAGGGTTAGCTCGCACTTTGTTTTAGCGTTGTTAAGCTACGCCAACTTTGTTTTATTGCAGACAATAGTTTGCATTACACCACACTTCGTCTGATATAGTGGTTTATAAAGTATTGGGACCGAAAAGAGCCTCAGAGAATGCTGGCGACGGGAGCAGTGAGTATTTAATAGCATAATGTAACGTTAACGCTACGGTAGCAACCGAGTTAACATACATTTTCCCTCTTTGATCTCTTTAAAATTTCTACGGTTGTAAGAACCAGCTCACTGTCTGACAGTATCAGACATATATTGTGTCTTATGTTCCAACTCTCAATTGAAGCTTTAAATATTTACATTGAATTAAATATTTAAACTGGAGACTTCCTCAATTTATTAATATTTACCCAAATTCAGCCTTACATATTTTATGTCCTCTGAAACTTGGAGACCTCCACCAGACCCTAAAATACATTTTTAAGCTCTGGCTTTGAACAATGTATGACTGCACACTTTGTGATGGCTGGGTCACTGACTGAGTAGAAAAATTATGTTTTTACCATGGCTGTAGGCATAATAATAATATTATTATTATGAATAATAATAATAACATTATTATTATTATAGTAAATCTGGCAATTAATTACCAGTGATGCCAGGATGAAGCTGTTCGCTTCTATACAATCAGATGGGATAGTTTTGAATACCTTCAATCATGTGATGCCATATTGTGGGTATGTCTAGTGGTGACATACATAAAATGTGTATGCTGCACTGTCATGATAAGCAGATAATCTCCTCTCATACCATCATATTGATATAAAGTAGTACTTACCCAAGGTCTAATTGCATGGTGATGATTAATGCATTTGTTGATTATTTTCCCTTTACAGGCTGTAACTAATGTCACAGCCCTGGCCCAGGTAGACCGGGAGAAGATATACCAGTGGATCAATGAGTTGTCCAGTCCAGAGACCAGAGAAAACGCCTTGCTGGAGCTAAGCAAGAAGCGCGAGTCTGTGCCAGACCTGGCACCAATGCTCTGGCACTCCTGTGGCACCATTGCTGCCCTATTGCAGGTATGACTAGTTTACATATCTACAGTATGTGTCTCTCCATAATATTTGCTGTTGTGTGGCCTTTGACGATGCATGATTATTTTTTCCTTTCTCGTTTTAGGAAATAGTGAACATCTATCCATCTATAAACCCACCTACACTTACAGCTCACCAGTCTAACAGAGTGTGCAATGCCCTGGCACTTCTGCAGTGTGTTGCCTCACACCCAGAGACACGGTAATGTGGAGTTCAGTATAATGAAATGAAGCTTCAACTACATAATGCTCCAGAAAGCTGTTGCTACTTAATCTATCGAGGAGAGGGTATTTTTTCCACTACATCTGACATACAGTATGTTGCTCTGAAATTGTTGAAATTTCATTATATGGTTCGATTATCATCCAGCACACAGTCCAAAAGTTACTGGCAAAAAGGATTTGACTGTTTCATGTGCCAGTATAATTCTTTATGGAATGTTAAAGGTAATGCCCCAGAAGTGACTTCTTTATCACACATGACACTTTTCCTTTTTAAAAACATGTCTTTGTATTGATACAGGAAAAATGTCTTACATCTGACAATTGGGGCTTTAAGCCAAGTTTTTCATGACTTGTAATGTTAATGTAGGTATTTATTTTTGCCTCCATTGTCAGTAAAATCCATAAAGATGACATTGGAGCCTATGTCTGATTAACTCTGCATACAAGTCTGGTCACATTGATTAAAATGCCTTTTCTTCTTTGTGTCTTCTTCCTTTCTTACCAGGTCAGCTTTTCTTGCTGCACACATCCCTCTTTTCCTTTACCCTTTTCTGCACACTGTGAGCAAAACACGGCCCTTTGAGTACCTGCGACTTACCAGCCTCGGAGTCATCGGTAACCTTTACTCCTGTTTATTTCTTGATTGAGGTTAATTTCCACAAAAATGTGTTTTCGTTTCTCTCATCATGTTGTTTCTCTGTTTTTACCGTAGGCGCCTTGGTTAAAACAGATGAGCAAGAAGTGATTAATTTCCTCCTAACCACTGAAATCATCCCGCTGTGTCTCCGCATCATGGAATCAGGGAGTGAGCTCTCCAAGACGGTACGTAACTGTTCCAGCTGCTCTTCAAACCTGGTGCCCCAACTTCTTCTCCTTAGCGTGCTAGTTAAAAAGTATTATTTTTTTACTCTTAAGTTACAGAAAAAGAAAGAACATATTAACTGACAGTTTCTGTGCATAACAGGGTTGTAACTTATGGAAGCCAGTTTCTGCCAATGTGATGAAAAAAAAGAGATTCTCTCAGGTATTACAATGAGAAACTTTCTCAAAATAATGACTTGGTGTCTCAAAATATAATAATTATCATTACTTTGAGAAAGTTTCTCATTATTTTGATATAATGTCATTTGAGTTACTTTGTCATTATTTAAAGAAAGTTTCCTACCAACTCATTTTGAGTCATTTTGAGAAAGTTTCTCATTAAAATGACTTACAGGTTAGTTTCCTTTTCATGCCTCCACGCTGGCAAATTTGGCAAAAACATTCACTTGGACTTAGATTTTGGTGGTCAAAGGTCAAGGTCACTGTGACCTATTACATTTTTAGTCATAACTCAAGAATTTATATGCTAATTGTGACAAAATTTCACAAAACTGTCTTACAGGATAATGAAGATGAATTCATGACATTTTATATCTGAAAGGTCAGAGTTCAACCTCACTGTGACATCATAATAATCATAATCATAATAAAATTGCAACTTGATTGGTGCCTGAAGGCATACAACCACAAGGCAGTAATTCTAGTTTTTCATCACATTGCCAGGCATGGGCTTCCGTAATAACTTCAGGTAACACCTCACCCTTCTTTATTTTGTTTGACAGGTTGCCACATTCATACTGCAGAAGATCCTGTTGGATGACACGGGGCTGGCTTATATATGTCAGACATATGAACGTTTCTCCCACGTGGCCATGATCCTTGTAAGTGACCCCCAGGAAATACTGCGTGCCACCTGATTGTAATAGAAGGTCCTCTGTCACAATCTCATTTTCATCTTCTCTGCAGGGCAAAATGGTGCTCCAGCTATCTAAAGAACCCTCAGCTCGCCTGTTGAAGCATGTTGTTCGCTGTTACCTTCGCCTCTCAGATAACATCAGGTAGAGCAGTGTTGTACAGAAGCCCTATACCGTATGTGGTCACTTGTTTGGTGGAGATCTGTGTAAGATGAGCTCCCTCGTGACCCTGGAAAAGTTTAACTGGGGAGAGAATATGACTGAAGAATTTTATGATCAGTACTTGCCACTAGGAGGAGCCATGACATAAATACAGTGTGGTGACTCATTTAAATACCTCCTTAGCCTGCAATTACTCATTGATTTTCAAAAATAGCTCTGGTAACTTGTGATGGGACACCTGGCATTCTCTCAGGTGGAGGAACACCACTTTGCCCAAAATAAAAAAATATCCTTGCTAAAGTCAGAAGAAATTGTCACATTTTTATGAAATCTAACATTAATCTTCAGCAAAACAGCAGAGACTCCAAATCATGCAGCAAAGGCCACATATTTACTGAGTAAGGGAATTGTTTAGACCATCATCTAGTAACTAAATTGATCACAAGATGGAAACAGGTCAGGATCAGGGCTGGGTATGGGTTACCGAATTATGTATAATGATATGATATATTATTATATCAGTGCCAATGCCAGTACCCTTAAAGTGATACTGATACCAATACAGTACTTCATTCATTCTCATCATGTGAATGGAAGTGTTCAGTTGTGTAAAATGCCGCCACTGAAATGCCAACTCTGTCAAATACACCACGTTCAACTTCACCACACTACAGACATTTGGTGTAACTGGGAAACCATCCTTGTCATTATAGAAATAGATCGTTAGATTGTGATATTCATTACAACTTCAGAAGTATCTGCTGCTTTCCCTTTGACTCATAGCTCCACTCTCTCTCTCTATGTGCCTTCAAGCACCAGCAGCCTTCAGTCTTGATAGGCTATTACTCGTGATGTGTAACCAATCAGATAGAGCTGTGGGCGGGACATTGAGTGAGCCTGCAGAGTGGTGACCATAGATGTATTAAAAGAGCTTATATTACAATACTTATTTAATAAAATAGATAAATAATAATACATTAAATGATAATACTTAGAAATACTTCTATGGAGGTGACTACAGACAGAGCACAGTGTAGCACAATTTTAAAATAATTTATCCTTAACCCTTCTTCCTCTTTGCTGATCCGAAAACCGACTCAAAAAACGTGATACAATCAAAAATGTGTGTTTTGTGATCCGTTGCACTTCTATTAATAATGCATATCAGGGAAGCATATTTCAGAAGAGATGTTGTGCTTTAATAAATGCACTGGCCTTTGATATTAAGCTGGAGACTTTATAGAGAACAACCTTTTCTCCAAGGAATAGCTTCTCTGCATGAGTTTTCCATACATGTGTATGTCATTTTGTCATTGTTAAAAGGTTTACCTCTCACTGCCATTTGAAGCCCCTAGCATGATAAGCTGTCTGTTTTATAGTAAGATGATGTCAGAAAAGTCGTGACATGTGGGATTCCCTCCTCAGAGCCAGAGAAGCCCTGCGTCAGTGTCTGCCAGACCAGCTGAAAGACAGCACCTTTGCCCAGGTGCTGAAGGACGACACCACCACCAAACGCTGGCTGGCACAGCTGGTGAAGAACCTGCAGGAGGGCCAGGTCACCGACGCCAGAGGCATCCCATTGGCTCCACAGTGATGGGGACAAAGCGTGTGCTCACAGCCGACACAGAGGGACACTCATTGTGGTCTAGATTTTGTATTTTGCCAAATGTGGTGCTGCAGTGTGAAGGACAAGATTTGTTTTGTTTTTGGATAGATGGATTAATTCATCTCCACACACGAGGGCACTATCACAGATGAAAATGTGTCTTTTAAGAGCCAGACTGATAGTATATTTTCAAACTCAATACTGAGATTGATATTTGAGGATAAGTTAAATCCAATAATCATATATTGGCTGGTATTTGTTTAGGATGAAAACATTTCTGGAAAGATCCCAAATTTGGTTCATAGTGATAAAGATATGTCGGGGGTATGATGGTTTACAGGTAAGTGACTTCACTATCAAAACATTAACAGTATTTTTTTGTGAACTGAAAATTATAAGTAACAACAAAAAATACATTAAATATGAATTAAGAAAAAAATGGCCAAATGTCCATTTAAATACAGCCTGTAAAACATTGAATGCTGCAGTTAACTGCGCTGCGGTTTCTTTCTGGATACCTGTCAACATATCAATACTGATATATCAATGATAAGCTGTTATCTGTTGTTAGAATCAGCTCTACCAAATCGTCAGTCAGCTCTGGTCGTTTCCTGTTCATCACTGTAATGTTCCACCTCATTGTAGGAGCTGTTATTTTGCTTCTTGCATTTCAAATAAGACTTTCTAATCTTCTACATGACTGGTTGTGTCTCTTCTTTTGCTTAGCTTCTGTGCACTGATATTACAGTATATAATACTGTATTTCTCTGCAGTATTGTGTTTTTACTGGATTTGTATTTGGCAAGTAATTCATAAAAATATTTCTGTCCAGAGTGAATGCTGCTCTTCAAGATATTTCATAAATCAATTTTCCACCCAGCTTAGAATATTAAGACTGGTAAGAGGAACTGCTTTCAGAAATGTCAGTGTGTTAATATTTTGTGAAAGCACCAATAGTCATCCTGACAATATTATTGCAATATTGATATCGAGGTATTTGGTCAAAAATATTTTTGATATTTAATTTAGTACTTAACGCCCAGCCCTGTTTTGAAGGACATTATTATAAGACAGGTCTTATTCTCTTGTGGAGTCAGTAGCAGGAGAAGTTATCTATTGTACAAAATATATGATGTATATAAAGTATGTACATTCTATGGCAATAGATAGTAGTCATTTGATTAAAAAAAAGAGACTGCATCCATCCATTGTCTATACCCCCTATTCCTGTGCAGGCTTTGAATGGCTGGATGCTATTCCAGCATTCACTGAGAGAGAGAGACGGGGAGCACCCTGGACAAGTTGCCAGTCTGTCATAGAGCTGACACGTACAGACAGCCATTCACACTCACGTCAATGTCAAGTCTTCAGTTAACCTATTGTCCGTGTCTTTAAATAATAGAAAAACGTCCGTCACATTTGAGGGTTTAAGGACAGAGGGCGATGTACACTGTACAGGTTCCAAAGCCCTCAGGCTTTGTGATTTGTGATTTTGGGCTATGTAAATAAACTTGACTTGTCTTTGGGCTGTGAGGAGACACACATGCACAGGGAGAGCATGCAAACTCCACACAGACAATTGTTTGATCACTTGATCAATCATAAATAGTGAAAAATGCCTGTTACAAGTTCCGACCAACACTGGTGGAAGAAGTACTCAGACCACTAAGTTGCAATACCACAGTATAGAAATACTGTATATGTATTAGAATCCAAATATACTTAAAGTTCCAAAAGTAAAAGTGCTAATTTTGCAGAATGGCACAATTCAGGATAATAACTTAGAGAGACAGTTCACCCTAAAATCAAAACTACATATTTTACTTCTTGTAGTGCTTTTTATTCGTCTAGATAGTTTTTGTTAATATAAAGTATCAGAAAATGTAAATACTCAAGTTGAGAACAAGTAGCTCAAAACTGCACTTACTACAGTACTTGAGCAAATGTACTCTTGTAGAATGTAGTTACATTCCACCACTGCCAACCACCAGTCCAAAAGCAAAACATGCTCAATTTAAAATGATCTAAAACACAGAAAAGAAGAAAAAAAAACTCTAATCTCAAAGTGAGACCAGGAAATATTTACCATTTTTGTTGAGGAACTTAACTGAAATGATGAATCCATTTAGATGCTGATCAGTTTCTGTCAACTGACGAATCAGTGAATAGTTTTAACTCTATATTTGAGTCTTGCCTCAACAAATGCAGCAGCTCAGATGAGCAGTGTCACTGTCACTAGTGATGTGTAAATAAAGGTGTTTTGTTGAAATGTATTGAAATTTCAGGATTCTCAATTGCTGGATATTTCAAAGTTTTGAAGACATTTTTGCACAGTGAGGTTCACTTTTTGTCAGTCAGACAAGAAAGTGGCTCACCTGTGCTCACTGAGTGCTCCATCTAACAGCCAACAGACTACACTGATGATGAGCCTTCGCTTCCTTTTACCGGAACATGATCCATTATCCTCAACAACTGAGATGGGCAGCATGCACGATCAGGCCGTCCATTTGTGAGCAAATCTGATCCCCATGGGAGATGTTCCTAAGTATACATTATGTGTTTTTGTCTGTTTTCCATTTATGAGGAATGAGCTGCAGTAACTAAAGTCATTAGAAGTCCAGGGAGCCTTTCAAATGGCTACAGTACATTAGAGTGACTGGGCTGAGAACAGGGAAAGGTGATGTTTTCGCCCACATTACTGGAAAGTAAAATTCATCCATGATTTGTTTGCATGAGAGAAAACTACACTCACTGCTTCTTTTTATTTCCATGGATGTTGGATGGTGGAGGAATACAAATTAAAGTAGGCATAAAAGTAATAAAAACTGCATCTGAAGCATTATCTGCAGCATGTGGCACACTGCCATGTTCTACAGTTCAGTCCTTTATCAGTCTGTACTCAGACCGTGGAATCCTCTGTGTCTGATATCAGATTTAGCCTGAGTTTCATCATGTGAAAGGGGTAGAATTATCACAAAGTAGGAGCCCTTTGTTAACTTTGTTTGATTTTTTTTTTAATGCATAATATGTACAGTACTTCTCATTGTTTTATGATTTGGCTCTTTTCCCCAACACAGCAGACCTTTTTCCCAGAATTGTAACACCAGTTATCAGTGCTGATACAGAAACATGAGAGACACCCTGCAGGGCATCCACAATCGTCCAGAGGATGAGGAAGCAAGACAGAGAGAAGCAGACTGGGGGGTGGGTGGGTGGGTGGTGTCACCAGATGAGGAGGGTCTCTTGGATGGCGAAGTGAGGGAGTGACAAGAAAGGAAGGAAGGCTGGCGGAAAAGGAGGAGGAAGAGGAAGAGGGTGAGGAGGGGTGGCAGCGTGTGCAGCAGCATAGGGAATCAAATTTCTCAGAGTGGAGAGAAGGGAGGGAGTGGGAGGCTGCGCCAGATTTCCCTTCGGGTAATCCCAGTCTTTTCAAAAGACCTGAGCTCAGCTAACAGTCCCTGCACTCTCTTTCCCTCAGGCCAACCATCCAGGGTCCTACCCCTCAGTATCTGCCAGGGAGAGCTGTCTCCTGTAGAGTACCCACCTCTGGAGGTCTGACTCATAACATCCCTTCTGGGATCTGTATTTTTGGTAAGTATAACTCTTTTTTCCTATCAAGGAAAAATTGTAGTATTTCTTTCTTTGGATGCCGTTACATACAGGCTTTGCTAATGTGATGCTTTTATGACTCATATTACCGCCTCTGGTTCTAATTTGCTAAGCACAAACCGCCCTTCCCATCCTGGTTTGGAGTTATATGTGGATTTATTGGCTGGCTGGTCACTTGTTTGTTGAATTCTTTGCATAATTGTGTGCAGGGGGAAAAAACAGTCATGAGTAAATACCAGGACACAAATCCATTTTATTGTGGATTAAAGATATATAAAAGATTTAAACTAAACTAGGGGCACACCAGATACAAGTATGAAGCTGTTGGTTTTCATGACAGACTTGTTTATTCCCTCTTGTCAGTTATCCCTATTAGTCATGTCTTTATGTGTTTGTGTGTCTGTATGTGTGGTCGGTGAACTCTCTGAGGAAGCAGCCTTGTGTGACTCATCAGGCAGAAGCAGAGTGCCTATCCAAAAAAGTAAAGCATGGCCCCAGAGATTAAACAACATCATGCAACCTAATTTCAGCTTAAAAGTCTGGACGTGAAGTATGGAGGAGGGTGTGTTAACCTTTTAACAGTATAGAGTCTGTGAAACTTGGAGGGGAAATGAATGATGTTGACTGTGCAGTGAAAGCACAAACTGAAAAGTTAATTTAAGCAGCAAATAGCTGTGGAAAATAAATCTGGCCTTCGTGGTCAGTCTGGTTCATTTAGTAAGAGCGTGATATTACATTGTGAAGCAACTGTAAATGCACTCGTAAGTCATGCTGTGGTGAGAACTTATTTTCTCATAAACTTGCCAGGGGTGCCAGCCCCCCGGCACAGGGGGTTGTGAAACCTGCAGAAGCCAAGATTCCATCTTGTTGTTTCAGGAGACAATGAGAGGAAAGGACAGCTGTCAGACAGGAATACAGATATAGAGACTTTAAAAAAAAAACCTTCCCTTTTGAAATTGTTTGATCCGCATTTATCAGTGAACAGCAGAGATAGCAAGAGTTCATCAGTTTTCACTGATAAGAAAGTCTGCAGTGCATTTGTCTGTTTGGGTCTGTCTGTTTTTATTGAGAATGTAACGCTCTGAGAAGAATGAATAATTTTGGGCTATAGAAAATGATTTGACGGTAACACTTTCTATGAAGACTACATCTATAGTCTGTTATGGGGGCATTCATAGTATATTATAATGCCACTCTCCCAGCCCCTAATGCTCCTACTGCCACTGGGACCACTTTGGACCACACCTTCCACATCAGTTCAAGTTGTTTCTCAGCCCCTGGTCCTTCTCGATCTTTTCGTGCTCCTTCTTTCTGGTGTTACTGTCAGCTGGGATTGCAACATCTATCACAACTGCGCTCTTCTGCTCCTTGTCAAACGCCACCATGTCTGGCGGGTTAGTCAATAGCTGCTTGTCAGTCAGTCTTCCTATCCATACTCAGCACAGATGTTACTGTACACTATCCCATCCAGTTGGTTATGTGAGTTATGAGACGTTGACTGATGGGGCTTATAATACATTATAACTACCTATACTCATACACACCTCAACAATCAACTGTTGTAAGAACTCACAGGATGCTATAATAGTCCTTGCATGACAATGCATGCAGTATGCTACTGTTACATATAGTACATGAAAGTTCCCTTCTATTGATGGCATGTTTTTGCTGCATTTGTCATTTCGTAACAATCCAGAATTTGGAAAGTAGCATCCTAGAGTGACTGCATTACAACCACAGGCAGATAAATCAAATTTTTAAAAAATCCATCTTTGTGTCTATTCTTGAGCTCTATCTGATCAGACTGAGGCGAGCACAGACTGCTGAGAGTGTGAGATTTTTCTCAGTCAGCACTCCATTTGCAGGAGTTGCCATGGACAAGCCTGTTGGTCTGAGTAAAGACTGATGTTGGTGTGGGTGCATCAAGATTTAAATGCTGACTCGTTGCGAAAATACCTTCACGTTGAACAGCTACAGTCCCACCACATCCTTGTGTCAGTACCGGGTCTGAGCCCAGATCTCACAGTTAAAAATAACAGTAAGGATTCCCTTCACCATCCTACTGCCCGGGAAGCTGGGAAATTGTGTATGGACAAAAAGAACTAGTAATGTCCTCCCTCAACAACTCCTGTCTATTGAAACATCGTGTCCGACATGAGAAAACTGTTTAAAAGTTTGATCTAAGTATATACATTTGAATCAGGGTGTTACTAGAAGTATACTCAGCAATCCATCCGTGGACAGTTGAAGATTAATGTTATGCCGTAATTATTTGATTTTGGTTGTTTATGTATCAGTTTAGTGTACATAGAGCTTTAACAAAATGGATTTTGTTTGGAAACAGGGAAAAGCACCTGTAACAATTCACTGACATCTGCTTCTTTTTAGCAGCTCCTTTCCATTGATATGATTCAAGAATAGTGATGGATCCTGAAGGCTCACGTGAGTAAATATTATTTGTTCAGACAGAAGGTAGAGTAACTGTCGTGATTTTGCCATTTCTTTGAAGAGTTCAGTGAATCAGCAGCAGAATCATTAGAACTAGTTAAAGCCTCTCTCTAGCCAGCTAGTTCTGATTGTGTAGCATCTGAGGTATGACATGATCACGACCTTTGACTTTATACATGACCCTGTGCAGGTATCCATGATGATCACCATGTCAAGGTGATGATGGCAGGGTTGACTCTGAGAAAGGTCAAGTCCCACTCCTGGAAGAAGCAGCGGCATTTCCGCCTCCTGGAGGACGGCCTGACCATCTGGTACAAGTCCAGATGGGCAGGGAGAGGCCACTCCACTTGTGAGTACAGAAGCGTGTGCAAATGTTTGCTAATTTTACAGACATAGTAGCTGTTGGTTTGTCTGTTATTTAGCAGGATTACGGGAAAATTACTGGCCCGATTTTCATGAAACTTGCTGGATGGGTGTAGCATGGGCCAACAAAGAACCGATTAAATTTTGGAGTGGATGGGTTAGGGTTAGAACTAGTTTTCACTTTTGTGAACATACAGTAGAGTGTAGTAAAGTTTAGTCATGACAAAATATAATTAATTGTAGAAATGTGATGACTCCATATCATAATCCACATTGAGTTTGCAAAGAAATAACTGATTATAAGAGTTATTAGTATTATTGTACTGTAAATCAACTGCATGTTATAAATTAATAATGCCTTACAGGTAGAGGCATCTTGTAGGCTACAATAATGATAGGGCTTACTGTGGGTTCACTGTCACACACTTTTGAATGGATTGAACAACAGTTTTAACAGCTTTTAACCTATTAATCAGGTAAAATAACCGTGCTGATGTGCATATGTGTTACCATGGTTCCCAAAATATTTGCAGAAATATCTACATGGCTTATACAGGTCAATTATAAGATTGTTTCCTGAACAGATTTCACAATCAGCAGATGGATTTATTAGTAGTTTAGCTTTTGAATTCACACTAAAATCACATATCTACTGTATAAGCACAAATCCGGTGTTCGGTCTGCTTGCTTTCACACCCCAAACAAAGCATATCAGAGACCCACATTTTCAAGCGGTCTCGGCCCAGACCAGGGCTTGATTGACAGCTTTCACAGCAGCCCATACAAACTGCACTAACTGGGCCAACGCAGCAGGGTCTGTTTTAACCAATCTAATAATATAATAATAATCTTTATTTATATAGCACTTCTCAAAACAAAGTTACAAAGTGCTTCACATAGCAAGCAAAGAACATAAAAATATAAAAAGTCATAACCAGAATAAAAACAAAGTCAGATAAAATCAGGGAAGGCTATGCGATAAAAGTGCGCTTTAAGCTTAGATTTAAAAGAAGCCACTGACTCAGCCCGACGTATTTCCTCAGGCAGGGTGTTCCAGAGCCTCTGGGCTCTTATTTCAAAAGCTCTGTCCCCCTTAGTCTTTAGTCTAGTGTCTGGAACAAATAAAAGGCCTCTGTCAGAGGATCTCAAAGTGCGGGCCGGGTTGTGTGGGGATAAAAGATTAGAGATATACTGCAGACTTTTACCATTTAAAGCATTCTAAGTAATTAAAAGAATCTTAAAATCAATTCTAAAACGCACTGGGAGCCAGTGTAAAGAGGCTAAAACTGGAGTGATGTGTTCAAACCTGCTTACTCTGGTTAAAAGCCTGGCAGCTGAGTTCTGTGCTGTCTGTAGCCGATCTATAGTTTTCCTAGATAGGCAGGTGAAAAGGCTGTTACAATAATCCAGGCGTGTTGAGATAAAACTATGTAAAATAGTTTCTGTATCTTTAAAACTTAACAATGGTCTAATTCTGGCAATGTTTCTTAGTTGGTAAGAGCAAATTTGTACCAGTTTTTTTAAAGCTTAGGTCACAGTCAAACATAACGACAAGATTTTTAGCAACAGTCTTAATGTATTCTGAGAAGTACCCAGTAGATGGCAGTAGTCGAGTATTTAAAGTGCTGGAACCGATAACAAGAATTTCTGTCTTTGTCGAGTTCAGTTGAAGAAAGTTCTCTGACGTCCAGTTTCTTACATCTACTAGACACTCTTGTAGAGAACTCAGCATGCTAAGGTTAGTGGGCTTAACGGGGACATACAACTGTGTGTCGTCAGCATAACAATGTAAGGAAACACCATGTCTACGTATAATCTTACCTAATGTGAGCATATATAACAGGGCTGTCAACTTTTCAGAAACCCTTAGAGTGAGATTTGAGCTGGGCACATGCATAGCATGCATAACTAGTGCACGCCGAAGACATTTATTTTTATAAATTTTTCTTCTATTCTTATTGTTCTAATCCATTAAAAAATGAACATAGAAATAAAACATTTTTTGGCCACCAGAGGGATCACTGCCTGGTGGCCAAAGACCGCAAGCTCAGTATTTTCAACAATGTGGACAGGTCGGTCCCCTACACTACAGCGCCCAGCAAAAAATGTACTTTGTGAAAAGACCAGTGAGAGTTGGCAGCTCTGTATAATGAGAATAAAATTGGTCCCAAAATTGACCCTTGCGGTACCCCGTACTTGACAGTGGCAAATAAAGACCTGTAGCTGTTAATGGACACACAGAATTTTCTATCAGAGACATATGACTTGATCCAACTCAGTGTAGTACCCGATATGCCCACCCATTCCCTCAATCTATCTAACAAAATGTTATGATCTATCGTGTCAAAAGCTGCACTCAGGTCAAGCTAAACTAACTAAACAGGTAAAGTGTGAAAACAACATAGAAAAATGTATGGTGTGGATCAATTGCACCACTGGTGTCTTTGGCAAAATGAACTAAAATGTGTTTAACACTGAATCAGCCAAACTTTGTTGGCAGCTATTCTTTAATACTGCAGGGGAAAGAGCACAAGTAGTTAGAAACAGCTCAGTGAGATGTAAGATGAGGAGCTGCAGCAACAGGCTCTTTTACTGCACCTCTTTAGTTCTCCTCCAACCCGTCAACAACTTCTTTTACGTGCCGTGCTGTGTGATGGAGAAACACTCGCAGCAAAAATAACGAAGGAAATGAAACGTGTTTATCCACCGTTTTACAGTCGCTCTTTTATGTCACAGCCTTGATCAGCCCGCTGCTTTTGAACGTTACATTTAAGGGCAAGCGCGTCATCAGTTTAAGACACACCTTCAATGGGAAGCCCTGTTGTAATGAAAATGCAAATCTCTGCTGTGCTGGGCTGCCATGCCTAGTCAAACCGAGTCGAGCCAGGCCGGCACATGTGTATGGAAAAGCCCCATATTTTTCTGCAGTGACTTTTGGACCAGCAGTGATCTCAGAGCACTCCTCAGGACGGCTTCACTAGCCATGTTAATTCAGCCAGATTCATCTTATGGTGGAATCTCTGGCTCCTTTAATCATCTGGTGGCTGTGTGAATTAAGTAATGACACCAAGGAGACTTGTGCAATTTTATTCCTCTGAGACAAAACTATTGATGCCTTACACAGCACTGTGGAGCCTTGCATTCTCCATTAATCTACCCGTACACCATGTAGCTCCTCAGTCATATATGAATACTCATCAATATTCATTGTGTTTATTAATATTCTATGGAAGCCTGTCCACCAATGTGATGAGAAAAAAGATCCTGTAAGTCATTACAATAAGAAACCTTCTTCAAATACTGACTTAGTATCTCAAAATAATGAGAAACCTTCTCAAAGTAATGAAAATTGATTTGAGATATTAAGTCATTATTAAAATGACTTACAGGGTCTTTCTTTTTCATCACTTAATAATGGGCTTCCATATAAAACCTTAAATGGTTACTATTGCAGGTTTTCCCTGGGTAAAACCACAGAATGACTGGACTATATCTTAAAATGGCAAATTGATGTTTTAATGATGTTATAATGAGTTAATCATTAAGTTTAAGGTATCTGCAGGTAGGCAAACTTTGTGACCATCAGACAGAGCTAGGCTAGGTCATTATGCTATGCTAATAAGCTAAATGGCTGCAGGTTCCAGCTGCTTATTGACCATACAGATTTGAGAGTGGTATCTCTGTGGCCATCCAGGGCACCCCAAAGCCCCCAAATTATTTGAGATTTTGGGCCACTAAAGTACAATATCAAGCAAAAAGGGTCTTTCATTATCTCCCCTTGTGTCTCTGGTCATGTAGAGAAACCATCTGTTAAAATCCTTTGTTCATGACTTTGTTTTAGTTCATGTGGTGCTCACATGGTACATATCCCTAAATAAAGCTGTGTTTTATCAGCAGTGGTTCCTGATCCAGCCCAAGGTCTCTAAAAATCTATGAAGATGAATGATTCAATACTAAGACGATTCAATGCTGAATTAAGCTAATTTAGGCTATGCCTCCCACTCAGCTTGTACACAGAAGCACATGAAATCCATCAAAGAATGAAAACAGTGGTTCCTCCAAACACAGAGCTATTACTTTAACCACACTCTGGTAATGTCTCAGTCTCAATTACCGAGGTGGAGGCTGTGCGGGAGGGCCACCAGTCGGAGGTCCTGCTGAGCATTGCTGAGGAGTTCCCCGCTGACCTCTGCTTCACCTTGGTGTTTCATGGACGCCAAGGCAACCTGGACCTCGTGGCAGAGACGCCAGAGGAGGCCCAGGCCTGGATCCAGGGAGTTCGCAAGCTGATTCACAAGACTCAAACGATGGACGAGAAGGAGAGGCTAGACCAGTATCCTTTTACTGGAGTAGGTCACAGTGTGAAGTTTTTTTTATGGAAAACTCTGCCTCATTCACGGTCTTCTCTAAACAAAAGCAGCAAGAGGTCTCGCTAAATGTGCAAACCATTCTGAAAAAGTGTTGGGTAATGGATTGGAGGTTTACTTATAAGGCCACACATTTTTGTTAAAGCTGTTCTACAGGCAAACAAGTGGAGTCATATAAATAGAAAATCACTGAACATAAAGGGAGATGATCCTTTTCTATTAATAAATAAGCACAACATTTATGACATTGGAAGTGTAATCAGGCATGATGAGGAGGGTACCTGCTTTTTTGTGCTGTTTTTCCTCAAATGTTACTTTGCCAGTAAACAACAAAACAAAATAAATCAGGTCAAACCAAGGTTGCTCTACCCGTGAGCGTATTTGAGCTGCTGACTTTTCCAACAGAACGCTGATTCTCAGAGCAATTTCCTACGGGAAATATGATGCTCTTTAAATTTGAATTGTTATTAAGAGTTCCGAGCTGGCGTTTCCCTCAGCATCTTCTCAGGTGGGTCTGGGACTGGTTTCAGAAAGCTGACAAAAACAAAGATGGGAAGATGACTTTCAAAGAGGTGCGGAAATTGCTGAAGATGATGAACGTAGACATGAATGAGGAGCATGCTCTGCACCTCTTCACAGTGAGTGAATACTGTTGCTTCTCGGTGGAGAAAATATTTGTGTCTGTGTGTGTGTGTGTGGTGGGGGTTAAAGAGTGTGGACCATGTAGTACAACCAAAAATTTCAAACAGTTTAAACAGTGCAACAGGAAATGCAAAAATAAAGCTCTGCCTTTATTTCCACAGATGGCTGACAAGTCCGAGAGTGGCTCCTTGGAAATCGAGCAGTTTGTCCACTTCTATAAGATGCTGACTCAGAGGGATGAAGTGTGGAAGGTGTTCCAGGACTACTCTGGAGATGGAGAGAAGTTACTGTTGGAGGAGCTGGAGAACTTCTTGAGGATGGAGCAGCAGGAGGGAGAACTGAGTGCCCAGCATGCCCCGGAGCTAATTGACCACTATGAACCATCTGAATCAGGTAAAGATGGCTGTGACTGACAGCAGTGCACCTTCATGTATCACCTCAGTCACACAGGCTGGAACTATAGAGGAGGTGCCCAACTGCACAAAATACAGCCTCATATGATTGATGTAATTAGGGGAGAAATGAAATGAAATATTCATTGCAGATAAATATATAATACTCTTTTATAGTAAGTAATTGCACTTTGTTTTAATGCCTTTTATGATGTGGACCTTCTTTATACATCACTATATGTACAGTTTACATCTACAAGCACTGTAGATCAGAAAAAGGTTGGTATTAGCATTGTGTGAGGGTTGGTAGTAGGTGGACATTTTGTATCTGCAATGCATGTGATGTGTGTGGTAATTTTCAAATTTTCTATCTTTTAAGGCTTGGTATGTATTATGTCCTAAATCGATGGATATTAAATTCTCACTTTCAGTTTGACTGAATAGAGCGATGGATTCTAGGCTATAATGGCAAAAACGTCCCATGGATGTTAAGTCTGTAATGAAACTTAAAAATTAGTCTCGCTTGTACTGTATACTAGGAGTCGACCAAATATTGGCCTGGCTGATTATCAGATGCGATATTCAGCATTTCTCCAAATATTCAAATCTTTTTTTTTTATCCGATCCGTAAAATAAATGAAAAATGTGCTACTTTGGCTGTAATGCAGCATGCAAACTGCAAAGTAACTAGTAACTAAAGTTATCAAATAAATGTAGTGGAGTAAAAGGTATAATATTTGCCTCCAAAATGTAGTGGAGTGGAAGTATAGTAAATATTCAAGTAAAGTACAAGTACCTCAAAATTCTACTTAAGTACAGTACTTGAGTAAATATACTTAGTTACAGTCCACCACTGTACCTAAGACATTTCACTCAAAAACCAGTGATGTCATTGTCATGGTGATGCAAGAGGTAAAGTCAAGGGCTCACCAAAGTCTTTAGGATTCACTCTCTGGGGACCATGAATGGATCCTAAAGAGAAGTTTCCTTGCAGTCCATGCAAAAGTTGTTGTGATATTTCAGTCTTGACAAAAGTGGTGGACTGACCAACCAACCAATAAACTGTCATTATCCTTTCTGACTGAACGCTTGTATTAAATGTAACACATACGTAATTTGAGTGTATGGATGCCTTTTTTCCAGTCTACTTATAATTCTTAAACTCACACAACTCAGCAAAGACTAGTCATGGTAATGTTTTGGAAATTCATTGTATGAATGATTTTTTAAACCTGGACTGTGCATTTGTGCCAACACCATGTGCATCATACCCTCTGTGCAGCCAAGAAGCAAGGCGCCATGTCGTTTGATGGCTTCCAGATGTACCTCTGCTCACAAGAGGGCTCCATATTTAAACCTGAGCTTTGGGAGCTTCACCAAGACATGAACCAACCGCTCAGCCACTACTTCATCTCATCCTCACACAACACCTATCTCCTGGAGGACCAGCTCCGAGGACACAGCAGCCTGGAGGCATACATCCAGTGAGGGCTGCTGCACACATCACATGCTTATTCTTAATCGAACCAGAGTTTAGGCAATCACAATACACAAGAGGAAGAGGAGTTTAGGTTTAAATAAAAGCTGAGAAT
Organism: Hollardia meadi; assembly: GCA_037974645.1. NCBI lineage: Eukaryota > Metazoa > Chordata > Actinopteri > Tetraodontiformes > Triacanthodidae > Hollardia > Hollardia meadi. The sequence continues at coordinate 23,756,332 of JBBPCS010000001.1, read as the reverse complement.
CACTTATGAATAATGTTATCATGTGGTGAGAGACACAGAGGGTTTCCCATGATTCATAAAAGTTTGTTTTAAAGGCCTTTCACACCATGGTAACTATGGTAACTATAACAATAATTATAAATATATTCTTTTAAAAAACGTAACTCAACTGCCAAATGGTCTGTGGCCCTGATGGGGTCTCTGAAGTTCATTTTGTTCTTACCGATGTCCTCTTTCACTCGTCAACTTCTAACACAACCTGGAGCGTGCAGCATGTGCTTGGCGCCACTGTTTACAGAACTTTATGGTTCATCAGTGTTGATGCTCACATTGTTATTATTACAGTTATCATTATAGTTATCATTCTTGACGGTCCTTACATCCTTTTATAGACATGCAAAATCTGTGTATTCAAAGATGGAAATGTGACATATACTTTTAACTGAAACAAAACAATGGTGATTACTTAGGTGTGTGTGTGTGTGTGTGTGTGTGTGTGTGTGTGTGTGTGTGTGTGTGTGCATATAGGGCCCTGAAGAGAGGCTGCCGTTGTGTAGAGGTGGACTGCTGGGACGGCAGTGATGGGGAACCCATTGTGTATCATGGTCACACTTTGACTTCCAAGATTCTTTTCAGGGACATCATCTCAACGCTAAAAGAATACGCCTTCAAGGTTAGCGGTACTATTGCTCATGAAAGGATGGCTCACGCAAATTACACAGAACACATATTTTATAACTCTCCTCTTGTGGTATCCAGCGGTGCAGCCCGCTCAAGTTTTGGTATTAAATTCACAAAAGCAAGATTTCTTGTAGAAACTAATATTTCTGGAACAAATAGCCTCTGTTAAAACTGTTGACAGTCATGTGGACACGAAAAAAAGATGTGCTGTGAGTAGTATGCAATCAATTGCAAACAAACCTTTCGAGGATTCTCCTTTCAGACCCAATCATGATACTATCACCTGTTACCAATCAACAAGTTTACCTGTGGAATGCTCCAAACAGGTGTTTTTGAGCATTCCACAACTTTCCCAGTCTTTTGTTCAAATTCACAATAAGCTTATATTTACAAAAATCATTGAAGTTGATGTGGTCAAACATGAAATATATTGTCTTCAATATAGTATATATCAAAAAGGGATTAGCAAATGATTGCATTCTGTTTTAGGGGTTGTATTTGCTTGCCTGAAAAAAAGTGTGTTTTTGGTACCAGGCAAACCAACCCTTAAGAGAAGTTATGAATTCCATTTCCAAGACTGTCTGTGTGGAAAGTGTGAAACCCAGATGGAGCAGTTGGTAATCGTCCCTGAACCTGAAACCAAATGTACCCCTGCTGACCGACCTACATGGAAAACAACCAGGACATTCTCTTGTGCCTCCACTTTCCTGTTTTATCCCACTCAAATGTTGCTGCTCAACGTTAAGAAGATATAATGAAGAAACTGTTGTGAAGGATTGTGGAACTTATGCCAAATATAAATTCAATGCAGTAGTGTTAAAGTATATGTAATGACTTAGAGTATTGTGTCTTCTTCTTCCTGTTTGATAGGTATCAGACTTCCCAGTCATCCTGTCCCTTGAGAATCACTGTGGTGTGGAGCAGCAGACAGTCATGGCCCAGCACCTTAGTCAAATCTTGGGTGACACACTGCTGACCACCCTGCTGGATGGGTCAATCCCTCAACAGCTTCCTTCCCCACAGGTTATCTGTTTGGGTTTTGTTATTTTTAAAAAAATCAAATGTGCCCTTCATAGGGCCTGTCATGAAACAGAATTAACATAAATTCTACAAATTCAGCAGCTCCTTCTGTGATGACATTTATAACAGCAAGAGGTTGAAGCATATACTGTGTGTATGTATATATATATATATTACCAAACTTATTTATTATTTTGAAATATAAACAGAAAAAAACAGAATGTGAAGAAACAATAGTGTTGATGTTATATAATGTATTGTGTTGCAGAGATAGGAAGGTAGCATGCTAACCAGCTAGCCCTGGTCCGCCCTGTCTTGTAATACCATTTTGTACCTCTAGAGGTGATAGTCCAATAGCTCCCCATAGTTTAAGCTGGGGGATGTATATGAGCAGCAAGTTTGCTAAGTTTCACAAGTTCTCTTAGAATTTAGTCCAAAAAGTTGTCAAACTGACCACTGCTGGTCTAAGAGGCTGTGTCTGGTCCCGGACTGGTGTCCACATGTGTTCGTTGGGAGGCCGCGGAGCCCGAGCTGAGCCCTGTTGTCCACGGTGACTCCCCCCTTTATCCAAGGTCCCAGTCCAGGCAGACTTCAGTCTGCTGTAGGGCCACTACCTCCACTTATTGCTAACTGATGGTTACTACAGCTACAGCCAAAGATAACTAGACAGTATAGTAAGCAGCAGTTGGTGATTACTCTGGTGATATGCTGCCCCGTATATTTCAGCCATATTTTACAAGTTGCTCCTTTAATGTCAGGATCTGGATCGACTAAATGTTTAAAAGTCTATTATGAAGCTTCACTAAATGTTCTACTTTGAGTTAGTGATGAAGTTTTAGGAATGGAAAGTTTTCAGAGAATACCCTATGTAATCTGGGCATATCATTCACAATTCAGAGGCATTTTAAAGATTAATGGTTCATGCGTACCTTGTTATCCATCATCCATTGATCCTAAAAGCAACAGCATAACTTCCAAACTCTTTTCCATTAGAGCACTTAGGACAATCAATGCTAACTTTAAGTAATGGCAGATAAATGCTATGAGGAATTCCATTGATGATTTAGCCAATTAAATAGTGGTACATTGCTGCATTTAGTTAGAAGACAGCAAGGTACAGGATGATGGACCACGTTTATGAGCAGTCCGAGTACTGAGGACAACAAGTACTCAAACGCTGGGACGGCTGAGTGTCTTTGTCTCCTGGTGGACTATCCCAGCTGCATTCAGCACATTAACATGACTGGATTACTTCACGTGACTAGTAGGGATGGGAATTTCAATCCAAAAACAATTCGAAATTAGCTGGAAACTATTCAACTATTCTTCGAAACCCACCTCCTTCTGCTGAGTGTTTCGCTCTCAAATGACTGGGTATATTCGTTGTTGACTTGTGATATGCAAGCTTTACCTGTACTTGTACTTTTAAGTTGACAGCCAAATACTACAAATGAAAGCGATTATCGGTATGTAGACAAACTGCTCTCACCAATGTCTGCCTGTGTTGCTTTTCATTGCAGGAACTGAAGGGGAAAATTTTGCTGAAAGCCAAGAAGATTGGTGGTCTAGAAGACTATCTCGATGAAACTCTGACAGATGAAGTGAGTGATGAAGAAGAAATGGCCAACGGAGATGCCGAGAGCATGTCCACAGAAGACCCCCCTGCTGAGTGTTTGAACCAAGATGCAAAGGTAGATGAACTTGACACATGATGAATTTGTAATCTTTTTTTTTTTTAATCCAAGGGAGACCGTATAAAATTGGTTCTCAGAAGAAACATAGAAGACAGAGACATGAAAAGTGATGGTGAATCAAGACGGGAGTGAATGGAGCTTGATAGTAAAGAGAGACAGGAAACTGGGTCAGGATTTCAGAGACAGTGAGGCGAGACTGGAGTAAGACAAGGGAGATAGTGAAAAGAAACAGGAAACAGGAACATTTACAAGAAGAAAGATAGTGAAGCAAGAAAGAAAACCGCTTACAGTGTGCTTCTCCTCACAGATCTCTGTTAGCATCTATAAGGTATCTAACGCTGCTGGGCATGTTAACCGAGAATATTATATTAAAAGCTGTGCTTAGAAGGTGCAATGTGTAAGATGTGGCCATATGTTTAGTTCAAAATGTTCAAAAAAGGTACTAACATTATCAGTAGAATGTGAAGAAACAGCAGTGTTGTGTTGCAGAGATATCTACTGAAGTAAGCTAGCTGACCAGCTAGCCCCGGCTCGTCCTGTCTCATAATACCACTTTGTACCTCGACTGTCTGATAATCCCTGTACATGTGTAGCGTCAGCTGGGAGATGTATACGAGCGGCGAGTTTGCTAAGTTTCACAAGCTCTCTTAGTAAACAAAACAAAGTGACACAATGTCAAGAACATAAATATTCTTACACTTATTTTCCCTACTAAACAGAAAAATACAACTGCACACCTTCTCAATTCAAGTTTCCCTCTTTCACCGAACCAGACCAGATCTTAGCTAACAAACTTAATTGCCTGCGAGTTAACTCATCGTAAAACATATTTCATTCAAACGAGACATAAACAACATAAAACTCACCAATACCATCCTGTTTTGTCTTTCGACAATCACTTCTGGTTTGGTCGAAGTAAATCGTCAACTCACCAAAAAAAGATGTGAGGATATTCCATCTCTACATGCTGTTTTCAGTCACTGCTAAAGGGCCGACGCTATCTCCCTGTTCTGCCATTTTTCTTCGCTCCAATCCTTGTCCTCACTGGAGCTGCTGTAAATCACCTCTGTACTGTATCTCCTTACACCAAACTGGGCTCCACCGACCGGTCTCCAGCCGTGTTCAGGCTGCGGAGCACGGTTGCCCGCAATAGCTCGCTCCGCAATCCGACATAGCTTTCTAGGCAGACTTCAGTGAGCAGCTCAAATGCTAACAATGCTAAGAGTCATTATAGCTTCAGAGCTCAAGGTAACTATCTTAAAGCAGAAACTATAGTGACAGCACTTGGCGGTTACTCGGGTGATATGCTGCCCCCTATATTTTTGGGGGTGTATTTTCGAAAATTACACTTTTAACAGGGGTTAACTTTTACACTTATAAGTGAACTGCCAAGTGCAGCTGTAACATTTCCCTGCTGGGCTCCGGTTTGTGGCTTTAATATTTCAACTAGAGTTGATGAGGCAAAGAGAGGGAATTCTAATCATCTTACCCAGATTTCTTAGCTGTTTTGATTGAGCAGTATATGCTCTGAAGATTTTTTTTTTAGAACTGGTAACCCTGTCAATTACAAACCAGTAATTAGTATGCAATACTGTAAATAGGTAACAAGTAGTAAAAAAGTTGTGTAATTTCTGCCGCTAGGGATGTATCAAAACAAGTCCCTAAGTAGTATGAGATCATGGGGGTTGCCTTCATTGTCAGTCAACAACCATTTCTGATGAAATTCTATCTGACGTTACTCAGGCAGAAATGTTCACAGACGAGGTAATGTAATTTAACGTTTTATTAACATTATGGTTAGTCACGTTCCTTCCTCTCTCTCTGACTCTCTCTTAGAAGTTATAGTCAAAGGAGACCAAATGAAATGGACCATTACCTTGAATAAATTTACAGATTAACATTTGAACATTGTTAAATTGGTTTTAGATATTGCAATAAATATGTGACATATTTATCTTCAAATAATATTTACCAAGTAATTTGTCCACAGCCAAAATGGAATGAAGGTATAGTGTGAAAAACAGTTGGAAATCGTTCTGTAAAAATGGTTGATTAAAGTAATAATTACCCAGTAATTTGTCCTAAATTTAAACAAAAACAACTAACTTTGGTAGCTTGTTTCCACCAGGAAACATCACTTGTTTCAGAAACCATACACATGCAATTAATACACAGAGTATCAAGTAGTTTTCAATATTTATTCTATATATTCTAATATCGGCAGGAAAATGTGCAACTATTGTAAAGAAGCAGCTGCCACCACATTTCATTCCCCTGATACAAAATATATAAGTGTTATCTTTACTTTTTTCCCCCACTAAATTTAAACAATTATAATTATGTGAATATTAAGCACAAAATATTATTTATATATTTTTCATAACCCTTTTGAGTGAATTATTGATTCAGATGGTTACTTCAGCATCAAGTCTTATTTTAGTATAATTATTAGCTGTTTTGTTTCAATTTTGGACAAATTATGAGGTAATTATTAGTCAATATATGTATTTTTCCACAACAATCAGCCAACTATTAACTAATTTTAACTGATGGGTTACAATTTTGCTTAGTTTTGGACAAATTATCATGTTACTATTTTCTCATTTCTAGCTTTTTCACACTAATTAATTGGTAATCCAATTACCAGTTAAACACTGGCCTTTAATTTCCAGGGTTAACTTCAAACTATATGGCCACTTTTCAATCTACATGTTCTTCATGTTTGAGGTGATGGTATAGGATTTTTTTGTTGAAGAAAATTAGCATTTTGTTCTCCCTTTTTGCAGAAGCCAAAGTCCAAACTGTCCAGGGCACTGTCAGACTTGGTGGTTTACTGCAAAAGCGTGCACTTTCATGGCTTTAAGCACGCTCGCTTACATGCCAAATGCTACGAGATGTCCTCATTCTCTGAATCCAAGGCTAAGAGGTTTGCTAAGGAAGCAGGTACCATGAACACGAGGGAACATTAAGTGTATTTTTTTTTTAAAGTGGAGAAATACTAAATAATAGGTGGATGCATATTCCTCAGATAAAAGAATATGCCTGTTAGCACTGAAATGTGTCATGCATGTATCAACATATCTTTTTATATCATGATATTGTTTACAATATGAGTCAAAGATAAACAGGTGGATTTCTCTGTGTTCGTGCTATAGAAATGCATTGATTTTCTTGTGTTCAGGGACAGATTTTGTGCAGTACAACACAAGGCAGCTGAGCAGGATCTATCCCAGTGGCCTCCGGACAGACTCCTCCAACTTCAACCCTCAGGAGATGTGGAACGTGGGCTGCCAGATAGGTGAGGGGAAGGTCCCCCTCTGCTGGTTGCACCAAACTGAAATCACTGGCATCTCCTGTTGCCGGTCTTAATACCAGAGTGTTTGTGTCCACAGCCACCCCAGTACCTCAGCTTGATTTGCATTTAACTTAAACAGGGTTGAAAACATGTGGATGCATCTGATATTTCAGCCACATGTCTTTCAGCAATTTCAGGAACAAGATTTAATTATGCATTTTTGGAATGAATACCCTATGTGACATAAAGTCACAGCTGGAGAAGTGTGGCAGGACAGTTGAAAGGAAACCTACAAAGGGGGAAAAAAAAAATCACACTTAATTGCATTATTTCCTTTCTTCCTCTTTCCCAAAGTGGCTTTGAATTTCCAGACAGCCGGTCTGGAAATGGATCTGAACGATGGGCTGTTCAGGCAGAATGGCTGCTGCGGCTACGTCCTCAAGCCTGACTTCATGAGAGACGCCAACACTCAGTTCAGTCCCGATAAACCAGAGGAGCGTCAAGGCTACAAACCACTCCGCTTGTCCATACAGGTTCTACTACATGAAAGTCTAGTTGGTTGCAATGGGTAACTGTGACTGTCAGTGTAACTGTAAATGTGAGGAAGGTTGTTACAGAAAATCATCGTGTAATGCCAGAAAACCACTTAAAGGAACAGTTTATGAAAAGTTTCTTAGTCCACAAAACATTTCTGGAATTAACCCTAAAAATGTTAGCGTGCACCCCTTCTGAACTCGGTGCACAAGCACGAGCCCATACCACTAGACAAGATGTGACTCAAGCTCCTTGGATAGCAGATGAACACTGAGGTATGCAGAGATTGCAAGTTCTTGTTGATCTCGTCGCTGCACATGAATTCAAGCTTGTGCCCCCACTAAAGATGGGATGCATGCTAGCACTTTTATCTTAGTGGCTACAGTGATTTAGGCTAAAAAGGGGTGAAAACATCTTTTCAAATCAGTTGGGGATCATGGGGCTTTCAGAGACTGCTTTTGTCTGTCCTATGTTGGTGCCATTTTACAGTGTGTAAAATTCTACAGTCTGCAGCTTCCTCAGTTGTTTAGGAGAATGCTGCAACACTGTTTTGCTGTGACACTCCAGAAATGTTTTGTGGACAAAGAAACTTGACTTGACATTAGCTAAATGAATACTGATTTTTGGGTGAACTGTTCCTTCAATAACAAAGCGAGACAAATATTAATGTGCTCTTCTGTGCACGTACAGTGGTTTTCGTTTCTAATACAAAAATATGTTTATGTGTTTCTCAGGTGATCAGTGGGCAGCAGCTACCAAAGGTGAATCAGAAAGAGGGCTCTATTGTTGACCCCCTGGTCAGAGTGGAGATCTATGGAGCGCCACAGGACCAGACCAAGGAAGAGACAAGTCACATTAACAACAATGGTGAGTGTTCTTTTTTTTTTAACCTCCGCCAAGGAGGTTATGTTTTCACCTGTCTATTGGTTGGTTGGTTTGTTTGTGTGTAGGATTACACAAAAACTACAGGATGGATTTCAACGGAACTTGCTGGGAGGATGGGGAATTGGCCAAGGAAGAAATTTTGGTGCAGATTTGGATAAAGGGGTGGATGATCCAGGAATTTTTATCAATTTCGTTAACATTGCGGGATAGGGCATTGTTTTGTTTTTTTGTTTTGTTTTTTGACATTTTTGTTAATTTCTCAGTGAATAATGCATGACTCTTGATGAGAAATTTCAGGCATATGTAAGAGGTGGGTATCTATGAGGGTGGCTTGATTCAGCTTAATTTAAGGTGACTGTTGGGCCTTGGCAGAGGTATGCGCTCCACTGAGTAATAAATAGTAAATAAATAAAAGTGACGTCCGCAGTTGGTCATGCTAACTCCTCTACTGCCCTCTACCTGCAGGTTTTAACCCAGTGTGGAATGAAACTTTAAATTTTGTCGTTCACACCCCTGAGCTGGCCCTGGTTCGCTTTGTGGTGGAGGATTATGATAAGGCGTCCAGGAACGACTTCATCGGACAGTTCTCTCTTCCATTTATGTGCATCCAAGCAGGTGAGCGAAGAGTGAAATAATGCATGGCACCGGAACCTCCTGGGTTACAGTTCACTGCAGTATTTATTATATATATATATATGGGTAAAATGGTATGTTGGATCAGATATCAGTTGCAGTAGACTCAGCATTCACTCAATACACTTGCTTTAAAAAGATTTTTCCAATCCAAACTTCTCATGACACCTTGCCTTCCCAGGATATCGTCACATACACCTGCTCTCAAAAGATGGAACAGCTATCCCTCCCTCCTCCCTCTTTGTCAACATCAGCATCTCAGAGCTCACATGAAGAAGTCAAGTCTGAGTATATGAAGCCAGAAGTGGTCACAAGTGCCAAGTCTTCATTTGACTGACAAAAAATGAGAACAACATGCACCAATACTTTTTATAGTAAAGTAGTGGAAAATGTATTGTATTTAACATTCCCCTCTAGCTTTAAAAACCAACCAACAGGTCACATGTCAGAAAGAAGACTCAATCTTTTGATTTTCTGTATTATTCACTCAAACAAGGATTTCTGTAATGCCTTCAACTCGACTGAATCAGTTATATGGACAAAATAGGGTTTATCCATCTCCTTCATCAAATTCACCAAATAATTAGACAAGTAGAAACAGGGACTGTCCATGTAAACTCAGAAAACTTCACAAGTTTAATGGAAGATGTCTGCCTTATTTATGTTCATATGTCAAATGTGTGTAGTTCTCAACTCAGCTTTTTATTATGGAAATACTGTCTGCAAGCTTTTTAATGTTCGTCTATAAATGAAGGAACATGAATTTCTGCATATCTAAATATACCAGTTTGCCTTTAAATGTACTGTATATTGAGACGTATGATGCCCAGAAAATAACTAAATGTGGTCCACTATTATGAGTACTCATAGCTTTGCATCATACTATTTTCAATTCTGGATTACTCATATTAAGTGCTGATGTTGCATTTCAGTCACAGTGGGTGTTTGTGTGTTAATGTCCCAGTCAAACTATATTTTGTAGTATTAACTAGGAGGCCTTTAACTAAAATATGACCAAATATAGTTATCAAATGGAATTAGATATATAGGCCAGTCTCTAATATTAGCCTGCTTCCAATAGAGGCATGTCTTCTGCAGTTGAGGTAAATAAAGGCCCCGGTCACTATTTGAGTAAATAAGGTATTATTCTATTTACTATGTACAAATTCCACAAGGTTATGTTGTGTTTAATGTAAATATATGTATACTGTACATATTATAAGCCTGTAAATACATGTAGTACATTTTCTGAATGGTTCAACACCATGAAGTAAAATTAACAAACATTAACAAACTTTGTCCATTGTTCATTTATTCCCTCTATATAATGTAGTTCTTTATCACAAGCAAATATCAAAGGACTTAAAAGAAAACAGTTTCTTTTTCACAGAACACACCTTCCTTTCAATTCACTTTCATTCACTTAACAATGTGTACTGACTAGCTAACACTTTTGTTTTCTAGATCTAAGACTTTTTCTCGAAAATCTTAAGCACAAAGTTGTTAAAATCTGTTTTAGTGAGCACTTCTCCTTTGCTAATATAATCCATCCACCTGACAGGTGTGGCATATGAATGTGCTGATTAAACAACATGATTATTGCACAGGTGTGCTTCGGGTTGTTCACAAAAGAGCCCCTTAGAAAAGGCCCCCCTAAGGGCACAGTCACACAAATGCAAAATTAACACTGGCAAATATCCACCTGCCATTCAACTGAATACAAACTAGCAAACTAATTTCTGTGTTACATCCTGAACTGCCCACATATCGCCATTGCAGACAATGGTCATTTGTCTGCATTCACTTGTGTGACTGTTCCTTATAATGTGCAGTTTTATCAAACAATACAATGCCACAGATGTCACAAGTTTAGAGGAAACTTGCAATTGACATGTCCATCAGAGCTTTTGCCTGTGAATTCAATCTTCATTTTAGATTACCTTCACAAAAGGTAAAAAGCTCACAAAATTTGTGCTAAAAATTTGAGAAATAAGACTTTTGTGAGCACAGAAAAAGTCTTAGATCTGTTACTTTATGTGAAAAAGGGGAGCAAAAACAATGTTTTAATTTTTTTACCATTCATTTTTGTTCAGTGTATTGTACCCTCTCTTCAGCGTTTGTCTCATCTTCCCATCGTTTCATAACCTTTTCAGCTTCTTCGTCATTGGCTGTCCCTTCCTCCTCCTCCACTTCTGCTGCTCTTTCATCCAGTGTCCCCTGCAAAGCATCCTTCAGGGTGAGGCTAACTGCCTCAGAGTCCCTAACCACCCCCTGTTCCACTGTCATCTCTGGATGGTGCCTCTGCAAATGCTTGACCACTTGGAACTTCTGTTTGGCCCTGTAGGAGCAGTGGCGACAGCAGAAAGGCTGCTGCTTGGTGTGCGACAGGTAGTGATTTCTGAGACCTGCTGGCCACCGGAAGGCCTTGTGGCACAGGCCGCATGTGTATGGCCGACCGTCACTGTGTTGACGCTGATGGGTCTTCAGTATAAAAGTAGTCTTGAAGGCTTTGCCGCATTTCTCACAGACATAAGGGCGCATGTCACAGTGCTGTGTGTCCCGGTGGGCACGGAGAGCATCCGCTCTGTTGGTGCGGTAGTCACACTCATCACAGGCATATGGCTTGTCTCCTTCAGAGAACAAATAAATGTTTTTATTTTCCGCCCAGAGTTACAAAACTCTTCCAGGAACAGTTCACCCAAAAATTAAAATTCAGTCATTATCTACTCACCCCCATGCCAATGGAAAGTCGGTCTTTATATGACAAAGTCTTTGTCCACAAAACATTTCTGGAGCCTCCAAACAAAACAGCATTGCAGCATTCTCCTAAACAACTGAAGAAGCTAGGCGTATGTTTTAAACCATTAAAAAAAAAAAAAAAAAAAAGCTGCTAAACTAAAGGCATTAGCATAGCACTAGCATCGCAATAGGCATCAGCACCCCTACAGTGAACATTTCGGCTTAAAAAAGGATATAAATAACGTCTTCACATATCAATTCTTGGGGCTTCTGGAGACTTGGATTACACTGGATGAGCTGTATGGGGCCATTTTATGTTTGGGTTTTTTGGATGTTTTTTTTAACGTTTTAAAACAAGTCCACAGCTTCTTCAATTGTTTAGGAGAATGCTGCAACGCTGTTTTGCTGTGAAGCTCCAGAAATGTTTTGTGGATGAAGAAACTTGAACTGACTTTCCCTCTGCATGGGTGAGTAGATAATGACTTTATTTGCATTTTTGGGTGACCTGTTCCTTTAACACTTAAAATCATTGTGTTATAAACATTCCACCAAGAAATTATGTATTATTAATCTTGGGAAGTTTGGCTTAGCATTAATAATGCTTCAAAAAATATCCTGCGTCACAATTATAACACGATACAACAAAAATCATTGCTCAAGTTGTTCTCTAGTCTCGAAAGTCTCATAATCATCAACCTTTATGTGTTGCTGATACCTGTGTGCTTGGTCATGTGGTACTTCAGCTGAGTCGCCCACTTGCATTTATAGCCACACTTTGGACAAAGATATTTCTTTTCTTCTTGGTGAACCCTCATGTGAAGCTATAAAATATAGAAAAATAAAAGAACATTTTTATTATGCTTCCGCTTTTGGAAACAGTCATTGTCATACTATGGTATAGGGATTATATATATATATATATAACTTTTGTTTATTATTATAGTAATGGTACTATGGTAATAATGAGTCTATAACTCTCAATGTGACATTGTTGGTTCATCCTTTTGTCACATTTATTCATCCTGATGTTATTCTTCATGTTCCCACTGATGTGACAAGCAGTAGTAATGAGGTTTAAACACTGAACTAAGATAATTTTTTGGGTTGTTTCTGAACAAACCAGCAGCTTTCCTCTCTGCCAATTGAAGAAATAGTTTGGGTAACGGGCTTATTTGCTTGCTTGCTAAAAGTTAGAGGAGAACAATACAACTCCAATGTCTGTCCACTATCACAAGCAGCTGGTTAGCTTGGCTTGACAAAGACTGGGAATAGTTGGAAACAGCTAGCCAAGCTCAATCCACAGTTAACAAAATCCATCTCCCAAAAGTAAAAGTGACATGTTGTGGTTTTATGGGGTCAATGTGCTGGACTACTTCTTGGCTGGGCACAGTTGCTTCCTGGAGACTCTTGGAGGCACACAGTGCCCCAGAAACCACAGCATGTTGTTTTGACACTTCAGTTTTTGTACAAACAAGACGCAACGTTTCTAATCTTTATGCTAAGCTAAGGTAGTGGTAACGATCTTCTCATCTAACTCTCAATAAGAAAGCGAATAAGCACATTTCACATTTTAAGAAATCTGACAATATATTGGCTAATCTTAATTTTTTACTCAAACACATTAACACATAACATTTTTTGATAAGTATCACTTGGTTATTAGAGTTGTGACCAGGATATGTACCGATATTCCTGTAAAGGAAAAAAGGACCTAATTGTGTCATGTTTCATATAAAGCAGCACTTATAATGAATCTTTATCTTAAAAACAATAAACTTATCTTAGAAATTTTGAACGTACCTTCAACCTAGACGGGTCAGTGCAGGTGTAACTGCACTGGTCACAGCTGTAAGGCTTCTCCCCGGTGTGTATGCGAATGTGCCACGTGATCTTCTGCTTGTTCTGGGTTGAATAATCGCAGTCTGTGCATTTGTACAGACGCTTGCCTCCGTGTAAACGAAGGTGCTGCTCTAACACCAGCTGATGCCGACACACAAACTGACAGGTGCTGCACTTGAGAGGCTTGTCCTCTGGAGATCCCTCCTCATGTTCACTCAGAAGGTGTTGAGCTAATTGCTGCCTTGTTTTGGAAGCAAAGGGGCACAGCTGACAATGATGTGCCAGGTGGCTTCTCTGGTGAATCGCAAGGCTTTCCTTTGTCTTTAAAAACTCCTGGCAGGTGGAGCACTTTACCTGAGGGTGTTTGCTCTCTTGGTGGTTCTTCAGCGTGACCTCGCTGCTACATGTGTAGTCACACTGCTTACATGAGAAACAGGCCTGCAGCTGGTGCACACGTTTACAGTGGTTTCTTAGTGCAACTTCTGAACTAAACTGAGCATCACAGTGAGTGCAAGCATGGTGTAAATCCCCCGAGTGGCATCTCAGATTGTGGCGTCTTACATCGTCAAGCGTATAGCCACTGAAGTCACAGAGTGAGCAGAAGTGTGTAGGTTGTTTGTCGTGGATGCGCATCTTGTGCTGCCGCAATTTGGTCACAGTCCCAAAGGTCTTTTCGCACATATCGCAGCTGTGACGTCCGATTCCTGTGTGGAGAGACTCATGCTCTTCCAAGCGATAGCGCCTTGTGGTGCTAAAAGGACAATACTGACAATGGTGAGGCCGTGCACCTTTGTGCTTGAGCGCGACATGTTGGGCCATGCATCGTTCTTGTTTGCAGGTAAAAGTACAGTGCTGGCAATGCAAACGTTTAGGTTTAGCAACACCAAACTTCTTTTTGTTATGGACGTACAGGATGTGACTGGTCAAAGACATTTTACATTTAGCTACAAATGAACACATGGTGCACTGGACTTCATCTGGCTTCAAGCAGCCTCTCTTTTCATGACTGGCTAAAGCCCTTTTTTGATAACACTTAAACGCACAGCTTAGACAGGAGAAGATTTGATGTTTGTCAGAAACATTCCCAGTTCTTTCATTGTGCTCTTCCACCAAATCCTCTTTCGCCTGGCCGGATTCGTTACTACACTCATCATCCACTTCTGAAACGATCGGATTCTCTCTCTTCCTGCAGGTTGAGAGATGCCGTTCAACTGTTGCAATTTTGACTGATAAAAAATTGCACAGCTTGCATTTAAATTTCCCATCTTTTTTTGTGTAAAGGGACTGCAGTGGAACATTTCTCTGTTTGTTATTGGAAAATAATTGCTCTTTTGCAGGCTGAACTTTCAAAAGCTTTTCTGTCTGTATTTTGTTTAGCTGGTGTTCTGGTTCACTGGATGTCAAAGCATTAGGAACAAAGCCTTTACAGTTTGTTAAATGAGATGCATATACTTCCGCTCCTTGCTGATTAAATTCATGATCATTTGTGCAAATCCTATTTTGTGAAGACAGAAGCTCTGTCTGATCAGAATTTGTTTCCTCATCCAGTTGTTTAAACCCTTCCTGACTGACAGTAGAGTTGCCCTTTGTAGACAAACATGGATTTGGAATGCCTACAAATGTCCATGTATTTCTTCGAAGTGCTGGACACTTCTTTCCATGGTGGCTATCAAGGCCTCGCTTCTGTTTGAACTGTGCACCACAGGCCTGGCACTTGTGTTCCTTTATCCTACTATGGCACAAGGCCTGGCAGTGGTACTTCAAAGTGGTCTCTTTACTGGTTACATAAGAGCACTTGTCACAGCGATAAATGTCTTTCGTTGGCACCACAAGCATCTGCACCCGTCCCTCCAAAACCATGGCTTCTGCTTGCTCCTTGTCATGCTTCTTTATAGCTTCCAGACGGAGTTCAGATTCTAATGGCTGAATTCTCTGAGATGGAGAAGTGGAAGTGACTGTTCTGCCATCATTCTCCCCCTCAGGTGTTTGAGTCTGACACTCCCCAGGCTCATCTGGTTGACTTGTATTAGTCAGAGGCTCATCTAAGTCACATTGTTCACATTCTGCATCTGCCATGGCTACATCTTCCTCTGTTGAAGACAGAGAGAAGTCTGCCTTCTCCTGTGATATGTCAGAGCCATTACAGTTTAAATTGGGTGAGCTTTGAGTTTGATTTGCGCAATTATCTTCCTCATTTTGCAAAGAGGGGGTCTGATAGTCAGTGGTTGACAGTGTCGTTAAAACAAGAGTACAGTACTCTTCAGGACCGTTCACAGGTGGAGGACTATCTGAAACACCTTCACTGACAACCTCTTGAGAAACAACATCGAAAACATCCACAGAATCAACAGTCTGTGAACCAGTTACAGTTTCTTTGCTGGCACTGTGATCTGCTGAGCCAGGAAGGTCAGACTGTTCTCTGTGAGATGGTGGAGCTCCTTCAGAAGTAGACTGTTCAAACTGCTTGTGCGTTGTTGAGGGCTTATTGTAAAAGTCCTGCAAGAACTCAGGTGAGTTCCTCTCTTTCTCCTTTGCAGCGTAGTTCTCTAGCCATGCTTTGTCCCCTGGTACGTACCTGTGAACTTTCCTCTTGTGCAGGAAGAGGCTGATGCTACTGAAAGAGGAGTAGAAGCAGAGGGCACACTGAAACTCTTTCAGCTTGGTGTGTTTGCAGTTCTCGTGATTTTGAAGGGCTTGTCTGTAGCAGGTAGTGTATGTGCAGTATTTGCACTTATAGACAGACGGTTGCTTGTCCTCTCCAGAATGTTTGGCCAACATGTGATTGCGAAGCTCATATTTGCGCTTGCAGGCATAAGCACAGATCTCACACATGAGTGTTTTGGCCTGATGTCGTAATTTGTGGCTATTTAGCTGGTCCATGCGGTGACTGCGGTAGGGGCACTGATCACACTGATACCTACAACAGGAGACAGGAAGTTTAGTCATAACAAAAACACTGTATAGTATATTGCACCCACTCCTGGGTTTAACAAGTGGTTAAATTTAAAATAGTTTGCTGCTACATTACATGCTAAATTGTTCTGGTATATTAACCAGCCTTATCATGACAGCCTCTGCATTACTAGTGGACTGGAATGAATATCTTGTGCAATACTTAGCATTAGTTATTGCCACAAGATAAGCAAGCAAGCCATCCTGTACATGAATGCACAGTCAAAATAAAGTATGTTAGAGGCATCAAAGATGGAACCAAAGTAACAGGGAGTCAGAGAACTGTCAATCACACAGTTTGTACATGGCCAGCTGTTAATTACGGCATCATCAACATATTTTTTTTTAATTCTGTCTGCCAGCAGTGCTGTAATAATTCCAAGATAAAAACATAACCAATGGTTGTATGAGAAACTAATCAAGTACCTACCTGAGGTCCCCAGCATGTTTCCTCATATGGACATTAAGATAGTGTTTCCATTTAGTCACGTATCCACATTCAGCGCACATAAAATTCTTGTCGTCTGAGTGAGTGAGCATATGTTTCGAGAGGTAGGACTCATCTCGGCACCTGAAGTCACACATGCTACACTTGTGGGGCTTCTCACCTATTACAGAAAAAAGACAGGATTAGGAGATGTCGTGCCAAAACAAGAGCCACCCAAACAACAAACGTAAAAACTGAAGATCAGACGAGAAATCCTTTGGAACATTAAAGTTTTTGTTCCCTCCTTACCACTGTGCATCAGCATGTGTCGCTTCAAGCCACGTTTATGCGAGGTCACGTAGCTGCACTGAGAGCAGCGATGGATCTTCTCGTTGGCGTGCAAATGTCCTAAGTGCTGCTCAAACTCCACAGGATTAAATGTGATGAAGGAGCAAAAGTCACAGCAAAGCTTGTCATTTCCTGGGTGGCCGTGCCGCTGGTGCTGGAGGAAGACGGTCTTGTTGGAGCAAGAGAAATCACACTGTGAGCAGTGGTAGGCAAGGTGTGTCCGAAAATGAGCCTCCATGTCTGTCTTGCTTTGAAATAGGGCACCACAGGCGTGATGACGACATTCTAAAGCCTTGACCCCATGCACTTCGGCAGTGTGTCGAAGAAGTTCTTTGCGCAAAGAACTCTGGAAAGTACAACCCTGTTGAAAGCAGGCCAGTGGCTTGCTGTCTGACAGGATGTTGTGCGTCTTCATGTGAGCCTTAAGTGACCTGCTCTGGTGAAAGCTTTGACCACAGGTGGGACAAGGATAGCTGTGACTGTTTACGTCGACTTCCGCCCCTTCGGCGTGCACACTGACCAGGTGGCGGCGGATTGCGTTCTGCTCCACGGCAGAATACTCACACAAGTGGCAATGGTGAACCTTTTCACCTGACTCACGGAGCCTATGTATGCGTAGCTTGCTCTTGCTGGTGAAGTAACGCTTGCAGGTGGGACACTGGAGACTAGGGTCAGGAAAATGTAAATGGAGGTGCTCCTGCAGGTGGGAGCGCATCTTGAAGCAGCGCCGACATTTGGGGCATGTGTGGGTGCGATAGATGTGCTCTGATCCCTCTGCAAGGTACTCTGATGGACAAGAACATTTGAAATTAATTTTGGAGACAAGTTTGTGATAAAAGCAAGCATATTTTTCCATTGACACATTAGAAATATTTTCGTCTTTGTTACACTGCTTTCTCCTGTAGTGTTTCTTGGTGCTGTCAGATCAGTGATGGCTGAATTCTATTTAGCTGCTTCAGTTTCAGGGCCCTGGTATTGTGCATGCTGGCTTACTGTCACACTGTCATGATTCACTGGGACACTTGTGTGTCTAGACCACTGACATAAATAAAGATGGATACCACATCTCCACCTCCTCCCATTGTACAAAAATTAAGCCAAAATATCCCGGATATGAGCACTGCCATCTTTCGCTGGTGACGTCATTTGGAGCCAGAGGCTGTGCAGTAGTGACCTGGCAGTGGAGCCGCGGTAGCGAGTTCCCGCCCATACACACACCTGCCCAATCATGAGCACAGCTCAGCTGTCAATCATGACATTTCACCCCGTTTTTACAGCATCAAATAACTGCTGAAAACCAAACTGATCAGAAAAATGAACACTTGATATATACTGTACATCAGCATGATAAAAACAACCTAAATTGCCAAAAACCATCTTTGTGAAAATTTTATTTGACATGTACTTTGAGTTTTTAGTTTGGACATGTCCTACCTGAAATCATTGAGGAGGAGGAGTTAATGACTGCAGCCCACCACCAGGTGGCAATCAAGATGTTTTGGCTTCACTTTTGGGGAGCTCTCATCTTGTCCATAATGGTCTAGACCTGTGCTTTACTTACAGTGCCAATTCAAAAATTTTGCTGTGAAAAAGACCTATTACACTAATAGCTGTAACCTTCTGCACTCCTGCCTTACATCACAAGACACACCTTACACATTGTTGCTGCTACGAGTGCAACTTCAGTGTTACTTTCCTAACACTGCTATTTGACGAGACAAGACGGTTCACCGACAACACAAGTTTAGTAGGGGTGTCGAAATATCGATACACTTGAGTACTGTGATATTTTGTTTTGTGATACTGTATTGATTATTAAAAACACAATTTTAAATCTATAGTTTACATGCAAAGATTCATGGCAGTGGTTCATTTTGTGTTGTGTGTAAACCCCCAACCACTACATAGCAGTGTTGTAATTTATGTTCATTGGACTCTTCAACTCTGACGTAACGTAAACTGAGACAGTAAATAGTAAGCATATATTGCTATACTAAACATAAAGAACACAGGCCTATGAAACAAAAACAAAACCCTGTATTATGATACGTTTTGTATTGCCATATTCCTTCCAATACACAGCCCTAAATTCTACTATTTACTTATAGCAACTTTAGTCTCCTTACTTTGTGACTATTTGTCTCTTGTGTTTATGTTAGTGTTTTGAGTAACTTTTAGTTCACATAACGTGTATATAGTAGATCTGCATAATGCATATAGTATCTTTTTTTGTTGCTTATCTGTTCATCTGTTCTAATTCAGTGTTCTAAGTCCAATGCTCCCTCTCTTTTAGCTCTGTTTTTGGTCTCTACCAACTCTTGAGGAAAATATCTGACTGCTAAATGCTCCACTATGTTCAACTCTAGTGACCAACTACATCTGCTGTGTACAGTGGATTTTCGTAGCTTTTTCAATGAAAACAGCTGCCTCATGTGGCCAAATGATGCTATAAAGTTGTGGACCTGACAGCTAAACAATGAGCTGAAACTTGTGATAAAGCTCTGTAAAGTTTTGAGGACCTGCAGATTCACCTTTGAATTCTCTATAGGTTCATCACTACGATTGATTCCTTTCACATTGTCACATTGTTTTCACAATGATCGTATACATTGTTATTTGTAGGAGAAACAGCTGCTCCATTGAGGATTTTCAGCTCTTGGGCCTAATGGACTGGAGGTGAGTGAGGTCATGCTGAAGACAATATGGTTTATGGCCTTGCATATTCCCCCTCAGAATGGGGATAAACTTTTATCTCTGTGCCGGAGACTCATTGCGCCAAAGTGGTAAAGGTGTCAATTCGAGACCCTCCAGATCCCAGGTTTGTTGATTCTAATCCTGGGTAAAATCCTGTCTGTGACACTTTCACCAGATTAACAGCCAGACTGGGTTGTTAATTATGCATTCTTGCTCCTTTTGATCTCCCAGGATGCAATCAACAGGAAGAAACTCAAAATCTACCAACAATCAAAGAATCACTTCTTTGATGGGACAGAGACTGTTTAAGGATAGAACACATCACAAATAAAACAAAAACACTCCCTCTCTGCCTTTCTATCTCTTCTACTCTGCCTGTCATCCACCACGACTATAGAACTCACCATCTTATTCTCACCCTAGTGAGGATCAACAGAGAAGCCAGATGTGGGGTCGTAAATGTAAGATGCATTCTTCAGATAAGGTTGACTCTCAGTCTGTGTGAACTGTTATTTTAATCCAAACTTTGAAATAATGTGAATTATACGTGTAATCAATTATTAAATG